>OY759210.1:76392588-76755088 GCA_963662105.1 Meiosimyza platycephala
TTTAAAGAAACAAATGATCCAAAAATCATTCGGAGCTGAAGTGATAAGCTTTAAAAAGGGAGGGAGGTTCATCCCATAGTTAGAAATAGAGATGAACATTGATATGGAAAAGACGTTAAGAATTATCAAAAAGATTCCGTTCTTAATGTTTTGGGTAACTGTCAGCGCTCCCAAAGTCATGCTGTGAGACTTGGCACAAGGATGATACAATCACATTCAAATGAAGCTTAGTACCAAAATATTTAGTGACACAAGCATCGCCATGACGAAGATGAGCACTCACATAATAGGTATGATAATGATAAAAAGCGAAAATGCAATGAAAATAGAAGTGTATACAATGTATACTATGTATATTCAGTTGGATATCTTAATGGGTATGAAATGGCCATAGCAAGGAAGATGGAAACAGAGATTTGAAACATTGATACTAACATAAAATCACATTTGTTGCACTGCCTGGAACTGCCATGTAAGCTCTTTGCGCCCACTTTCTTTTTGAGCATTACACGATGCCGTATCGTTCGTTTTTCTGTAGACGCAGCATGCAAGCGATGTTCCAGCGTTTTTCGGTGTCTTCTTGCCTTACAAGGTGTGTCAAATTCTAAATTGCATATAGCACAAAAATACTTCGAAAGAAAATGCAAATTTTTCTCATGACGTTGTAATGCAATTTTTGAACGTAATACCTCAGAGCAAACTTCACAAACGAAACGACTCTGATATGTGTCCGAAGCTGTACCACTAGCAACTCCCTCTGGATGAGACTGCTCAATATGTTTGCGTAATTCAAGGTTATAACGAAATGATAAACGACATTTGGGACAATCAATACTTATCTTCTTTGTGATGCATATGGGTACAGAACGATTTATCGCTAAGATGACCTCCTTATGCTCTGCGCTAAGTAAATGACGTCGCATCTGATTATTGTCTTCACATTCAAAATGACAATAGCTGCACCAAAATTTGCCGGGTCCTTCAGAAGCATCAAGATGCTGTGACGAGTTCCAATGTTTTAAGAAGGTTTCTTCGGTATTAGCGTAGAAGCAACATGGCCGGCATTGAAATGGCGATTGTAGGACTATCGAGTGTATGTTTTCGAGTATCATACGAAATGATTTACCAGGATTTAGTTGCAAACGTCGATAGTGATAATGTGAAATAAGATGTTTGCCGATCAAGTGACGTGACACCAAATGCTTGCAGAGCTCACATTTGACAAAGGTGGCACGACGCTTGCGCTTCTTGAGCGGTGATACCTGTGTTACCTTTAACTCCTCTATAGAAAAACTCTTATCAATATCACCCAGGGTGGCTTTCTCCAACTGTTGTTCTGGCTCCGCACGCTTAAGATGATATGATGTTTTTAAATGACTCTCGTAAATGTGTTTGTTCTTTAGCTTACGACAGCAGATATTGCACCAGTAATCTTGTGAAGCTGATGATTTTTTCAATTCCACTTCTTCTTTGTATTCCAAACGTTGCAATTTTGTGCCTGGTATCCATTTGCCTTTGGTGTGCCCAGCAGGTGGATGTTCACTTTCGCCTTGATCTAATGGCTCTGCCTCTTCTGCTGGATCTTCCCAGTTAGGTGAGAGGCACGTTAGTTGTGTGTGGGTTACACGGAGATTTGGACGGTTTTCTGGCTTCCATTTGCCACCTGTGTGTGTAATCGGCACAACGGGTGGCGAATGCCGCATCATCGGTAGTTTCCATTTGCCACCGGTAGCATGAGATGCTGCGATCGGATCATATACTTCGTCTTCTTCATCATCTATTTCCACGTCGACTTCTTCCTCTTCCTCATCTTCAGTGGCATCCGGTGATTCATGTGCAAAGGTTATGGTTTTGAAAATACCTTCGTATGGTTTTTTACTCTCGCTTATATCACTCACAGCCTTCATTAAGTTCTCCGTGCTATGTTGACCGCTAGTGCTGGCGGTTGTCTCAATCCAGGCTACTTCGGTGTGTTCTTGTTGAGATTTTTGTCGTTGCAACTGCTGCTGTACTGTACTAGTTTTTCCACCAGTTGATGGTACCGTAGATTGAACGCTCTGTAGTTGTAGCGAGGAGAAAAATACATCGGCTCCCAGTTCATAAGGCAGATCATATGGGTCGCTTAGTGATTTTGATGTTTTACCGCCGTGTTCTGATTTGTTCACATAAGTTGACGGTGGTTCAGGTTCAGTAAATTCAAACGACGCGTAACTGTGATTAAGGTTGCTTCCACTAGCTATAATTCCGGACGCATCTTCATGTGAAGACTCAACCGACTGTATTGTTGATTGAGTTTTGGGAGGAACATGTGTAGTATTAGCGATATTGCAACCATGTTTACGATGTTGTATGTAGTTCTCAAGTCCAACGATAGTCGCATTGCATTTGATGCAGAGGTGGGTATCATCCAAATCAGGATCAATCATATTTCAGCCTGAAAATATACGAAAAAAATAAGTTAATTTAAGTTAAGCATGCTCCTCTAGTTAAAATTATAACAATAATACCAGGTTTTAAGGTTTTAAGAGTGATCAAAATTTGGGAAAAATGTGGTGCCCAGCGACTCAAAATTGTTCGAACACATAGCTATTACATCAGATAAGTGTGTGCTTCTACGCTGCATTCGGAGAGCTTTGAAATGCCATGGTTTCCATAATATAAGACCATGCAAGAAACCTCTTATTCCTGAGAAAGAACCACATTTAGAACCACCGCATTTAGTTTGCCAGACAACACAAAGAAAAGGATTCGATTTCTGAAAACAAGTTTTGTTTTCAGATATATCCGATTTCAACTTTTCATGAAGTAACAGAAGAGCTTAAGTTTCGTGAAAAAAAACACGGCAATGGTTTCAAAAGATTTAGAACAAATATAAAGTATGGTGGTGGCAATGTGATGATTTGGGGAGTCGTAGTAAGTAGTTGGTGTTCATCCTTAGAAATGAGAGGTTTCTTGCTAAGTGTTCTTTGTTGTATGAAATGTGCGTGCATTCGACCAATTTTGAGGAACTGACTTTTGGATTTTTGTCCACTTCTTTTAAAATCAAGCTGACGTTTCTGCGAGATAAGTAGGTCCTTTGCGGCGGACAATATGGACCTTGTTTTCAATGGAATTAATATCTTCATAATTTTGAATGATCCTGTGATCTCTTGATCAACTCAAGTTCAATATATCTCAAATTTCACCACAGAACAACAACTAAATTTCTGTTATCATTTGAAATTTCTTTTCGCGTAGTCGTTATATCAGTCAAATATCATGTCCAAATCACAACTAAGTATTTATATGATACCAAAGTTTGCTTTATGTATTATATAGATTTAAAATAGAAAAAACCGGTGCTCTACCGTTTTCTAAAAAAATTAATCAATAGCTCAAGACAATAATTGTGTAATGTAGGGTAGACCATTTGGCCTCCCACGGTCGCGAGCAATGAAACGTGCGATTGCACCCGTCCCGCTGTACAGTTACTGCTCTCTATGCGCTGATTCTTTTGTCAAATAAATATGCAAGAGACCCAGTCGGAATCAAACGTGCAAAAACAAAACAAATGTGCGCAAATGAATTGCGCAATGCCAGTTGAGAAAAATGCAGGTTAGAAACATTATTTCTGCGAAAGGGAATTTTTTTCACATGTATTATTGACTTGTAAAATATGAATGACTAAAATAACTGCACTTGTGTGCATCATTGTTGTAAAAAAATTCATATTCATGGAAAAATAGTCTTAATTCTCGGAAAAGCACTTTTTGTGTTTTTTTAGCTTAAAAATTTGTTGTGTAGCCATGCGCTTTCGCATTTTTTTTATGCAAGCATTTATGTTTATTTATTTACATCTGTGATGTACGAATTTCTACTGGGTAATGTTTTGTTTTCGTATAAATTTTTACACACATTTATACACATACTAGCACGAAATTCATGTGATTTAAGTCAACTCGCTGTCGACTTTTGGGCAACGAAGATGAGCATTCCTAGCGTAGTGTCTATAGACTTCTGACAATGATTTCTTTGTTTTTTTTTTAGATTTTACATTTTCTATATTGATGAAAATATTTTTTTGGTTTATAATCATTAAAAAAAAATTTCAAACAAAACTGATTTTCGATCTAACTAAAACACAGAAGGTGTATGTAGACTTTTGTCGGTCACTTAATATAAAATAACTATATATATACACAGTACTAAGCAGATTGAAAAGTCCCGGGCTGACACAGAGAGGGCGCCACAAATATCGAATCCTTATTATTTTTGACAGCACGTATCCTTCAAAAGGCCACATGTGATATTTCATTAACATCTGTCAAGTAGTTTGGTTTTCACAGTTGTCCAAAGTGTTTTTTTTTTTGACTATGGAACAAAGTGAATTTCGCATTTTGATAAAACATTGCTTTGTGATCGGAAAAAAGGAGAAGCGAACATTTAAATGACTCTAAAAACATCACAGCATATCTGCTCCGACGAAAACAACTGCTTACAGATGGTTTGCTGAATTTAAAATGGGTCGTACGAGCACCAGTGATGCACCACGTTCGGGCCGGCCAAATGAGGCTACCACTTCAGAAAAGATTAAGAAAAGCCATCTGATATGATTGAAAGATCACATAGTGAAAGGGAGAGAGCTAGCAGACATAATGAAGTTGTCGATCGGTAGTACTATCAATATTTTGCATGAGCATTTCGAAATGAAAAAGATGTTCGCGCGGTGCCGAGTTTGCTGACAATTGGTCAAAAGCAACATCGTGTCGGTGATTCAAAGCAATGGCAAAATTGAACGAATTGCTGCCCCACCCACCGTATTCTCCAGACTTGGACTCCAGCGACTATTATCTTTTTCCAAACTTGAAAGATGGCTCGCTGGTAAGCGCTTTCACTCGAATGAAGAGGTCATTGCCGAGACGGACGCCTATTTTGAGGAACTTGATGGCGACTACTACAAGAAAGGCATCAAAATGTTCGAGGCCCGCTATACTCGTTGTATTGAGCTAAAAGGAGATTATATTGAAGAATAAAATCAAATTTTCCGAAAAAAATGTGTTTTCCTTTGTTAGGCCCGGGACTTTTCAATCAACCTAGTAAGAAAAGCAATGACAACAGTTTAGCTTAAGATTTTTTCAAGGTACATCATTAAAAAGGTCGGTCAAAAAAGAAAAAAAAAATTCATTAAGCAAGATTATATACATATGTATATATGTATATTCAATATTTAAGTATAGCAAGTATATTTTCCAACGATAGGTACAAATCCGACTTTAAAATTTTCCAGCACACCCTCCTGGCTGTGAAATATCTTTACATGAAATGGAAAAAAATCGTAGGACGCTCCCAAAAGCATAATACAGATTTGTCTATTAGCCCATGTGCCAGAAGCAGGGACGTAACAGTTATGGATTGTTATGGAAATTCTTTGAAAATAATGATCAATATTAATAGTAATTGATGTTAGTTATGGATAACTGTTATTTATCAGATAAATGTTTTTAGGTTGCCGTTTAACTTTTATTTGTGACGGCAATATTTTTAAAGTTGACTGATAATTTTTATTTCCCAATTTTTTTTGGTAACCAACACGAAATATCTTCTTAGTTATATTAATACATTCGGTACATTTTCAGTATATTCGGCGCTTTTTTAATAAATTCACCGCGAAATATAAACCCGGAGTAAACTTTGCTGATCTTTTTTGTTTTTTAGTAAAAAAGTTAAAATTTTAGTAATTTTATGTAACTTTTGCATCTTTATGTCGAAAAAATATATTCGGGATCTGCAAAGTCTCCATTCAGTACATTTCCACAAAACAAAACAAATGCCATCACTGGTGCTAGTATGAACCATCCTTAGTATTTGTTGTCGGTAAATAACTCCCTTAGTTACGCTAGCCTTATTATATGTTTTATTTGAATGGCGTGTCCTCGGAACCAATTTTGACCATTCGCACGAGCTTTAATTTTAAAATGTAGTCAGTGTACTAAACTTGATAAAATTATCACGTTTTCTCGCAATTTCCATTTCCACGAATACATAGATAGGCAGACGGACATGACTGATCAAAAATATACGATTTTATATTTATGCCACGACCTCTTTTATGCGTTTCGAACGGAATGACAAAATGAACATACCCCATGTGTAGGGTATAAAAAAAAATTCGTTGAAAAATATTCACCTCTTTCGAAACACATTAAAATAAAAATTGTCAACTGTTCAAAAGTCTCGACAATTAAACAACACAAAATTGGTTTTTACTCATCTATTCGCGGATGGAAGTGAGCAGAGAAGTGGTGCCGCCCCCACAACAGGATATACGCGGATAATACATCCGTAATGTCAACAACAACTGCTGCCAATGTTGCTGCAACATTTACCGCACAGCATTGTTTAGTTTTTGCCGCTGTAGTTGTGTGACACTTAATGTTTATGTGCGTGGAACTTGGGCGTGTATATGTGTGAGTATGCGCTTGTGGTGCTAAATTGGGTGATAACTCCTTTTTAATGGCTGCACTTTTGTTCTTGTTTTTATATCGTTTGCTGCTAAACTCAACTCTTCGCAACGCAACGTTGTGCAAAGCTGTTTAGCGCTGCTAAAGCGATTGGTTATGATGACAACAGCATTCACTGTTGCAGTATTGTCTGATAATGCTAAAAATCCTCGATACTTTTCAAAGACGACAATTTTTGATTTTTATCGTTTGGTTTTCCAAAAAAAGTTATTTTTTATTTTGACCAAAATAATTTTCTTACTTTTTTCGATCGATGCCCTTCTGTATGAGGAAAAAGGATGGTAAAGTTTCGTTTTATAAACACAAGACTTTCACACTGACAGGAAAAACCGTCCGTTTCTCATATACAATATATCGTTTTTGAGCTAAAAATGCTCATTTTTCATACAAATCAAACGTCAAACAGAAACCTATCACAGTTCGGATTTTACAAAAACCAATCTCTATTTCACGAAAATCAGTGCTATTTTAAATTAATGGTCAGGGCTGCTCAATTTTTCTGTTCTGTAAGTTCCTTGAAGTGTAGTAACTTAAAGCTTTGTTATTACGATGTATTTATTTTACACTTCTATACAAACCAGCTGATCTAGCTGAAGTCAAACAAAATAGAGTCAGCTAATGATAAATAAAAAGCTGTCAGCTAATGTCAACAAGAAGCTAATGCTAGCAAAAGTTCGATAATGCCAGTGTGAAAGCTAATTTTGAAAACGAGATAAATGAGAAAACAGCTGAGTTCTGTGCAAGTGTTAAAATCTCATTATTATATTCTTTTTGCTCGATACTTAAAACGTTTGAAATATCGACACTTTTTTTACGTTTGTACCTCCGTCGATATTTCTGGCCAACAAACTTCAACTGACGATATTGACAACAATAACGACAATGATTTCCAACTCCGACTCAAACTACGACATTAGGCGTCAGCGGGTGTCACAAATGCAAATAATGGCACAATTGTGTGAACTTTTTTCCTTTCAATGTTGTTGATATTGTTTTGTTGTTGCTGTTATCCAGTTTTTATTATTTAATTTTTGTTTGTGAAACAAAAATTGTTCTGACGGTAGTCGCGAATTATGTTTATGTTCTGACAATTTCTGTTTTTGCCACAGAGATATGCGCGATATGCGATATCGTTGTCGCAATTGTCAGCCCGGCAACCTGAATGCCATCCATGTTTGACATGTTATTTGGGGAATAATTGTTGTATGACAGCCTGTTATAATTGGCCTACTATAAAATTATAGCATGAGATGAAGGCAGCAGTAATGGCTAGATACGCGTATAATGGGCCAAGTTTTTTAAGATTCCTTATTGCTTTGAAATGAGTGAGGCAAAATTAAACAAAAATACATATCAGTTACTAAGAAGTGATGTCAAAATATACGCAAAAAAAACTAATCAAAAAATTTTTTCTAGAAGTTTTATAAAAATATTGCGCTTCTTAATTGGAAAAAATATGTAAGGAACTCGATACACATACATTTTTGTGCTATTTTCTGACTTTCCAGTGTCCCAAACGGATTTGAAACGGATCCGCTTCTTCCGTTTCGAATTTGTTGTTGCATGAAATTCCTCTCCGCTTTGTCGGATCCGTTTCGAACTCGGAACGAACTTCATATACGGATTCACTCCGGATTCGTTTTTTTGTGTATAAAACGTATCCGTTCCGGATTCCATTTCGGATTCCGTTTCGGATTCCGAAACGAGTCCGGCACGGATCTGTATATGATGCCCGTTCCAAGTTCGAGACGGATCCGTCGAAGCCTAATAAAATGAGCCCGGGTCGCATCCGTTTTATTTAAAAAAAAAATGAGTCCGTAACGGATCAGCATATGAAGTCCGTTCCGAGTTCGAAACGCATCCGTCGAAACATAAAAAAACGGAACCCGCGCTGACGGATCCGTAAAGGGTCCGAATCGGATCTGCATTCGTTTTTGTGCACATACGGTTGTTAGTAATCATAATGTTATAAGTCAAAATGACATAAGTTTAGCTTACGATGTTGTTGTGGGTAAGTACTGATTTCTTCAAGTGCCAAAGTGTTAAAACAGTTAATTTTTCAAAAGTAATTCAAATTTGATCGACTTTGACTTTCCACGGTTCATTTCATAACATTGCCAAAATTCTTTACAAAATTTTTAAAAATCTACTTTAGCAGCATTAAACTTTAAAGAGTCGCTTTATACTCTATTTTTCTTCTTTAAAACTTTCCCAATTTTCAGCAATGATAGTAAGGGAGCTGTCAAAAATGAAGTTTATTATATCTATTTCTGACACTTCCACTTCAGGCCATCATTTCAACCATATGCGCGCAGCAATGAACGAAGTTCTGCTACTGTTGCCACCAATTTAAGCAACATTTACTTTAACAATTCCAACTTGAGCTACAAAAGGCGTAGAATTAATTTGAGGTTGTTGTCTACCCAAGACCTTATGCAAAAACAAAAGGCAAACGATTTTCACACACAAACGAAAACACACGACATGGATGTCAAGTGTTGGCGCCCTAAGTTGATGATTTTTCTATTCATGTAACGACTCGACACGGTGCTGTTTTGTTTTGTTTTGCCGCCGTCAGAGGGCGTCACTTAAATCTACCATGTGCAAAAAAAAAGATGGGTGGATGTTGTGCAGCATCGTCTTGTTTTATGAGTGATAAACGCGAGACTGAAACGCGTATTTGTTTTACAATTAACCGGGTACACGTATGCCGTATGAATGTTTGTGTAACACATTGCAGTTATTTATGTCCTTGCAGTCCTTGTACTCCTTGTTGATGATGCTGTTTTGTGATGTGTAGTTGTAGCGCTAAAACGTTGCAAGTACTTTACCAGGTGGAGTTGAAATCTGCTGCCATCTAACGAGCGTAAATTGAAAAGGATAATTGTATACCACAGCCTTTGAGTTCTATTCCTATGTTAAATGTTCATGTGGCTAATTAGCTGTTTTCATTCTGTAGCGACATGAATATGTGTATTCCTAGTTGCAAGACATCAGGCTTGAGTTGAATTTGGAAAAAGATTTCTAATGCAGCACATAAAAATGGTTAAGAGGAGCAGTACCTTATTACAAATTTTTTAGATTTATTAACGCATTTTAGAGAAACTTTTCGAACTTCAATCTCAATTAAAAATAAAACTGATATACCCGATTTTTTGAGAAACAAATTCAACACTAAAAAATATTCAAAAAACTGACGTTATCCCTAAACACCTCCGTCCGTCCAATGAGTAAAACGTAAAGTTTGATATTAAAACAATGATATTAAACAAATGAAATTGCTACAAAATTAATTTACTTCTTATGTCAAGAATCATAAATTGTTTCAGGGCCGGATTATAGCGAAGGCGAATCAGTAGCAGCGTTGCCGTTTTAGCCTTTTTGAGGATAGATTTAGCCTTTTTAAATTCCATTTAGCCTCGAAAATTTCATCTAGCCTCTATCCTTTTTTTCAGCTTTTTCTAAAATTTCATCTAGCCTTTTTTTATATCTTGGCCTTTTTTATCAAATGGAGTTTCGAAACCCCAAAGTCTAAAAATTTTCCACTTTTACGCATACGCAACTTTCGCGTTCACAAATTTTCAAACATTATTTTTGGCAGTTTGCCATCACTACAGGAATATATAGAAAAGAGATTTTTCTTTCTCTTTCATTGGTTTCATAGTTGTCAAAATATAATACAAATTGCATTTGTATTGGATTTTGACAACTATGATGCCATTGTCAGAAGCTAAACACAACTGGGACGTGCGATATCGTCCAGATTTTTTTATTCGTTAGTACTGACTACAAAAATCGCACGTCCCAGTTGTTCTTAGCTTCTCACTCTCAAATTTAAATTTGGCAACTTAATGTAACCTCTTTTCTTGAACCGAGAATACAACTAACTTTAGTTTTCAAAACAACCACATACAGTACGTACGTACTGTACTGTACGTACGTACAGAATAAGTTTACATATTGCAAAAAAAAAAATGCAATTTTTCAACTTGCTTATCAAAAAAATATTACTTTTTATTTGCATAAATATTTTTTTCTTTAATAGTCCATATACGTAACTGTTTTTTCTGTTTCATACGAAGTTTTTGTTTAAGATATCAGAACATACAGTTAAATCAAAAAGTTATTTTGTAAAAAGCGGACCTAATGTAAGTACATACATAGTTATAAAATAATAAATTTGTTTGTACATGGATTCCCAACTTTTAAAGAGGCGCAAATGTATAAAAAAGATGCTGTATTTCACCCATTTTACATTAGAGTGAAAGACGGCCCGTCGCGACGTCTTCGATTTGCGCAATATTTTTACCTATTGATTTTCCCGGATCAAAATTAACATTTTAAGCTCATGGCGGATTTGGGCCGACTTTCTCTTTGAAGTGAAATTTTCGTTTTACACCATTTCATATTTCGATGTTAAACAAAGTATGTACAATAGACCTGTCCAGAAATTTACGAAATATGGATTTTTTAATGCGCTGAAAGCTTATCTGTAAGCTCTATTTATTTTAGTAAGATTTGCCGGAAGGTCGAATTCAAGTGTTAATCTGAATTTTAAAAGGTTCTCGCAGAAACATATAAATAACTTTTATTTTCGAGAATATTTCAAACTAATAATAATGCAGTTTTCCTAATTTTAGTTTAGTTTACCAGTTTTTAAAGTCAGAAACTTATAAAATTATTTCTGTTCTTTTTTACATCACTTAAAACATGGAATTTAAATTTTTTTTTCTGAAATTCCAACTTTAAATTTTAATGTTTAAATTATATTGTTACTGTTATATAGCCCACTCACTACCTTTGTGCTTAACTAAAAAAAGACATTTATTTTTCTATTTTTTTTATTCATTCAAAAAAATGTACAAATTGTTGATGTTCTATATTTTTGATTTTATTTTTACTTGCACTACTAGTAGGCTATTGGCTATATATTTGAACAAGGAACTAACTCTTTAAAGGTATTTCATTTTCTTATATGTTCAATTGTACCCTGTAAATTATAAATCCAAAAATGCAATTAAACTTCGGCTTGGACTTTTGAGGACGCTGCAAATTTATCCATTTTTTATGTTTTTTTTTAACTACACTCAGAAAATAAAACATTGTTATCCGAAGAATTTTTGTATTCTTGAAAAATTGTGAGCTAAAAATTGTTGACTTGACAAAAATTTCTTCGAGCAAAAACTCGTTTTTGATTTTTTAAAAATCAAACTATCAATTTAGAAAAAATTAATGACTTAATACTTAATAACTTCGAAAAAACAATAAACAAATACTTTTTCCCATCTACAATGGAAAAAGAAAGTGTTTTTAGCGATATATTATATAAGAATATGATATCTCCCGAAATTTGTCCCGGTAATTATAACTTTTTTATATCATGATAAGCTCACTGATAACATTCTTTTTTAGATTCAAGACACTTTTTCTTCTTCAGTTTATTACATACGCCAAGGATAAGCAAAAAATGTAAACCGTTCATTTCTGATGAAGATAAATTCAAATTTCAAGCTGTCTTTGAAAAGCTAAAGTTGCAGCCAAAAACTTTTGTGGCTGGAGAGTCTTTAGAACGTTTTAAATCAACAACTCGTTCTTGAGACAACAATTTATTTTTTCGAAGTGTTGACAATTTTTATATTTAAGCCAACAATAAAAATTTTTACTTTACAGCTAACATTTTTTATTGTTAAGATAAGAATTTAAGAGCTAAGAATAAGATAAGAATTGAGCCAAAGTATAAAATTGTTGGAAATACAATTTTTTTTTGCTGAGTGTATAACTCAAAAACGTTACATTTTTAATATCAATACATCATACAAATTTGTATAGAAAATGAGATATCCTATCAAAATGATACTTCCTAAAGTCAAAAATCTTATTTCTCAAATAAATTAAGTCAAAAAGACTATTTAAAAAACTGAAAATTTTCAACTTTTTGTCCTAATTTTAATTTTTGTGTATAAATTTTTCTGAGTGGATTTAGGTATTTAATCATTGGTTCACAAAAAAAAATTTTTTTTTTTGCCTATGGAGCTCCTCAAAAACTACAGGACTAACAAGCAGTTGCCTACTTTACCTATTGAATTTTCCGGTACTTACTATTATGTATAACTCTTTTTGCTTTTGTCACTTAACTTAAAACAAATTATCTGCAATAATAAACGCAAATCGATTGCAATAATTCTGAATTGTAGCTTACGTTCCGCTTGCATTTCCAGCACAGATACATTATATTTCACGCCAACCTACAGATAGGTACATAAAGTATCTCGCACTTTAACTGATTGCTTCAGATACAAAGATACGACTATCTCAGCAGCATGAAACTCAGCAGGTTCATCGCTACATTTTTACAGCAACTTATGGATTAAAGAGGCGGCAAGCCTGTGAATACTTTTGATTTCATAGATGCCGACCATGAATTATTTTTATAGCAAGAGGACAAGTGGGATGGGTAAAGAAAGTGAGATCGAGAGACAGCGCGAATGAGGCAGTAAATGAGAAAACAAAAATGACAGGATCGCGCCTAAATTATGAATATTACCAAATAATTCAATTTCAAATAAATTAAAATGAAATCGCAAATCGCGATTGTATGGCGGCGGCACATGCGCGCAATGCAGGCAGACAATCAGACCAGCAGACCAGCAGGTAGGCAGAGACGCATTAATACGCAAATAAAGATGTCGTTCGTACAGTGCAGCCGCAGTGCGTGTTGGCTGCAGCAGCAGTGAATATTACGACAGCAATTCATGAATCAGTTGCATTTCGTATTGGCTAAGGGATTTCTGCACTTGAAATAAAATCTACGTAATTTCATCGATTTATGTAGAAGAAAAACTGGCATCAAAATTACGATTAAAAAAATCCCAAAAAAAAATTGTATGACTACAAATTAAATCCTAAGTAAAACTAGTTAAGGTCTTCGGTCATGCGGATTTCCACATACCCTATACTGCATTGCAAGTACCTTTTAAATAAAAGTTAAAAGACGTTGAAGGTTGAAATTGGTTGAAACAGTTGAACAAGATTGAAAAAGTCGAACAAATACATTGGAATATATTGAAAAAAGGTAAAAGGTTGAAGAAGTCAAAAGAATATGGAAGATGGATGAAAAATTCTAAATATTTCCCGCCCACTTTTCGAATTCCGCCTACATTTGGTTCAATAAATTATATTCATGATTGGCATACGCATACCAAATTTTAGCACAATAGCTTTTGTAGTTTGCGATGTATGCCGTAATAAGTCTTAAAATTTAAGGCAGTGACACACCCATTGGTAGGTACAATCCAGTTTGATTTTGATTCAGAAATAGCTTTCCATAAACAACACTTACAGTAAGTCTTACACCAAATTTTAATATGATTGCTCACATATTTCGATAGATATGCCGCTTAAGGTATGTTACTTGTAAGGGAGGTGCCATGCCTATTGCTGCTATTTCGCCCGCTTTTGATTCAGATATACCTTATAGAAAGTATGTCACATTAAATTGTATTCCTATTGCTGCAATAGTTGACTCAAAATAGTGCTTACAACTTTTTTTTAATGTAGGAGCTGTCACGCCCACTTTATAACGTTTAGTTTCAAAGCTTATAGTAAGCGACACCTCTACACCAAATTTCATGAATGTAACTGTCATAGCACACTAACCATAACATTAAACGTTATTTGTTTGTATGGGAGGTGCCACGCGCCTAGGTACTGTTGAGTCTTCTTTTTATTATAAGATAACTTATAGCAAGTATATCTGCCACGCCCATCAACTAGTTCTGCCAGTAAGCTGACATACATAGCTTGTATTAATGGCTGCTTGAATCAGTATCATATCTTAATTTTTTATTAAAATCGTAGGTGCCAATCTCGAGTAATATAGAATCAAAATTTTTAAGTTGTTGAAAAAAGTCACGCCTGCTTATATACGCCCGCCCATTTTTAATACAATTCAATATTTATATAATTTGCATCAGTTTACCAAATTTCATCACAAAATCTTGCATGGTTAGCGAGATATGGTGTAATTAAAATTAAAACTTAGGGCTGTGCCACGGCCCTTTAACAACATTTAAAAACTAGCCCAATCTCAATCTTGTTCACATGTGTACCAAATCACCAAGTTTCATCAAATATCGCTGCAACTTTTTTCGAAATAGGTTTGGGCAAATATACATAGAGCATGGGCGGTTTGGCCCATTTATAATTCCAAGGAGCTTGTTAGAAGGTGCTAAGTTTCATTCAGTTTGCTTGGTTTTTCCGTAAACGTGATTTTATCAGACAGACAGACAGACGGGCATAGCTGAATCGACTCAGATGGTGACGCCGATCAAGTATATACTTTTCTATGCCTGCCAAGCCCCCTACTATGCGATAAAAACTGAATGCTAAGTTGAATTTACCTTCTGTGTAGGGTATAAAACTGATGTTCAAATTCCTCGATTTTATGCTCCTAGGGCAGAAATAAATCGGTATCGGTATTGGTTGTGACTAGAGGAATCACAAGGCCATCTTCTATGGAAATGTTAAGGACTCCAAGAAGTGCGATAGCTCTGGGCAGAAGAGGGAGAATCAGTAAGTCGTCGTCTTTGTGAAGATCTATGATACCTGAGGACAAGGTTATTTTTTTTAAACCTTAGTAATATAGTTCATAAAAAAATCAGCATCAATGAAGATATCCGCAATAGTCCGAGGAACTCTGATTGTATTTGCCAATAGACATAGAATAGCTTTTTTAAAATAACTAACATCTTTTTATTTTCAGTGTAGTGCTGATCAGTTTAAGCAATCAAGAGTTATGAACATAAAATAGTGCGAATAACTTCAATAATGGGATGAGATAAGTTGCGTAAGGTCCTTCCATTGCTGCGGCAACAATAATCTATGGAAAATTATCACAGCATTAGAGATGACACGATTGTGGATTAAGTTGAATCTTAAAGTATTTGGTTGTTATTTAAATTCATTGATGATCTCAACTTAATTATCCCAGATATTGGCCAATTTATTATGCCGATTACTATGAAACAAACACATATATTAAGATATTTACATTATAAAAGAATTGCAAATCGAGCTTTATTTGCTTGCAACTTCAGAAATGCGCTGATTGCAGTCTTAGTTTGGATGTTGTTTCTTCCATATTATTGCTATGAGATTCTTGCCCATTCTTAATCAACCGCACTATATTTATTCACTCGTACATTACAGATTTCCAATCATTTATGTGGCTCTCACTTGTTGCCAAAGCAGACGATTAAGTTGCTTGCTTTAAAGTTCTCAAGCTGGGCAAAATAAATTAAGATTGGCAATACAATTTTGTATACTTTACCTTAAATCATAAGCTATGAATCTCCCATTTATTTAATGAAACGGAAAAACTTGTCAACTCAAGTGTCTCTTCAGAGAATAAGTGAAAGTGTACCGTTTATCAGAAGCAGTCAAACTTTTAAAGAGAAAGTTAACGGATTCAAAACCCTATGCCCAAGTGTACCTCATTTCAATGGTTCTTAAGTTATCTAAAGTAACGTCAGAACTGTGGCTATATAGCCACAAATAGCCTATGAAAAATATCAACATGAAGATATATCAACAACTGTTGTAAGCCACATCGCCCAATAAATGGCATCAAGATTATTTACCGAATAAGGCAGCTGTAAATACATCGTTTCCGAGAGTATGCGAAAAGTTTCTGATTATTCTATTTGACACAGAAATGTGCGTCGTCACTGAACAAAATTCAGCGTCTAAACAGCGGATTTTCATTGAGCTATTCCAGAGCCCATTGACTGAAATTAAAGCATGAATTCCAGTCTGGCGGCTTCAATTCTTGAACGAGTGGGATTTTGTAGCTCCCGGGGAGAAGGGGCAATATTAATTTCTGCACGGATGGCTCTAAGCTAAATAACCAGATTAAGGTTATTATGGTATTTACTCTAAGAAACTGAAGATAAGAATTGCTGCGAGGTTACCAGACTATTGTAGCGTTTTTAAAGCAGAAGTTATAGCCATAGAAGAGGTAGCATTCGGGCAGAGGATGAATGTTGTATCCAGAAAGGATATAAACATTTATTCAAATAGTCAGGCTGCTATCAAATCTCTAGAATCAGTCTTCCTAAACTCACTAGTAATCAAACATTGCCACTCGTCTCTAAATAGATGGCTCAGTCTTTTAACATTCACTTCATCTGGGTGACTGGGCATAGGAACATTGACGGCAATTGCAAAGCTGATGAGCTTGCTAGGAATAAATGGTAAAAAATGCTAACAAAAGATGGGCTCAAGAGTCAACTTGCAATATAACTAGGCAGATCTGGCCGTAAAGGGATGCTAAGCGTTCGCTAAAACTGATTTCCCGCATGAGACATAGTGTCTCGGCAGACATGCGGAGAGATTAGGTGTTAGGTCCTTTGACTTCTGTAGAGGTTGTGGAGATGTGGAAAAGGAAAACATTAAATATTGTCTCTCCTCCTGCCCCGCACTTGCTACAAAATGCAAAAAAACACACTTGGTTCATTTTTATTTGGTGACCTGGATAACCTTTAGTTTTACTATGAAATCTGGTTGGTTCAACGGGATTTTGTAGACAGACACCCTGTAGTATCATAATGGATTACATTTGATCTAAGTGAGTCAGTTTCGTAACTGATTGCCGCTCCTACCTAGCCCAACCTAAATTTTGTAACCAGGATCCTGGTGTAAAATTCGCCAAGTTGTTGCCAAGATTCTGCGCACTGCTTCGAATCGCTTGGTCACGGTTTTCAGTCACATTATTCGCTACGGCCGCAATATTCTCCCTACTACGGCCTGGATGCGGTCTATTCGGTCGCGTATCATCCAATAACGTACACTGAGGCTAAAATTTGCGGATGGTATTGGCAATAGTGGATGCACACCATATGTTGGTCGGTGTGAGTCTTTCCATGATGAAATGTCAAACAATACTGAATAAAAATAAGATGACAGCAAGACACCAAATCTGACAAAAAAAAAAAAAAAAACCAAATGAAAAAAAAACCTCTAAATCAATCACCCTTTAGTAAACTGTGGTATCGGAGGACCAAGTTGTAATTGATATTTATTTGGAAACTTGTAAATAGTATTGCGAACCACATTTTACAGCTGTTGAATAGGAACTAAGATTGTTGGACATTTCGAATCAGAGTGGGGTGCATTTGGAATTGTTGATTTCAACACGAATGCATTTATTGGTGAGTTATTTATCTTTTCTATGCTGGAAGCTATGAATCATAGAAAATTATGTTTACTAAATAATCAATTCTCCCATTTACTTAATGAAACGGAAAAACTTGTCAACTCAAATGTCTCTTCATAGAATAAGTGAAAGTGTACCGTATATCAGAAGCAGTCAAACTTTTAAAGAGAAAATCAACGGATTCAAAACCCTATGCCAAAGTGTAAAGTAACGTCAGAGCTGTGGCTATGTAGCCACAAATCGCCTATGACAAATCGAAACCAAAAGACAAGAAGATATATCCACAACTGCTGTAAGCCACATCGCCCAACAAATGGCATCAAGATTATATGCCGAATAAGGCAGTTCTAGTAACTTCCATCTCTTGTGAGAAAAAAGCAGTAAGTACATCGTTTCCCATTTTCAGAAAGTATGCGAAAAGTTTCTGATTATTCGGTTTGTTTTGATCTTGGGATGATGTATAATAAAGCGTATACGGACACATTTGGTTGAAGAAGCTCTCTTTAATGCTACGATGACCAGGCATCCAGATAAATTATATTTCAAATTTTGTTCTTAAGCGTTGTAGCGGGTGATTCATTTAGAACTTTAATTTTAAATAAAACATTTAAAATAGAATTGAATACCGGAATCTTTATTATGACCCAAAAGAACAATCTTTGGCATTTATTTTTTAAAGAAAATTTCATTCAAATGATGGCTGCGACTACGACGTAGATGTTCCATGCGTCACTAAAAAAAATTTTTCGTTTTTCCGCAATGTACTCTGAAATTTGTCATTTCTTTGCTCTTTGACTGCGGACTGTGTCGAGCGCATTTTTTTAAACAATTTGAAGCTATTTTTTTTTTATTTAACATTAAAAACTTGAACAAAATTTTAATGGAACTTTCTTGTTTAGGTATTTGAGTAATACAAACTGATTTTTGTTTTGTAAAAAAGTGTTTAGAAATATTTTAATTCGTTTTTTGTTCGTAAGACCAAAAATAAGTGCATTTTGACTATATACATAGGAATAAAGTTATGAGGTAGTTGAGGTGGGATAAAAATGTTTCAATTTTAATAATGCTTGAACATCTAAGTAACACTCTGTAAAAAAAAAGTAGTGGCTTAACTGCGCCTTTTTGAGATATTTGCATTTTTTATGGCGATCTGACCTGTCAAATCTATGTGAAAGTGAAAAAAAGTACATGAATACCTTTTAAATTTAAATTTGTGAGGGTCCATCCTTATCTGATGTTTAGGATTTCAAAATAAGACTGTTTCAGAAACATTGTGTTGAAATTTCATAAAGATTCGGGCTCTCTAAGTATATTTTTTCAACCTTATTTGAGCGCGCTCTCCGTCTCAATATAAAAACTTTTAACGCGTTTCTCTCGAAATTACTTTTTTCATACGATGACAGTCTTTTCTCCGAAACTACTCAGCCGATCCTTATGAAATTTTAACCAAATATTTGTCACATGTATGGGAGTCGCAAGAACCAAAATCAAGAAAAAAATTTTAATTTTTTCTATTTTCTTAAACCGACAAATCACCTAAAAAATTCTCATTTTTCGAACACTTTTGCTTAAACAGCCGCCATTTTGGCACTTTTGCCTAAAATTTAATAATCCTCGTACAGACGATAGCCACTGTCATACTGAACCTAATTTTTTTTTGGTTTTTATATTTCAGACGATTCCTTGCTGCAAAATCACCGGTACCGTTGACACCAATTGCTTTATGTATGGCCACGCAGATGGCGCTAATTTGTATATATGTATATACATATTATTAAAAATGAATTAAAAAATTTTTTTTCGTATATTTCAAGAGCGTATTTATTGATCCTGAAAAGAATTATAATCATATCTACTACTGGGGATGGCATAGTAATTTCTGAAAAACAGCTTTTATGCTAGTTTGGAAAAGTATATTGGCGCCTTAATTTCTGCCTTTTATGGGTATTTAAAAAAAATGCACTAAGGAATATTCAATTACATTAGTTCTGTAATTTTTTATGTATAATTAACTAAAAAAAAGTTATTACATTAATTTATGGTCTGGATGAATTAATCTCATGTTTTCATACCCAATACCCCAGTGTGCGTCGAATCAATTGGTCACGGTCTTCAGCCACATTATCAGCTACAGTCGCAATATTCCCCCCCTCTACATCCTAGATGTGGTGTATTCGGTCGCGTATCATCCAATAACTCCTTGAGGACCAAGGGACACATATGTCCCAAATACAAAAATGTTCTTGAATAAAAGGTTTAGCACGAAATAACTTGCATTATGTTACAAAAACAAGCAGGAAAATAACAAGCATTGAAAATATTTAACGTTAATTCGACATAAAGGTGGATTATAATGGCTTCTTTTTAGTTTGAAATACACGTTTTTCCAATGTCGCAATTGCTGTTTTTAATTGGATTTTACTAATAGTCCAAATAAATTTTTTCGACTTTGAGTTAGTAAACCAAATAGTCTTAGCATTGTACTACGCTACTTCATTATTAGAAACTCAATATGGTGTATGTGAGTCGATCGTTCTTCAACAATTCAAACAAATTAAAGGATTGGAAGCAGATCGATCTAAAAAAATTACTTTTCGATGCAATATAACTTCAAATATAACGAAATACTCTGATTTTTTAACTTTTGAGTAGTAATCTCTAAAAACGGAACTATTACCGAAATTCTGACCTCGGACTCGAATCCAGGGCGTCAAAAGATATTCAGATTTCAGAACCAGAGGTTTGACCAAATTTTGTCAACCTGTGTAATTCTTATGTTATTTACAGTAAATGTGAAAAGGAAAGTCTCCTTGAAGGACCAGTACTAAGTTCTTTTGATTAAAGATGATTGGTCGCTACAAATTTGATCTCTGACGTCACTTCACGGCAGAGAACCATTCTAACATATCATAAATTGAAAATAGTAGAAAATGTTGAACTCTATCTCATCTTATGGGCAAAAGTGATATAAGAAAGAGATGTGTATATTGATCAAAGAATAAAATAGAGAATCCCACGAATACCTATTACAATCAATGTAATGTATATTTATGTTTTACCAAAAATCGAAACTGTTTTGGTGAACATCACAATTTCATGTAAAAAAATGTCGTACCAAGGAATTGGACTACCTTAAGGTCCATAGGGACACATATGTCCCATAAAATTTCTCGAAATCTAAAATCATATTTTATAAATTTCGGATATTTTTGGCTTAGTTACAGCCCAAAAGAACGCTCTCATACTGTAAATTCATAGGATCACATTTCAGCAGCTTATGGTCCTCAAGGAGATAACGTACACCGTGACTCAAAATTGCGGATGTTATTGGCAATAGTGGGCTCGTAAGGTCATTGATGCACACAGTGTGAGTCTTTCCCGCCTAGAAAATATCTTTAGGCGTAAATTAGGTCCCCATTGGTTTTGCCTAGCCAGAACGTTAGGGCCAAGTGTGGATTGTAACGGTGTGCCCCAAATTTTCCTAAATAGGATTGTCCAACGCCCGCCTCAGTAGGCTCTCGTTGGGTTTTTGCAGACGGCCCTAACGTTCTGGTTAGGCAAAACCCATCAGAGGCATGCCTTTTACTAGCCGTAGTATGGCCTAATCAGGCAGTCGACAGGTAAACCTAATTTAGAAATTCCTTAGGATTGCCTAATTAGGCTGCTGCTGGACATTTCTAATTTAGGCTAACCTCGTTATATCCCAGTTAGGGCCGAATGTATATTTAGGCATGCCTAAGAAAAATTCTAGTCGGGTTCTATGTTGAATTGTCAAACAATACTGAATAAAAATAAGATGACAGCATGACACCAGTCACGCACGATCTGTCAAAAAAAAAAAACATAAAAGTTAAAAAAACCTCTAAGTAAATCACCCGTTATCGGGGGACCAAGTTGTATTTCATATTCATTTAGAAGCTTGTAAAAAGTATAGCAAAGCGCTGTTAGTTGACCATTTTTTACAGCTGTTGAATAGGAACTAATATTCTACGATATTACGAAGCAGAGCGGGGATGCATTTGACATTTAGTTGATTTTAGCACGAATGTATGACATTTATTGGTTAGTTATCCATCTTTTCTATGCTGGATTCACCCATGAAGAACTGGTTAGACGGATGGGAATTCTTTTTTGTTTTATTAATATTAATTTAAAACTTACATTTTCTGAAACAAATTTGATGTGATGGCATTCCAGTGAATGTCCAAGTGACAGTATCACCTAAACTTTCTACTCAAATGGTATACTGCCTAAGCTATTCCATTTTTTTCAGCATCTACTAGTTTTTTTTGCTTCCATTTCAATTCAAAGTTAAGGAACAAAAATTAATTTGATTTGACTTCTTCAACTCATTGACGATGCCACTGACATTAAAATTTTTTGATTATTTGGTACGTTATTTCTGGAATTCAAAAAAAAAAAAAACAAAACAACAACTATAAAAAGTCGTAAAACTTTACCATTAGCTCTCAACGTTCATCAGGATTTCATTTTTGTATTACATTGATCCTCCTTGCAGTTTTAATGCCTTTTTACGATTCGTGATAAATTATTTATTTTGTTGATTTAATTTTATTTTTGCATTAAATATGACATTTTTATTTGCCATTTTTTGTGCAATTTGTGCGTTTCTCTGTATGAAATTAATGAGTCGTAGTAAGCAAAAGTGTAAATACTTTTAGAACGCCAATATTTACTTAAGCTGTTCGCCTCAAGTTACCTGCGACTTAATGTAATTTTCTACAAGCAGTTATTTGTACGCCTTTAAAAATAATTGAACAAAAAATTAAGAAAATAAAAATTCTCACAAATTATAAGGTACCATCATTAAAACTAATAATTTCCTGGTCATATGAAAGTCATAAAAAGGCGCAGAAAGGTAAATTTTAGTATCCATCGTCTTGATATTCTTAATATCAATAAAATATGAAATTGTGTCAAATATTTATGAAGAAGATGCCAAATTTTTATCACCATTAAAGCTTCAGTATTATATAGAACTAACAAGTAATCCTTTGTCAAACGAAGTGCAATTTCAATTAAGCATTCATTAATTTATAATAAATTTAGCGACCTACCCAAGGCCAACGAGGTTGTTTTAGCCTGACGAAGTAAGTCCAAGTTAATCGGTCTCATCGGTACAGATTTTGATAGAAAAATACATAGGTAGCACAGAAAGGATCATGGAAGTTCCTTTTTGTACAGGCGATTGTGATTGTAATACATATCGTATGCCAACAACTTTAATTTACAGCAGGGTAAACTTAAACTTTGAATTCCAGGCTTACTAGAATTTTCTTGCGTTTTGTAGGAAACTTAAGACACCAGCGATGGTGAACTGAAAGTATTTAACTCGAGTGACGGAAAGAGCTGAACGAGCTGGTGCCGAGCAGATAAAAGTTACACAAACAAAAAGCATGCGGTGAATACCAACTGAAATGATTAAGCTCCAATAACGAAAAGAGCTCGAGAAGAGCTGGATATTTTTAGTTATTGCTGTCAGAGCTGAAGAGGCTTCTTCAGAAAAATTCATAAAATTCTCAATTAAGTACTATATTTTCCAAGGTTTCAAGCACTTTAACTGACAAACAAATGGACGTAGTCAATAGCGCCATTGAAAAGAGAAGTAGGAAATTTAACGCTCTAGGTTAACGTATGAGTTAAAGGTCTGCGCAAGTGTACGCAAATCAGAAATCAAATAAAAACAAAACAAAAGACAAAGCAAACGAGGTGAGCACAAATGTTCTACAAGTCATCTGCAACGACATCTGCGCAGACCAAAAATAGCCAAATACACTGTTCGACCATCTGCGTTGTAGTGTATTTTGCCCTTTACGCAGACCTCTAGTTCACAGCGGACTACAAGCCACAGGCAAACGATGCAAAGTCACTTCGTTGTATCGTTTTGTTTTGTGCCACTGGTCACGCTTGACCTATACTTGATAGTAACTCCTATAGTCTGACGTCATGGCAAATGCGCTTGCGCAGACCTCTAATACGAGTGCCAAAAATTATTGGAGTTTAAAAAACACAAAATTGAATAAAAAGGATAATAGAGTTAATTGGCTTTTTTTGAAGAAAACTTTTCGAATAATAGTTAATTTCTGGCCACAGTAGCTCTAGATGAAAGGAATACGGTTTCTTAATCTTGCCAAAATGTAATTCAAATCAGAGTTAAGGGCCGTCTATTAAATATGTGAGGAGTTTTTTTGAAAATTCGCCCCCCCCCCCCCTCCCCTTGGTGAGATTTGCTGAGATCTGTCCGGATTCCTTCCCTTCTTGCGGTGGGATTTAAATTATGTTTTTTTTTCTTGTAACGGGAACGGCCTTTTGCCGAATAGTACTGCCTTAGTTTTTCGCGATTTCTGAAAATTTTTAGTAACCTGACATGTGTTGTCCTTTTACTGCAGATGTGTGTGCATCAGTTCATCAAAATATTGCTCCGTCGCCAACTTATAATGTACATACATATATGTACATACATACATACATTATCTTATGAAATGTTTTGTTTGAGTTTTATTTTGATCAAGAATCCAAAAGAATGATATCCGAAAATAAGGATTTTGTAGATTTTACTAAATGTCAAAATTCTGCATTATACAATTCTGAATTAAAGAAATCTGTACCTGATGATGTCGGACACATTTTGTACAAGAAAAATATTTTTCTCTATATATCAAGAATTTTGGAAAATCAGAATTTAAAATCTTTACATAATATAGTTACATATGTAGGTATTATAATATACTATACAGAATTTTGTGCCGATCCCCAAAAGTGCAAATGAACAACAAGATAAGTAAAAATTTTAAAATAAATTATTGGCGAAAAATGTACCGATGAATTAAAATGCAAAACGATTGCATTAATTTAATAACGACATCAATAACTTCAATAAAAGCCGCCATTACTATCGCCATAGCTGCTACAACTTATGGCATATTGAGCGAACTGTCAGTGTCAAAGTGACAGTGACACTGACAGGCGTAACGAATTTAATTCGTGCACGAAATTAACGCTTCGTTTCATATAAATTTGCCTAATTTGCAAAAGTCGTTAAATTAAAATTAAGCTTCATCATCAGCGACGAAACAGAGAGCAAAGTATCAGAAAAAGTATAAAAACGTGAATAAAGTTGTTAAAATTTTTTCGCCGTTAATGGTTTGCATATTTTAAAGTCAGTCATCATCAGTGGTTGTATAATAAAAATCATCCTTATCCTTTTCCGTCACTTAGTGAAAAAGCTGAAACAGAGCTGTAAAGGAAGCGAGTTATTGACGATCCTACAATAAAAATGAAAATATTTACCATAAAATATTGGCCACATTATGAATGCACTACCATTAAAAATTGAATGACAACTTGAAAAAAAAACGTGAAACCAATTAAAAAGTATCGCTTGAACAAATTAAAAATTTACGATTATTTTAACCAAAGATGATCGAACCGATTGGATTTTCCTGAAACGGTTATGCAAATATGAAAATAAAATGTTAGGCCCCATCAATTTAAGTCTCTTGTGCTTAAAATATATATTTTTGCACACATATTTTTTCAGCAACGCTTTTTAATTAAATCAATTATATCAAAAACAACAACAATTTTTACAATGAAGATACCCAGCTCGCTGTCGCCTTTTAAGAGATCAAATAGAACGAAGTGTTAAAATATTGCGCAGTATAATAAGCAGGAAAAATTAAAATTTATGTTCAGTATGTCCAATTGAAATGAGTACCTTCATATGTACATTACATGAATGACAGATCTGTAATAACTGCTTTACTATGAAAGTTGGCTTACGTGTTTACGTGTAAAACAAGTTTTCGAGAACACAGCACACATTTTGGGAATTATGACCACTCATTACGATGGACATAGCTCCCATGGGTGTTATGACCACTTTCGTTTTGCTTGAAAATACAAGAGGAATTCTATATTTTTTCTAAAAATGTATTTACTATTCATATATGAATATACATTAGGGTGGTTCTTATTTGTGTTTTTTGCGAAAATCAAATGCGACACCCCCCAAATCGGTTCGAAACAGGATAAAAACATTTAAAAAATTTATTTAAAATCTTTATCTTTAACCCTTACTCGGCCTATTTCAAAATGAAATTTGACTTAAGTGAAAATCAAATACGAGCCATCCCAATCGCTTCGAAACAAGATAAAAAAATTTAAAAAGTTAATTTAAAATTTTTGTCTTTAACCCTTAATCAAATCCAAAATCAAATGCGACGCCCTCCAAATCGGTTCGTAACAGGATAAAAACATTTAAAAAATTTATTTAAAATTTTTATCTTTAACCTTTACTCGGCCTATTTCAAAATGAAATTTGACTTAAGTGAAAATAAAATACGAACAATAAAATAGCTACAGCAATAAATTATATATCAAATTAAAGTAGTTATCGAGCAGAGAGTACTGAAATTATCAGCTGCGAGCACTGATCAACACACGGTGCGCCTGCAGGGAATCTAATGAAAAATCGTGCTACCTCCAATTTTTTTCTTTTCATGTGTTGGCAGCATCGTATAGAAATGTTTTCTGTAAATTAGAAAATAATCCATGTGGCGCTTTTTTTTTGCACGTTAAATCAATATTTTAATTTTTTTTATATTTATCCCGAGTAAATTTTTTTTTGAATTTCAAAAAGATTTTTTAGAAGTATACTATTTAAAACTTAAATTAAAAACTGCATCATTATATTTTAGATCCTGCTCATAGTATCCTTAAAATGTCCTGTTGCCATATGGCAACGCTAGGCAGGTTTACTGTCTAGCTGTTTTGATACGTTTTTATTAATTTATTTGCTTTTACTATATTATAAAAGATATTTTCGTAGTTTTTCATTTTCCTAATTTATTTTCAAATATGTAAAGACCACTATTCTTGAAAGAGGCGCAGGATTGTTTTGAAGGAATGTGTGTCGATGACGAAAATGACGCTCCAACCAATGTCTTTATATTGAGCCACTCATATCGAAGGAGACTTAAGTGACGAAGATGATGGTGATAATGACGGGGGACTACCAGAAAATGTTTGTCCAGAGCAACTCAAGTCCGGTTTGGAAACTATTATTGAAAACAGCAAACGGATTGACAGCTTAGAACGAGAGCAACCTAGTTCTGATACTGGATTCATTGATGAAATTCTTTGTTTGCCAAGCTCATCAAAAGGAATATGCCGTGTTCAACCATCCAAACCTAATCTGCCAATTTCACCAGCTAATAAGTTCAGCAAATTTACGTGGTGCAAATTTGATTCCTTGCCATTGCTCTCACTTTTACAGAAAGCAATTACGAAGATTGTCGTGAAATGAAGCCTCATGAATTATTTGAAAAGTATTCTTGATAATATTCTATTGCCTAGCGATTTTTTAGTTTCTCGTACTGTTTATGGTGATGATTGGCATATAAATTTGAGCATTTGCATTTGGATGGATTGGCTTTTGGTTGATCAGAGTAAAGTTTCTGACTGCTTTCCACCTGGGGATTGCCAGAGCGATCTCTGAGCCAACCATTAGCAAGTTGACACACAGCCTCCCCGCTGGCTCCATCTGGGTAGCTATCTCTGCATCCGCTGAGATAGTGAGCGAATGTGTGCAGCGCGTCCTCCCTGGAAGTAAAATGGGTTGTGCGCAGGGTTTGGTACCCGCCACGTAAAAAAAAAGAATCCAATGAAAACTAAAAAAGCCTCGGATAAAGAACCCCTCAATGTTGACGACCACTGCAAACGAAAAAAGGACTATGATTTAAGGATATGCACCTGGAATATCCGGACCCTCAATAGGGAAGGTGCCTCTATCGAATTGGCGGATGCCCTCAAAAAAATTAAGGCTGATATCACCGCCATCCAGGAAATAAGATGGATAGGACAAGGTTGCTCTTACCAAACAAGTTGCGATATCTACTACAGCTGCCATGCGGAGAGGCGCGAATTAGGATGCGGATTCGTTGTAAGCAAGAGACTTCGCCACCATATCTCCAGGTTTACACCTGTGAACGAAAGGTTGGCTACGATCCGCGTCAAAGCTCGATTCTTTAACATCAGCTTGATTTGCGCGCACGCCCCGACGGAGGAAAAGGACGATGTTGTCAAAGATGCCTTCTACGCGAGACTCGAGGAAGTATATGACCGCTGCCCGGCCCACGATGTTAAGATTGTACTCGGGGATTTCAACGGAAAGGTCGGAAGAGAAGGTATATTTGGCCCCACTGTCGGTCAGTTCAGCCTCCATGAGACCACCTCAAACAACGGTCTACGGCTGATTGACTTCGCCGCGGCGCGAAACATGGTAGTAAGTAGCACCAGATTTCAACACCTCGACATCCACAAGGCCACTTGGCTGTCCCCTGATCAGAAAACACAAAACCAAATCGATCATGTTGTGATCGACGGAAGGCATGCTTCCAGCGTGCTAGACGTTCGTACGTTCCGTGGAGTCAATATTGACTCCGATCACTATCTTGTTGCAGCCAAGATACGCATGCGGCTGTGCAATGCAAAGGATGTACGCTCTGGTATGCAACGAAAGCTGGACGTCGCTAAAGTGCAATCACATCGGACGGCCAAAGCCTATTCCGCTCACCTCTCAGAACTGCTCCTTCAACCTGACTCTCTACCCGATGATGCCGGTGGACTTTGGGCGCATATTTCCCGCTCCATGCGCTCTGCCGCTGAGGAAGTAATTGGTTTCCGACGCCCATCTCCGCGAAATCAATGGTATGACCAGGAGTGTCGCGAAGCTACTGCAGTGAAAAACGCCGCATACAAAAGAACACTGCAGTCAGCCGCAACGCGAGCCGTACGCGAAAACTACCGGGAAAAGAGAAAGGAAGAGAGGCGCCTTTTCAGACGCAAGAAACGAGAGCAGGAAAGGCGTGAGCGTGAGAAACTCGAAGTGCTACGAGGCAGGAATGATGCTCGAAAATTTTACCAACAAGTCAAGCGTCTGACTCAAGGTTTCAAGCCCGGAGCATCTGCCTGTAAAGATGAACACGGAAATCTGGTTACGGATACGCAAGGTACACTGAGATTATGGAGGGAACACTTTTCCAAGCTGCTTGCTGGCGATGACTCCACCAATCCCGCCTTTGGAGAAACTAACCCGATGCCACCAATCAACGACGATGGTGTGGACGTACCACCACCTAGCCATGACGCGGTACGAGTTGTGATACAGCGACTTAAGAACAACAAAGCGGCCGGTGCTGACGGCCTGCCTGCTGAATTGTTCAAGACCGGTGGCGATGAGCTGATAGGGTGCATGCATCAACTCATCTGCAAAATATGGCTAGCAGAAAGCATACCCGACGATTGGAATCTCAGTGTCCTTTGTCCTATACTGAAGAAAGGTGACCCTACAATTTGCGCAAACTACCGGGGAATCAGTCTTCTTGCCATCTCATACAAGGTCCTGTCGACCGTACTGTGTGAAAGACTTAAGCCGTTCGCCAACACACTGATTGGGCCTTATCAGTGCGGCTTTAGACCTGGTAAGTCCACCATAGACCAGATCTTCACACTACGTCAAATCCTGGAAAAAACCCACGAAAAACAGATCGATACCCATCATCTTTTTATCGATTTTAAGGCTGCTTTCGATAGCCCGATACGGGATTGCCTGTATGCCACCATGTCTGAGTTCGGTATACCTGCGAAGCTAGTGCGGCTTTGCAGAATGACGTTGAGCAACACATCCAGCTCCGTCAGGGTAGGAACGGACCTCTCCGAACCATTTGATACCGAACGAGGTTTCAGACAAGGCGATCCACTATCCTGCAACCTCTTCAACTTTTTGATAGAAGGGGTGTTGCGAAAAGCCAGTGTACATCGTAATGGCACTATTTTCTACAAAAGTGTCCAGCTCCTTGCATATGCCGATGATATTGATATCATTGGACGTTGTAAGCGAGATGTTACTGCTGCATTTTCTGCTATCGAAAAAGAATCAGCGATGGTGGGTTTGACGGTGAACGAGGGCAAAACAAAGTATATGCTGTCCACAAGCAGGGAGACGCGGCGCATTGGATCCAACATTGCTGCGAACAGCTATACTTTCGAAGTTGTCAAGGAATTCACCTATCTTGGCACCGCCGTGAACACTCAAAACGATATCAGCTTGGAGATAAAGCGAAGACTCACTCTTGCTAATAGGTGTTACTACGGTCTCAGTAAGCAATTGAGTAGTAGAGACCTCTCTCGCCCGACAAAACTGACACTCTACAAGACGCTCATCTTACCCGTGCTACTCTACGGTGCAGAAGCATGGGTTGTGTCGCAGACCGATGCAGCCACACTTGGGGTGTTTGAGAGAAAAATTCTTCGCAAAATCTTCGGTCCTGTTCGCGTCGGCGACGACTACCGTATTCGAATGAACCATGAACTGTACGAGCTCTACAATGACATCGACATAGTCAAGCGCATCACTATCCTACGTCTGCGCTGGCTGGGACATGTTGTGCGTATGGACGAAGAAGCTCCGGCGAAAAAGGTGTTTGATGCGGAAGCCGCTGGGCGACGACGGAGAGGAAGACCATGCCTCCGATGGAAAGACCAAGCCGAAGAAACCCTATCCACGCTTGGTGTGCCTGATTGGAGAAGGCGCGCGCGAAGCAGAGGCGCCTGGAGAGAGCTTTTGAGGTCGGCCGTAACCCGGTAACGGGTTGTTATGGCCACCCAAGTAAGTAAGTAAGTATTTGCATGTGTGATCAAGAATATTATCGCCAAAAAACTTTTCAAATAATTCATAAGTCGGGTGATCATCATTCATCACCCGGGTGATTCGGGATAAATATAAAAAAATTAAAATATTGATTTAATGGCAAAAAAAAGCGCTACATGGATTATTTTCTAATTTACAGAAAACATTTCTGTACGATGCTGCCAACACATGAAAATAAAAAAATTGGAGGTAGCACGATTTTTCATTAGATTCCCTGCAGGCGCACCGTGAACTACCAAAGCCTTGCCATAGCGAGGAGAATTACTTTCATATGACATTAATATATATAAGATCTATTCAAGAGTTATGATTTTTAGAATAGCAATATCCGCAACTTCACATGACTATATCTCGAAAACTAGATCCGTACGATATTTTTTTTTGAATATATTCTTTCTTAAAATTAAAAGCCACATGAGAAAAATTAGTTTAAAAAAATGACTGCTGAAGTCATATTTTGCGTTGAAATAGGCTAAGGGTTAAAGATAAAAATTTTAAATAAATTTTTTAAATTTTTCTATCCTGTTTCAAACCGATTGGGAGGGCGTCGCATTTGATTTTTGTTTAAATCAAATTACACTTCAAAAAGCGTCGGTAAGGGTTAAAGATAAAAATTTTAAGTTAACTTTTTAATTTTTTTTATCTTGTTTCGAAGCGATTGGGAGGGCTTATATTTGATTTTCACTTAAATCAAATTTCATTTTGAAATAGGCCAAGTAACGGTTAAAGATAAAAATTTTAAATAAATTTTTTAAATGTTTTTATCCTGTTAAGATCCACCCTAATATGCACACATATAAACATAGGGAGAGAGGGCGGCCTTCGGCCGCGGATCAGAGCTTACATTCTCCTAGATGTCCAATGCCGGTTTCGCTAGCGATAATATTTCTACACAGAAAAAACAAATCCAGTCAACCAATTTATTTTAGGTTTCAACAAAAACTTTAGGAAAATTAACAAATATTTTTTGAAATCAACTAATTTATTTTAAGTTTCAACAAATCTTTTATCTTATATCAGCAAAACTTTTTCGCTGACTGAAAATCATACCCACATTTGTTGAAATCGGACCCGGCATTGTTTGATTTGAGCGAATCTTTTTTTTTCTGTGTACGTAAAAGTTAAGGTAAGTGGGCGGCCTTCGGCCGCTGCGCAGGGTTTTAGGGATTATGACTATGGGGTTTATGACCGGGTACCAGATTTTGGACACAGCTACAGGTGCCTTCAACCCATTTCGTCAGATCGCAAAATGAGTTCATTTTTCTACAAAAATATTTTCCATCAAAAACCACTTTTTTGAGGTGAACCAAACTTTTTACAATCGATAAAGTTGAAAACTGAGCTTTGGCCAACACCAGACCTAGACCTTTGAAAAGTCCTTTTTTGACTTATTTACAAAAAAAAAAAAATGCATTTATCGATGTGAAAATATTAAGAAAGGTCCGCAGCCGGCAATGGTGTCTAAAATTAATTTCGGATCTTTTAGCATAGATTGAAACAAACATGTCGTTTTTAAGTTCAAAAATTCGTTTGTAATATCTTAAGTACGTAAAATTTTCAGAACAGAAATTAACAACTTCATCTTGTTTGGGTACCACACCTTCCCCCCCCCATAAAAGTGCGCTCACTTTTTGTCTAGTGCTAGTCCAAACCATTTCAAGCATTCTTTTGAAATTTCATTCACGGAGATGTGCCACGCCCTTTTTTGAAAATTCGCCTAATTGTTTCTTAGATCTTTTCAAATCATTTTCAGTGTTTGTGTCCAATTTAGTTGCCGTACCTTCAAAAATGTTCTTTGAGCATTTTAAAGTTTCTGTTTCGATGGAAGGTGTAACGTCCTTTACTCAAAATTCGCCCACTTTTTGTGTGCTGCTTATGTATGTCAACATTTTCTAGTATTCATGCGAAATATGATTTATTATCTCCACTAGTTTCCTCAATATAGCGTTTTGAACTATTATGCAGTAAGAGTCAGAACCCTTAGATTATTCAATTTCTTAGATCCTCAAAGTAGGCATCCGATGTAGCGATGTCTTCCTTTCACGAGCCAAATCTCTTTTCCGCTGAGTCATTTCTTAAAGATTGAAAACAGATAATTGCACTTCTGCGCCGATGCGTTGGCCTGACGAAAGAGCACTTATTCCTGATGTCTCAAATTAACGTCCAATTGGTATAACAGCACTGAATAATAGATTTTTTTACTGAGCATCCTGTTCAGTTCTTCTAGTGTAAGAAACACAAAAAAATTACAGCGCAAAATGCATAAATGAAAAAATGAGCAACAATGGGTTCATACTAGTTTCAACCGTTGCTACACGGTATCATTAGTAAGCTTTGTTAGCTGACGTTTAAGAATGTTCAAGCATACTATGTCTTACTTTTTACATTGACTAGTTAAGAACCGTAGCAAAATATAAACGCAGTGAAGCAAAATTCTAAATTTTTTTCATTGTATGCATTTGTTTCGTAATTCTTTTGATATTACACATTTCTTGCGAGCACTCTTTAAGCCTTATTGGTCTAGAAACCTATCTTGACCTTCTTCAGCTTCAATTCTCCAAGGGAAAAAAGTTCATTACAGTAGACCGATTAAAAGGCCCCGCTTAATTGATCCAATCCAATTTGAAACAATCCCTGATATTTGATTGAACTAGTCAATTAAGCGAAGAAAAAAAGTAGATATGTATTTTACTGACCTTACCCCAAGAGCCCAAAACAAGAACCAGAAAAAATTTAATAAAAATCTTTCAGTTTTAATTACAAGGTTTTATTTTCTTTAAATTATACCACATAAAAACAAAAATAATTCTAAAGAGTAAAAGGAGCTTCAATTCAACTTAAGATAAATTAAATAAAAGTAACAATAAATTCAGGTATGTACACTGAGAAAACAATTTGTTTGTATATATCATATGTACATATATTTACATTTGGATCAAATAATGGTATATGTTGGCTGAAATATTTTATGTTTGACTTAATCAAATATTTAATTGCTTCATATCAAATATAATTTATTATATTCAAACATATCATTTTCTCTGTGTAGCATTTAATTTTGCAGTCTATTGGTAAGGATTTCTATCTCCATATTTTCTAATTCATTGAAATATTTCTTATGAGGAATAAAATATGTGCGAAGGGCTTAAATATTTTGAAGTAGCTCGCTAACAGTTGGAACCCTAACAGTCGTTTCTTCCTCTTCTTCGTCTGATTTCTTAAAAAGGGAATTTTACATGTATTTTTCACTTGGGAGAAATTTTTTTTTGTTGATTTAAGCGGGAAAATCAACTAAGCGGGAATTATTTAACAGACGATTTTGATGCGTATTTCAAATGAGGAAAATTTCATTTGGTTTTTTTTAGACCAGTTATCTGGGGAATTCAATTAAACGGGGATCTATTAAGCGGAGTCCACTGTACTTCGACTGTTCCTTGGTTTTTGGTGTATTGTGTATTCTTATCGCGGTTGTTCATCGGCAACCACGTATACGAAATAGTCACAGACCAAATCCATTTCAAACCATGCAGTCAAACTGACATCAATTTGCGGAATTGGTTGCCGATTAAATATGTTGTTTTTCAAAGAAAATAAGGGAACACGTATTCCACCGATTTGATTGAAAAACACTTTTTTACAAAGTTATGCCCATTTAAAGTTTAAGATTTTCACGTTAAAAGACATTTGAGGTCAGGAGGTGTTTTTTTGCAAAATCGAAATGTCAACTTTGTTTTCATCATTGCCAAGCCACTCTACGGTACTATTTTCAAAGCAAATAACAAAAGCAACATTCCAAATTACTGTCTGCAAATTGTGCTTGTATTCTGTACACTTTTCTTATACCGTTATTTTCGTAATAACTTTTTATCATGGGAAATATATAAAAACATTGTACGTACATATAGCTGACTGTACTCCTGTGGATTTTGAATGTTTTGTTTGCTTGACTTTGTCAGCGAAAAAGTTATATGTGCACTTTATTTTAGTTGATATTGCCGTTGAACTTATCGCTTGTCATCTTTTTCAAAAACCAGTATGATATTCGATTTTGTTATTTTTTGTAAAAATGAAAAAGTGGTTCGCAACCAATGCCTGCAAAAATACACTAAAGGTCGCATCTAACTAAAAACTTGGCAGTTTTCGTCATTCCAGTCAAAATAGCAAAAAGTTTTTTATGTCTGGATGTGCTTATATAACTGTTCAAAATATTTATTTGCTGATATAAATAGTATATACTATGTATGTAAATGGAAACCACTGAAAACTCTTTAAAATTATTATTAACATTTATATTAATTTTGTTTTTTTAACATCATAAGGGCATGTGTGTTCAATAGAATAATAAACTGCGTTTTTATGTGTTCCATATTTAATTGACATTAAGTAAAAATAAAATAAAAGAAAAAATAATATATCAATAACACAAATGAAATGACATGGGTATAATGAAAATTTACGACTTCAGATTAAAAGCAGCGGGTAACAATAATTTCCACAACAGCAACAATAACAAAACCATCATCATAAGAAAAAATCTCACTGTGACGTCTGTCACTGTCAAAGTTGACTGTCATAAAATGTAATGTTAATACTTATAGATTTTTTACTTCCAAGCGAGAAGTAATGCAAGCTGCTTCCAAGGGACTTACATATGTAAGGTCCATGGAAGTATCAATCTACTTATCTTTAATTAAATTATTTATTTATTTTAAGAAAGTGGTAGTACAAATAAAACTTAAGTCTCTTAAAGTACCTTGACAATTTTTTGGATATCAATAAAAATTAAAAAAAATATAATATTGATTTACATATAAGTATATGTGATTCTGTAGTAGAATTACTAATATTAATAAAACGATACATAATTTATAAATGTTAGATAATGCTCTAAAAATAATCGAAAACATAAGAAAAAAAAAGTAAATGACTAATTAAATTTATTTATTTTCCAGCAAAGTTAAAATATAAACAGCTAGAAAATTAAATACTGCTCTTTTAAACCACAACCTACGATTCTCGATTTTGATATCTCTAGGTAAACAATTCCACAATTTCACAACACTAACAAAAAACATCCTTGAAGTAGACAAAAATTTAAAATTAGGTATTAAAATGTTTAAGGTTCGATTAGATTCTACCAGCAAAATTGATGTCTTATTTTATGTAATCATGTAATAAAAATATTATTAATTTGTTAAAATTAAAATTTGAGAGTGAAATGTGGCTTGAAAGCTGTCAAAACCTAAAACAAAATGTAAGCGTTTTTCAACTCAATTGATTTGCGTACATTTTGTATTGGACTTTGATATTTCTGGAGCCAATGCAAGAGCACACATAGTGAAATAACATAACCTCTATTATTGGATCATGCTTCTCCACAAAACATCTATTTTGTTTTCATGGTCGTGGCTTCCCCGTAACATCTAAAAGTGATTCCAAAGATGTGCTTCCTCACAACGACATTCAGTGTTTACAAATACATATATCCAACGCTTTTGTAAGAACATCAGAATTATTTTTGCAATGATTCTATTTCCTATTGGGTTAACACAAACGCACACAATCAAATGAACAATATAACAATTAAGTGCCAATAAAATCGAATTTCACGACTTGTAACTCAAATTAATTTTTATGACCATCGTTCCACATAGAATTTTTAACAGTTTTTAACATAATTTTCACATATGACAATGTGCTGTCAAACAGTGACTTAAAATCAAAGGTAGTTCGTCATTAAGTTTTTATTTGGGTGTGAAATAAACAACAATAAAAACAACAAACGTAGGGTACTTTGTTTACCTTAACGTAACCGTCTTTGGCGGGCGAAGTAAATGCTTGGTCAGGTATGTCTGTCTGTCTGTAATCATTGGTAGGTATGTTGTCATTACCAAAATGTCAAACAATAAAAATGTTGTAAAATGCTTAATTTTATGAGCTCTAAAGTAGAATCATAAAATTAAGAGCGGACAACACGCAATGCCATGTCATCTGTGCACAGAAATGTCACCAGAGAGATGAGACAAAGGAAACTGAGATTTTAAGAAATGTCCTGCATTGTAAAATGTTCTTCTTAGTTGATTTGTTACCTTAATACTACGCGGTTATTTCCTTAAGAATAGCTGAATATTTCAATAAAATTATTGGAAACAAAAAACAAAATGTTTAAACCAAAAATCAATATTCGAAAATATCGAAATTTATCAATGTCGTAACATTTCCATATAGGATGTTGGCGGAATTTACGCTAAGTATGGAAACATTTCCAATTTCTTTAATTTTTTCAAGTAATTTACTGATAAACTACCAAAGCCTTTTTTCCAAATAGTGGCATTTTCATCCAAATCAAAATAATTAACTTTTGTCTAATAGAACCAGAGACGTGAACCGGTTTTGAAGCGGAAAACCGCTTTTTTTTACTAATTAACTGAACCATTAACCGAACCGAAATTCTCTTCAAATGTTGTATCCGAACCACTTTTTTATAAAGGTTTGAAGGTTCATTTTGACCAATTTTCAATCGACAAATTTTCCATATTTTTATGTTTTCTTTTGTTAAATATGGTAATACTATGTTTGTTTACCATTTGGCAATATCATATGTAAAGATCAATAGCAACCCATCTCATTTGACAGACACGTGTCACTTAATTTTGCGCGTTATTGCAATTTTCTCTTTATTTTATAAAATGTTAAAGCACCCAGTGCACAATTATTTCAAATACAGTGATAAAAGCGAATGTAAACATTGCGACGTGAAAATGAAGGGAAAACATGCTCAACATTTTCGGTAGAGAGGGCATTTTCCACCCTAAAATTTATTCTAGGAGACCTGCGGAGAAGTATTGACGAGGTCTTGTTAGAAGATATTCTTCTCATCAATCTCAACTGATATCTATATTCTTTTGGATTGTTACTGAATAAAAATAACACAAATATGCATATTTTTTTTTAATTCTCGAACCGTTGAACCGAACCGGAACTTCGGTTCAAAGAAAATAAAAACCGTTTTGACGAATCAATCCAAAAGTGCAAAAACGGTTCGAACCGCTGAACCGAACCGACCAAATTATTCTCCCGGTTCACGTCCCTGAATAGAACTTCTGATTCTCTGACAGAATCTTTAAAAAAATTTTTAAAATTGTTGAAAATTGGCAGAGCTATACTGCCGTCAGAAGCTAATTAGGCGTATCTCAAAAAAAATTGATATTCGAGATTCTTATGGCATCAGATAGCTTAAGAAATTACGCGTCTAATGAACTAAGCCAAATAACGATATTTTAGTTCAAGCATATAAAAAATCTCTTAAGAATATTTTCTCCATCTCAATTTTATATGCATTTCAACGAATTGAATTGAATAAACAAAACATCAATTATCTCGAAACAAGTTTTTTTGAGATAACTACGCCTATTTCGCTTCTGACGGCAGTATAGCGCTTTTTTTGAAAAAAAAAAAACAAGGCTGACTTTTTCAAAAACCCTAGATATTTTTCCGCTTAAAATCGATGGGGAATCCTCTTTTACACAGAAAACGATATGCCAAAGATTTTTTGTGCCAACGAAGCTATCAAGAGAAATTTTTGACAAATAAAACCAAGCATTTCCTTCATAAGAAAATAAAGACTTTTAGTGTATGTTTCTTAATGAAACGCTAATATTTCACATTTTGCGATTTTGTAGATTTTTTCAGTTTTCGGCGGTCAATTTAAGTATTTTGTGAAGATCAGCTTCGTGCTCCGTTATCTGTTTGCTGAAATTTTGCACAAGAACAATCGCACTTTTTGGGGCACAATCTTCGAACACTTGTACTTTTCTTCATTTGGCCAGCATATGGGGTCTTTTTCCGGAAAATTCATGCTGTGAATGACATCGTGGAAAGTGCAATTGGTTGTCAATGCCTTGACTATTAAAGGTCAAGACACAATTGAAATGCATTTTGCAGGCTGTTACAATATTGAAAATAATTATTTTGCAGATTTTGGATTTGAATATGTAATATAAAAGAATATTTATTGGATAAAATTTTTTCTGATCCCGAAAAGACCGGGATTGTCTCTTTATAATCCCGGGATTATTTTAGCCTATATGTATGTATTTAGAGCAAATTATGAGAATTGCCTACCTATTCTAGATCCCGTCAACTTTTAGAATTTTAATAAAACATTTTCGTCTCATTCTTTCTCAGTTTCACTTGTACCGCGTGTGAACTGCGCACATGTTTTTTTTAACTTTTTCAAACTTTTAACTTTTTCCAATATATCCCATATATGTATATTTGTTCAACTGTTTCAACCTATTTCAACTCTCTTCATTATTTTCTTTATTTTTAAGACTTTTTCTGGAATTTTCAATTTTTTCAACATTTCTCAACATCTTAAATTGTTTTTAAGTTTTTCAACCGCTTTCAATATTTTTCAACATCTTCCATATTTTTTCGGCTTTTTCAATTTCTTTCCACGTTTTTAAAAGCTTTCCATATTTTTTCGACTTATTCAGTTTTTCTCAACCGTTTCCACAGTTTTCAACCTTTTAACATTTTATATTATTTTCGACTACTTGTAACTTGCACTACTATTTTGTAACTTGTTTTTTTTTTTTTTTGCAAAATCAAACATTAGCTCCTGAAACCAAGCTTTATAGCAAAACCAACAATTCCCCAATATTGATTTCTGCATCTTTCTACTCGTAAACCTTCTCCGTTTATGATGGCTCCATTTAAGTTGCACATGCTGCTGCTGTTGCTTTTCCGATGCTTCTGAGATTCTTTATGAGGCGATTAATTTATGCTCGCACGAGTAACGTGGGAGTAGGTGATAAATCCTGGTTAAGTGCAGCGTTAATGACTCCTAAATTTTTTATGCCTTTCGATGGTGGTGCAGCTTCTTTGGGGTATTTTTTTTTTGTTTTTTTTTCGTGAGTGTTCACTTTAAATGTGTTGGTCGGCGAGTTATTACGTTGCTTGTCCGGTTTGCTTGTTTTCAGTTATTCGCTTTATTGCTCTTGTTGTTGTTATTTTAAATTGTTTTAGGAAATCGTCAACATTGTTGGTGTCGGTTGCGTTGCCGCTGCACATGCGCAGCGCGTGGGTGACACTTTTGCGGATATGCGTCACTGTTGCATTGCAGCGTTATAGCTGCAATTTGTGAGCTCGTTGTGATGGCTTTGTGATTTGCTGGCGATAAACGTGTCAGTTAAAAATGTCATCATAAATTTTTATTAAATAATTTACACGAAATTAACGATGATAATAAAAATAAATCAAAATTAGTGATAATCAACCTTTTTATGAAATTTTTAGCTCATTAAAGAAACACATTTTTGATTATTGACACATAAAAGCAAAATTAAACGCAATACAATTGATTTGTGCAACTTTCTTTCAGATCAAAAATTAAAATGTGATTTTCTTGACACTTCTGGATTTTTTGCACCCTAGGCTATACATATGTAAATAAAAATTCAGAATAAGAAATTACTACAAGCTATGTGAAATGACTTTTGAATACCTAGTTGGTGGCAAAATATTCCATATTTGTTAAATTTTCTGTTGGAATTTTCTTCTTATTATATTATTTTCTACTCCGTAGTTACTTTTCTCTTTTGGGTTTTGTTTTTTGTATGTGTTATGATTCTTAACAAGTTCAGAAAACAAGGTGAAGAAAAGTCAATTGATAATTTCTTCAAAATTACACCACTATATCACCAAAACAGCCATTTTATAAGCGAGAACCGTTATTTTTGAAAAACCGACACTATGGGTAAAATAAAAGATATTTATGATGTCCAAAAGTCACGGGTGGCTGTTGAAAAAGGTCAAGCTACACCGTAATATCTAAAATTAGTGAAATATCGAAGACCTCTGTGATAAACTTCGCAAAAAGTGTGAATATGTCTACTGTTTTTTAAATGTTCCCCCAAAAAATCGTCAAAATTGTCCAAGAAAACAAAAAAAAAAATTCAAAAAATGACCAAAGAATTTTGCAGAAAATCATAATGAAACGAAGTGCATCAACGCAATCAGTACTGAACGACCTCAACGAAACTGAAGTCGACATTTCGCTAAATACATTGTAACGCCAATTTAAAGAAAATGACTTGATATGCCGATGTCCTGCAAAAAAGGTAAAACTTACAAATGCTATGTGCAAATGGAGGCTGTATTGGGCTCAGATTCCTCGTAACACTCATAACGACTACTGGAATATAGTGGCTTGCTTTAGTTCAGTTAAATTCAGTGACGTCAACGTAAAATTCTCAGAAATTTTCTTTTGGATAATTTCTTATGTTTTCATTTTTTAAAGGTCATTTTTAGTGCCTGCTGGAAGCAGTATCCCAAAGGGTCAGATTTGCTGGCAGAAGGCCTCAAGAGCGATACTCAGCCAGCTGTCTACTTCCAACTACGAAAAACCCACCGTCTGTTATGATTTGAAGCCGCATAACCTCCGAAGTATCGGGGCCGATATAGTTTTTTAATAAAACAATAAGCTCCGAACAGTACATTAACATTTTGAAAAATGTTTTGCTGCCCTACATCGAGACATTAGGTCATTCCAAGGATAAATACACATTCATATAAGATGGAGCTCCTTGCCATACGTCCAGAGCCAGTATGAATGTCCTGAACTCTTTAAAATTAGAAGTTTCACCATAGTCGGGCAATTCGCCGGACTAAAATTCAATTGAGAACTGCTGGTCTTATTTAAAATCACTGGTGTACATGCGACGAAATAACACCATGGAATATTTGTGTGGTGTGTAATAATGACCCATATTTAAAGGAAATGATAATTAATTAAATTTCAAGTATGCCGAGCAGAATAAATGAAGTGCTTAAATCCAGAGGTGGAAACACTGAATATTAATTTTTTTTTGTAAAAACTCTATAAAAATATCCAGAATACATGATTCAAAAAAATAACCAACAAAAAATCCATGGTATTTATTTTATTTGAGAAACACTGAGAATTTTTTAATATTTTTTCACCGTCCGCAATTCAATGAGTAGATACTGTAGGATATCGTTTGTATTTATACAATCATATGTTAATAAATAAATTGCGTATCAAGCAGATTATACTTGGATATGTTGTAAATTGCAAAGATTTCATGTTAATGAGGAGTGAAATCAAGTAAAAATACGATTAACAAATTTATATTCAACCCAAACAAAATTTTTCAATCGACTCAAACTAATATAACGTTTGGCCCAATAAACAACAATTTAAATTTCAACTAAGCACATGGCAATAACTACCAAAATTTGTTGATAGTTAACAAATATATTAAAAATCTATCAATCAAATACATATATTTAAAGGAAGCATACTCTTTTCTCAGTGTATAAACTACTCACATGAAAATAAAAAAAAATTCAGCAAAATCGGAGACCAAGGTCCAGCTTCTTTCATTTTGGCTCTTATATATCTGCCACGTCCTCTCTAATGCGTAACAAATGGAAGAATAAAATTAATATACGTTGAGTGTAGGAGATAGTAACATGCAAGTACTTTGTTTTGATTTTGCTGTGGTCCTTAACACTTTGATGCATAAGGCAACATAAGTCAAGCAAGGAAATTCTCTACTGTATGTGGTTAATGTCATTGAGGATAGTTCTGTAGCGAGACCAGAAACCATGTTGTTATTTTTGGTATTATATTTTTTTTTGACGATTTAATCATACTGTACGATGAGTGAGCTCATTAAAATAAATGATAGGAAACTGTATTCAATTAAGGTAAAAGCAAATGAGTCAAAAATTTTAAGCACAAAAATGGAGTACGTGATTTTTGAATCTGCCGACTAAAAAATTACCGGAGAATTGCATATATGCATCTGTATACTGCACTGTGTGTATTGTGTCCTGACTGTTTTTGCATTAGTCTACTTAAAATCTAAAAAGAAATATGAAAAATATAAAAAAACGTGTATTAGGCTATTTGGGATTATATTTCTCTTTTTGTTTTGGAGATTTCGTCCTTTTCAAAAATGATCATAGCCCGAAAACAAAATGAGGATAATGAAAAAAAAAATAATGACTTAAGGCTCAAAACAATTTTGGTGATTACATCATGTCTATGTTTGGCCATGACCGGAAAGAAGGCTGTCTCAGAAGCGATCAAAGGGTATAACCAACGATGATGCTGACTCCGAAAAGAGAAACCTTATATTGAAAATAACAGAAACCGACACAGTCAGCAACAAGAACATTCGCAGTGACGCCTATTGGAGAGAATCTAAAATGAAAATAAGGGCTCCAATAAAATTTTTCTTTTTCTTTTTGCTACAAAAAAAAAATGATTAATCAGTATTCAGAGAAAAATCTGGCAGTAAAAACTTTAAGTGAAATCAAGGTCCTTTCAATCCTTGCTAATTCATTGCACTGTTACATCTTTCAAACTTTATTTCTAAGCTAAAATTATGAAATCTACTGCCTACGTCTTTTACGTTTTCTTTTTGCTGCGACATTTGTGGCAGTTGATGAAAATTGTGCGACATTTTCCCCCCCTCTTTCCAAAATGTGGCAAGGGTGAGTGAATTACGTGAGTTATATGGGGTAGGGGGATGCTCAACCAACATGCTCGTTAGAATACGTTAATTTTGGTTCACGTACATACATGTATGTGTGTGTGTGTGTGCAACTGTTAGTGTTTGCTTAATCTAATGATTTATATAAAATTTAGGTCGCCGTAGAGTCGCATTAATTACGCCTCATAATGAGTGATTTATGCGTGCTCAGCGCTGCAAAACGAGCTGCCTGAGTTTGTGCTAAATTCTGGATTCTGATGCGACAGTCGCTACTCCTGCTGCTACAGTTATACTCTGGCTGTTGCTGATGGTAAAGATGATAGCGATAATGTTGCTGCCTCAGGACATCAACAAACACACACACAAACACACTTTTACGTTTTCACAAATTACGGGACAATTTCATGCAAATGTTTAAACTGTCAGTCATATTCAACATTACGGTCATTGCAACTTTTTGGTTGCTATGCGATTTTTTACTATGGTGCAATTACTTTGTCACTAAGCTACATTTTATTATTGTGTAACTTTCTCCTTTTTTTTGAATCTTTTTAGTCGTAAACGCCTTTTTAAATGTTGACCTTTTATCCATATACAACTTTGAAGTAATTTTTATTTTATTTTAATTTTTATTTTTGGTCTTAGGTGTTATTTGAATTTTATGTCGTATCCAACATTTTAGTTGTAAGTACAAATATGATTTTTAGCCTTACTTTGCTTGTTTATGCGAACTTTTAGTGTTAAGCTATTTTTCAGCCGCATGCAATATTGTTTTAAGCATATGTGACTTTTTACTAGTATTAAATTTTTTTTAGTCTCATGCAACTTTTTAGTCTCATATGAAATTACCGAGACATGTACTTCTTTATCACTTAAAACTTTTTAGTCTTATGAATATTTTTAATATCATGTAACTTTTTTTTAGTTACACGCGATTTTTCTTTAAGTGTGATGTCCTATCGTATGTGACTTTCTTATCTCATGTGAGTTTTTAGTCTCAAGCGAATTATTTTTTAGTCAACTTTTGAGTTATTATGCAACTTTTTGGTTTTATAAGTCTTTGAGGTCTTATGAAACCCAAAATACAGAAAAATAGCTCAAGAGCAGTGACTAAATTGAGTTGAATTCGAACTATTATTTTTGAACACCTTATCGATCATCATTATCTTCAATCCTGAAGTCCATCATACTCTCTTTTATCTACCCACATCAAAACTTTTAAGCAGAAAGCTTCCAATATTTTCAATCCGTTCCCAATACTCGTATTAGTGGCACATTTTTATAAATTTTCATCTGTGACTGTAAGTCATGCGTAGAATAGCGCATAATTATGGTGTGTGCATGTTCTTTTGACAACACAAATAAAAGTCGACCTAAGCGCATGGCACTCATTTAGATAACTTTACTCAGCTTTTCTTCGTTTCATTTTTTTGTTTTCCTCTGTCATTTCATTTCATCTGACATTTCGCTAACGACAACAAAAAATTTTTAAATTTGAACCTTTTTTTTTAAATTAAAATCCACACTCGTATACAAAAAACACAAATCATCCGTAAAAGATTAAAAATAAAAAATAGAATCCTCCCTTAAAATTTTTAATTCAACATCAGCAGCAGTAATAACAGCCACACCCAGTGATTTATTACATTTTATTAAATTGACAGTTGACACTCGTTGTTCAGTTCAATGATGGCGGCATCATGATTTACTCGCATTTTTGACTGACAGCTTCAGTTTGAGCCCGCAGCGAGTTCTCTTTGTATCGACCAGTCAAAACTCTCGACAAAAATATATGAATGTGGGAAAGAAAAACACATAAATAAAGAAAGAATATGTGAAAATAAAGCAAAAAAATAAAAGCGTAGAGTGTGATGGAAACGTTAAGGGACTAACATGGCAGCTTCCACTGGCAAGCAGTTGAGTCTCAGTCAATAAAGCAGGATCTACTCGTAATTTTGAAAAGTTGTCAGTTTAGAATGTTTTATGTCTTTTTTTTTTGTGTGAGCGCCATTGTTTAAAATTTTTAAAAGATACCTGCATATCATAAAAATATAGAGGTTTAAATTATTGCCAAAGCAGCTGCTGTTCTGTTTAGCAGTGTGGTCTTTTTTTTATAGAACTTTTTATGATGCCCTTATATTTTTTGCTAGAGTTATAATAAATCGTTTTCGCTAAACTTTTTGATTTTTTTTTTGTTACAAATTCCCACCTTTCTAATATTTGGGTTTAAAATTTTCTTATACCATCATCTATCTTAAGCCACTTTAGAAAGGATATACATATCATACTCCATCGGGAATGTCCTACCGAAAGTTATACCGATCCGCACATTCCTTTCAGCCCTTTGAGTTTTAAAAGGATTAAACGGTTTTCCTTTGGCATGTAGTCAGGCCCGGATTTAGAAATTTGCCGCCCTTAGGCCGTTGCCGACCTTCTTCACTGGTGAATATGGACAAAAAAAATTGTTTAATATGAAAAGTGAGGACCTTTGTTTTTTTTTGCTTGTCAACATTTTTGTAGGCAGTTTTGGGGGCGACATTCCAAGTATTCGCATTTTTTTCCCCTGTATAACTCTCACCATCACCAATGTGTATTATAATGCATTACCACAGTTAAAAAAATTTTGAAAGTTCCCAATATTTGCCGCCCCTAAATTCTTGCCGCCCTAGGCACTGGCCTAGTGTGCCTGTAAGGTAAATCCGGGCCTGCATGTAGTCCCTTAAATTAGAGATGATCAACTTTGTTGCCCAAAAGTCGACAGCGAGCTAGTATGTATATAAATGTGTGTAGAAATTCAAACGAAAACAAAACATTACCCAGTAGAAATTCGTGCATCACTGATGTAAATAAATAAATATAAAAATATGCATAAAAAAATGCGAAAGCATCGCATGGCTACACAAAAAATTTTTAAGCTCAAAATTCATCAATGAAACAAAACGTACCTTTCCGAGAATAAAAATATTTTTCCATGATTATGGGTTTTTTTTCAACAATGTTACACATAAGAGTAATTTTTTTAGTCTCTCATTTTTTTACAAGTCAATAATATATGCGAAAAAAATTGCCTTTCGCAGAAATAATGTTTTGGACCTGCATTTTTCTCAACTGGCATTGCGCAATTCATTTGATCACATTTGTTTTGTTTTTATAAGTTATTTTGTAGAAAATTTCTGTGAGCACTTAATGGAAATTATTAAAAAAAAACGAGGGTTTGTATATGGGGCATGCCATACGATATCGGCTACTTTTTTCGGTCACCCCCTCCGATTTTTTGAGACCGGTCCGATCGTTGGCAAACGTTTCAATTTATTTATTTTCATAGTTTAAAATTTTTTTTTTTTAAATTCCGTGTTCCGAGTTTGCAAAAAAATCGAACTTTGAAAAAATTTATATCTCTAAAATGGATGATCAAAAATATTTATTACTTAGAAAAAATAAAGTTGTCTTCAAAATCGAGAGCATACTATAAGCGTCATAAAAAATTTTTATTTACTTTTGATGACTTTCCGCGGGTTCTAATCGAAGCCAACTATAGGGTCTCTCCAACTCTTCGTATGATCTTGAGATCATGTTGCACTACCACCATCCCTATCTCTCTATATCTTCCTTAGGGTTCAATCAATCTCTATACCTAATTTTATCAAAATCAGTCAATTACTTTAGCGGTGAACATATATTTTCATATAATGGGCGTGACAACTTTAAAACAAAACAAAAACTTTTTTCGGCGCTCAATCTATCTCTGTATCGAATTTCATAAACGGCTCCATTAGTTCAGCAGTGAATATATATTTTCCTGTCAGGAGCTGGGCATCACTCACTAAAAAACAAATATTTTTACTCAGGAATCAGTTTATCTCCATACATAATTTAATCAAGTTTTAATACCTTTCCATAGAGCACAATACATCTCCATTCCAGTTTTCATTAAAATCGATTCATTACTTTATCCAATAAAGGCCTGTGAATGCGATTTTTATGGCATCCGTCAATCCAAGCAGAATCGAGGCAGAGCAAAAAAAAAACATTTCCACTTTTCTCGATCGACGAAAAGATCTGGCGACGATTCTTTCTGCTTGAGTCAAGGTCGGTTCTGGCTCCAAAATAAACATATAAGTAATATAACTATATACATAGTCATTTTCGATCTTTTGAGCCCCGTTTCGAAAAGTGCAATATCGATTTATATATAAAATTTCTAGCTTTATCTTCTAGTAATTGCGAGAATTACACACATACTTTGAATTATTTAAATTATTGTAAAGGATTGAAATTCGTTATAATTTATTAAAAAGTTTTCATCAGAAAGCTAATTTTTCTAATTTTAATATGACACCCACTAGGAACATTGAACGCAAAGGCTTTTATGGTTTTCTTTCTTTTTGTAAAATGTTAAGTTGTGCTAATGATTTTTCGCAACCTACGACCAATAAACTGGTCATAAGAAATGAAAACTGAAATTCAACTTATTTGCTTTGACTTGCGTTGAAGAATGCGGCAGCAGGACAAACGGTATCGTTGATGAGTGCTTCAGCTCCCGTCTGCCTTACTTCTTTTATACGCTCCGACGCAGTGTACCGAATACTTCTGAGACAGTTAAAAAAGCATGGAAATTGTAAATGAAAAGGAATATTCATGAGAAGATTAGAACTATTTTCGTGCTGTCATAACTCCCCTCCCGCCTAGCGAACATTTCGTTATGTTGCACTCCACTGCCATACTGATGTTTTTCGTCCTTGCTCGTCTGTTTTGTTTTTGTATGCGTGTTTTTCTGCGATTTTCTTTGTGAAATTATGATTTTTTTCTGCCAAAAGGGATTAAATTCATTTTCGTTTGTCCTGTTTATGACGACTTCTTTTTTGCGTTTCTTCGTTCATTGCGCTGCTTCCGCAGTCGCGAGTCCTGTCTTTTTTTGCAGCAGCAGCATCCTTGTGTAAAACTTTAATGATATAAATACACATAAACATTTGTCATGTTTTTTTTTTGTATGCGTGTGAGAACGTTTGTTTGTTTATTTTGCTTGGAGTTAGTGTTTGCTCAAAAGTACTCACCCCCTTCATAGGGTTGCCAGGAACAGGGAAATATTAATTCTGCTTAAATATAATTTTAAAATCATTTTATATATGATCGCTTTATGTATTCATAAAAAAGTTTTCTTTTTAGATTGAGCTTGAGGTTAGCAACATGCAGATTACATATCCACAGCATAAACGTAATTCAGCTAAAAAAAATCGGAAGAGCTGCTTCTACGTTAATGTTCCATGCGTTTGGAAGGTATTTTTAAATAAATCATCACTAAATCAAACTTAGTAGATTTCATTTTTAAAAGAAATCACTGTCAACCAACTTAAGCTTAAACTTAATGACGCAGATATCTAATTCCCTTTTCTGCATACAGCAAGCCTGCTACCATACAATTCGCTGATATACCAAGAGAGGTCACCCTTATATTGTCCTGGAACAAATATGCGAGTGGTAGGCGGCAGGCGTTGCAAATATAAAGCAGAGGGTCTAAATATCGTTATCTTTCTCGGTCACGTTCTCAAGATGATAGTAAAAAAATATTTCTCGTATGAGAAACTGGAAAATATCTCGTTTTCGATAAGCAGACCTACTGTGAGTATTTAACCTTACATGGTTCAGGGATTTTTTGGCGTTAACTGGTACAACTAGGTCTGCACAGACATATATGGGGTTTGTATAGGAAGTCCTAAAAGTGTGTGTAAGTGAGGTTCTCCATTGCCGCTTCTAGGAAGTCATGAACGGATTCACGCAAAACAAAAAAGTTATACACACATTTATATGCAAAAGGTCTGCACAGATCTGGTTGAACCTCCTAGGGGTAAATCGAATGTTCAGTGTTGTCTTATGCGTGCGAATCATGGTCCCTCACAAGCTCACTGACGAGAAGAATACAAACTTTTGTAAATTCCTGCTTGAGACGGATATTCAGGATTTGATAATTCGATTACGATCTATGAGCTTCATTTGGCTTTAAACCATATTCATATTTCAGCTGGGATTACGAAGAGATGCTGGCAATAGATTGATCATACCGTCAGTATAGATATTAGTGAAAATTGTCGATCAGTACGACGCGTCGGTGGAATCAGCAGATATGTAGATTAGGGATGTTATGGATATGAAGTTTCGGATTCGGTTACGGATACGGATATTTAAATATTTTTGTATCGGTTTCGGATACGGATAAGGATATAATTTTATTTCGGTTTCGGTTTCGGATACGGATATTTTGGTGGACATAAGGAAAGTGGTAGTGGTCCCATTATTGAACTGGTTCCGCAACCTTTACGTGAAAATTTTTTTTCACACTGCTTGCACTTTGCTAAATCACTATAAATTTCAGTGAAATATATCCAAACCTTGCTCGTTTTATATATGAAATAATTGGATACGAATAAGGCATCTATCTTAACACTTTTAGATCACTCGAAGGCGTTTGATTCTGTCAATCATGCTATTCTATTTTCTAAGCTTAAAAATCAATTCAGTTTTTCAAAAACAGCAATAGATCTCTTAAAATCATATCTTACAGACAGGACGGAAACAGTAAGTGTGGAAGGTTTCATTTCTGATTTCCTGCCAGTGCCTAAAGGCGTTCCTCAAGGGTCTGTGTTAGGGCCTTTGATTTTTGTAATATATGTCAATGACCAACCAAATGTCTTAAAAAGTTGTGAAATCCACTTATATGCGGATGACGTTCAGCTCTACTTAGATAGTGAACTCAAATGCCTTAATACCTGCGTTGCTGAGCTCAACGAGGACTTAAGTTGCATTCAAATTTGGATAGAAACAAATTATCTCACCCTAAATCCCAGTAAATCAAAAAGTTTACTGATTTGCAAAAGATCTCTTGACCATGTATTTTGCCTAAAATATTGCTTAACGGTTCTGAACTTCAGCTCGTACGTGACGCTAATAATCTTGGTATAGTTTTCAATAAAATGCTAACTTGGAACGATCATATACTCAAAACTATCGCAGTATTACACGCCATTTAAAATATGTCTATTGTTATCGAAAAGTTACCTCATTCCAACATTGCTTTATGGCTGTGAATTGTTCGCCAACTGTGACAGTCATTGCAGACAAAAACTAAACGTTATCTTTGACAATATAGCAAGGTATATTTATGGCTTAAAGCGTTTAGATCGAATATCTGTCTATTCCAAAAAAATCTTCGGTGTCTTTTTTTGATGATTTATTGAATATTCGAACTCTGCTGCAGTTGCATAAAATTATTTTTACTAAAGAGCCGGAATATCTTTATTCGCGTCTCAAGTTTTATCATTCTGCTCGATCGAGACAAATTGCTCAGTTTGAACATAGGTTTTTAATATCGGATCGACAATTTTATGTTCATGCAATTCATCTTAGGAATGCGTTACAAACACGATTACTTAATTTAGGTAACGCAAAAAAGTTCAAGTTTTATATTTTCAAACATTTTTGCGAAGGAACTCACTAAAATATTTTTATTGTTTTTTTTTTAGTATTAGCTTGCCCAAAACCTTTTATTTTATTATGTTTTGTAAAATTTTCATTGTATCATCTGTATTAGTTTAATAATTTGTTTTTTAGTTTTAATAATTATTTATCAAATTTACTTTATTAAATATTACGTAGCTGTGACTTAAGCTTGTCAAATTCAGGATAGCTATATTATCTTGTAGCCTAAGGATATTCAAAAAATCAATAAATAAATAAATAAAATAAAATTAAATATGAAACCGTAGTAAAGTAAACGCAGGCTTTACTTTTAATTTTGAAAGGAATACAAAAGAAAACGCGAATTTTGATTTTGATTTTACAAAATATGATATTTTATTGATTTACAAAACCGGTTATTGGGTAAACTCAGAAGAGTTGTACTGTAGCGAAATTGTTACAAATATGATTGCACAACTGTTTTTATCTGGATATAATATTTCGGTTACGGTTACGGATACGGATATTAAAAAATCTTTATTTCGGTTTCGGTTACGGATAGTGTTTTTTTTTTCGGATATGCGGTGGTTTCGGTTACGGATACGGATATCCATAACATCCCTAATGTAGACACAGAGAAAAACTACGTATATAATGATGTCGACTTATAGAAAGTGTAGAAGTCAAAAATTGAAACAAACAGGCGAACATAAAACAACGAGCCAAAAATCGAAATAGCTGTGGAAATTTTGTTCAGGATATACGTTTCTAATGGAGTTATCGGATAATTGTACTACTACTTAATAAGTTGGGATAATGTTATATACACTGACGAGCAATATTGTCATTTCAACAAAGTCTACCTTGTTAATTTCGTAATAAAGTGGCTTTTTTGCATTACCGTTGGCAAATTTTTTTTGGCCGCATGATTACAACAAAAGATGTCCTTAATACAAAATGAAGGAAAAAAGTCGAATGTTACTGTTTTGTTTTATACAAAGGAAACAAACAATTTTAGTATTTCATCTCGACTTATATTTCAATATCAAGCATGTCTAAGCAAGTTATTTCCCGTTTTCCCGGGAAATCCACAAAAATATATATTCCCGATTTCCCGAGAAAAAAATTCAATTCCCGGGATTATTTTAAAAATAAATAAATAATAATAATAATAAATAAATATTTCAAAGCTGCTTGTGTTAGTGATTTTGCTGGTGCGCAATACAAATTTTTAAAAATCAGAGCCTGTATGTATCTTTATTGTCTATATTTTAAAATTTCAAAACAAGCAAACATTTAAATACTACTAGTTTACAAATTTGGACCTCATCTCGAGATCTGGTTTCTCGGAGATACAGAATATAAGACTTTATTAACAGAGTTCGATTTTTTTGAAGCCAGTAGATAATTAACAACAATGCACTATTTTGCATTAAAGCAACTTCAGTGGAAAGTGAAAGAGAATATTCAACTGCTGGCTTTTTGTCAGCAAAATTAGGACATGACTCAACGGCAATTCAGTTAATGCACTAGTTTGTCTCAGAACTCATTTTAAGAACTCTTCTGATAAATAACTTTTATCCTGTTTTATTAGTACAGTGGATACTCACAAATTAGAAATAAAATCTTCCAGATATTACAACCTGATTTTGTCATGCATTGAATACTTTGAAATTAGAACTTGTAGCTCTAATTTCAGAGAGTTCTTTATTTTTAGGTTTTTTGGACATTGGAAATTCTAATTTTTATTTTATAAACTTCAATAAAATAAAACTAAAAACGGGGAATCACCATCCTCGTATTTTTTGTCGCACTCTATATACGTATAATTGGTCAGACGAATATGAATTTTTATTACACATGTAAATATTCGAGCAGTCTTAATTGAAAAGTGAAAACGAAAGCTTATTAAAGTGAAAGTGCTAACTAAATATGTTTAATAAACGTCAAAAAAATACTTTGTCTTTGGAAACCAAAGTTAAGACTTAAAATTAAAGTTTTTTTTGAATTAAATTGGCTCTCTTTTTTCACTTTTTCTATGAGAAAAGGACTTCCTGAAATTAAAATATTTCGTATATTAGAATTACCCGAAAAACAAATTGGTTCTAATTCGAGAGTGTTCACTGTATTTAGTTTTTTTTTTTTAATAAAATAATAAATTAATATTTTAATTGTTTTTTAAATTAAAAATTTCTTTTAATTAGTGCCTAAATATTAAAACCCGGTTTTCCCGGGAATCCCGGAAATATCATTGAAATATTCTCGTTTCCCGGGATTCATTATTTGCCGGGAAATGAGAAACCCTAGTATGCCTTGGTCCTTCAACCAAATGCAATAGGTTTAATTTGCAATATGGGCTTTGCTGCTCCAAAAGTAATTTTGAACAAGACAATGGCTCAAAAAATACCACTTAAGTTGTCCAAGCTTGGTTTAAAAGGCAGAAATTTTGTGTTTTGAAGTGGCCTCCATAGTCTCCGGGCATGAATCCAAAAGAGAATTTGTAGAGTCACGGCAAATTACAGCTTGGAAAATATGCTAGCCCACCAAAGGGAGTTCATGAGCTGTAGGAATGAACCCAAGAGGTCTGGAATAATTACTCTTTTTCACTATTTCCATGCACTTTAAAATGTGTTGAGGATCGGTATGATCAACCAATTACAAGATATAACGCTCTATCCTTAACATCTGGCAACTCTAAACGCATATCCTACACCGCTCATTGGCGCGCAGATTATTTAAATATTTGAAATTATTATGGAAATGCGTAAAGGGATTTAATAAATAACTGTAACTGCTCCTGTACCGTTATTTTGTACTTTTCATTGTCGTTTCATTTCTTCTTTTACTACTTTACTTCTATTTTTTTTTTTTTGGCTGGCTCGTGTTGTTTTTGATGTTGTTGCCTTTTTCTGGTGTGGAATTATGTTTTATCCTGAGTTATGGATTTTGTTTTGTTGTTTTCTGTCAAAATTTATATTTCTTCTCTTCTTCATTTACATGCTAGTTGTTGTTGTTGTTGTTGTTACTTTTTGACTCAACACTTGGGACTGCATTTGGTCCATTAATGAGAATTTGTGTTGGTGTTGGTACGGGGTTCGCTTGTAGTTATAAATTTTGAAAAGTTTTCGAAATAATTTTTACTTAACGCTTAGAATTATTAAAAGCGAAAAATTAGAAGCCATGAGTTTTCTTTTTTTTTTTTTTTGACAACGCATTGGCAAAGAAAGGGAAAGACGACATCGTACGCATGTACATACATATGTATTTTGGGCAATAACTGAGTATGAGAAATTATTTTGTTGATTAAAAGTTTTCTTGCACATCACATTTTGGAAAGAGATTTATTTTAAGATTACGTAAGAAATAATTTTGTAGTTCATCATAGAAGTTTTTGGAGTTTTCAACATATTTTAACTATTTCACTCATAATATCAAGACAACAGTGTGGCTCACACACTGGAGAGATATAAAATTGAACTATTTATAAATATAAAGGCCATTAAAAAACTTCACGTTTCATTTCAAGCAACCAAATCTTTTTTTCCCGCCAACACTAGTTTACTCACGTTCACTCGAAAATCGAATTGAGACATCATCTTTTCACATTTTTGCCAAAAGCAATGTCATTTTCAGGCGTTAACCATAGCATCATCAATTGCATTGGTGAAAAGTGACCAATACCATTTTTTCTTCGGCTTGAAAATATAGTTTCTGATCCGTACCATCTAAATTCTAGACAATGTCTATTGTCGATCTTGTGCAAATATTCGGTATCGAATCAACCTGAAATTGCATGAGGCATCTCGTTATTATCATTTATCATTTGAACATTGTCGTCCAAGTCTTCGTTGTCTGATAGAATAATAATGAAGTCAACGCTAACTGCATTTCGTCCGTTATTCTCTCCATCAGATCCACCATCATGGATGTGGTTCGTAAAATCTCGATCATTCCTATTGTATTGCATAGAAGACAAATTAGACTAGCTGACACTGGCAAACTCTTATGATAATTTAATTTTCCGACTTTTGGCAGAGTTTTTTCGGAAAGTTTTGCATTAGAAAAAAATTGGTGATTTTGAAATGCTGAGAACCTACTTTAAACCTCAAAATTCTAAAGCAGACCCAAGGACTAGATCGTAAGCCTTTGTGGACTCGTTCAAATGAAGATACAAAATTTATCAGACATCTCAACCCTAGCACTAGAATTTTCTTAAAAATTCCTCTGTTGATGGGTATTTAAATACCGCAACCTTCGCTTTAAGAATGGTAATCATTTTAAAGTGCATAGCGGCGCTCAACCATTTAATTTATTATGAAATGTCAGTTTACATATAATATGTTTTTTTTTCTCAATCTTATTTGGCATCTTTTCAACAGTAAAAAATAGGTCGAACATATTTCAAACGAGAGTTATGTGAGTTATCTAATTTTAGCTAATTTTCGACCCTGAGAAGTTATATTAATTTTTCTTTCAAATATGAACTTCTAGGCTAATGAATATTTCATAAGAAGTCCAGTTATTCCTTGCAAGACGTAGTATAAGAGCAGTAGGAATAAATTTAAATGCCTAGAGTGATTGGTTGGTAGTGCTTCACCGAGAACGAGGCGAGGCGAGATTCGAGTTGTTCTCGCTCTCGCCTCGTTTTATAAATTTGAGTCTCGCCACGCCACGTTTTCGGCCGAGAACTTGCCATCACACATCTCTCCTCGCCTCGCCTCGCCTCGTCAAAACCTCGCCTCGCCTCAGTAAAAAGCGAGGTTTTTATGAAAATGAAAAATGGATGGATGTCTCTGCGGATTTCTATAATTTCAGTTACTCAGATTACGAATATATTCATGAAAGTACTTAATTGGCTCTAGTGGGGCGAAGGCAAATCCAACAAATCAAAGATCATTAATTTTAAAAAAGTTTTGTTTAAGGGCCACCCGAAATATTTACCTTAAATAAAATTTTTCCAGCCAATGTAATTTTCGGGGCGGAGACAAATCCAAAAAATTTGAGACCATAAAATCGGTCCAGCCGTTCTTGAGTTATACAGAGTGTAACTAACCCGACTTTGTTTCATATATTTATAGATAAATGCATCATTATCTTAAAAACTAGAGCCAATTCAGTACTTTCGTGAATATATTCGTAATCTGAGTACCGTAAATTATAGAAATCCGCAGAGACATCCAGGCCAACAAAACCACTGTTGACCAGTATTATCAACTACTTGACACAGGTGAATAAATCTTTTTTTATATCTCAGTAACTATATGACGTAGATGGATAAGATTTGGTACATATAATTATTATAGTTTGTAAAAGATTCGTAGTTTAGTTTGATTTGGAAAAAATGGGCAATGCCACGCCGTCTCATATAAGAAAAGAATTAAATTAATCGTATCTCACCAATCATCATATATTACTCAATCCACCCAAAATAAAAACACATATTTCATTTCTTGAGGTGTAGCAACGCGTGTCGGGCTTTGCTAGTTGAATGTACATGCAGGCCTGATGCATGTATAATTTTTTTCATTTTTATAAAAACCTCGCTTTTTACCGAGGCCAGGCGAGGTTTCGACGAGGCGAGGCGAGGTGCCGGTGTGTCGGTGTGTCTCGCCTCGCCTCGGTCGAGCGAGGCAAATTTATTTTTCCACCTCGCCTCGTTCTCGCCTCGTTCTCGCCTCACTCTCGCCTCGTAGAACGAGGTTGCCTCGCAGCCTCGGTGAAGCACTATTGGTTGGGAAGATTAAATCACCTGAATCTACATAGATGATCACCATAAAAGTTCCGCCACAAGTTCCTTTTGGCCTTTCTTATCGATCTTTTGCAGTTTCTGAGACCAAGCTTATATTCGCCACAGTTATATCAAACTGATTTTTACAATATGTTAAACTAAACTCGTATGGTTCGTGTGAGTAAATGAATTTTAATTTTTTTCCTTTCTCCTAACCCTGCTATTAAACTCTGAACAAAACTTTCAATATCAGGGGCAACTGAAATGTCTTTACATCCAGTGGCGTAGCTAAGAGTTGAGGGGCCCACCCGCGAAAATCTTAGTGAGGCCCCCTTGAAACACTTTTTTTATCTTCGATGAGTAAACACCGAATCGACCCAGCTCGTGCAGTTTATTAATAATTAAATATGCAAACCTCAGAATCAACCCAGCTCAAACTATTTATTGATCGTTGAATCTGTAAACCCAAGTAACCGAAACGACCCAACTCGTGACATTCTTGCAATCCTAAGTAACCGAATCAACCCAGCTGGTACAATTGATTTGATCGTTGAATCTGCAAGCGTAAGAAACCGAGTTGATCCAACTGGTGCAGTTTGAGAGACAAAATCATTTTTGAGGCCTCCCCCAAGACTGACTTCAACGGTATTATCAGCTACTTTTTCAGCATTTTTTATCCACGAAGATAATTTCTGAGATGTTTTTTGAGCATCCTCAACCCTTGATTCTTTTTCTTTTCCTTTCTGAGCGCCACTTAGGTATGAGCGTTTCATTTCACACGCGATTGTACTGTCGATTCTTGCACGATTTCCGATCGGTACTCGGTAGAAAGCAATCAACGTAATTTTCCTCGCTATAGCAAGCAAGACTTTGGTAATTGATCAGTGCATTACTTGACAAAACTGAAAAAATAGAAAATCTTTCTCGCTTATTTCTCAGCTTTTGGTTACCCGATCTCAAAGCTGATAGTTTCAGCACACTCTGCTCGATGAGTACTTTAATTTGATACTTGCTGTATCTATTTTAGATCCCAATTAAAAAAACAAGCGTTACAAATTTTGCGTTACAAATTTTTCAAATGACTCCCACTTCAAAAATTTGTACAAGCTGGGTCGATTCGGTTACTTGGGTTTGCAGATTTAATTATTTAACATTCATATTTCTTCGCGGTAGCTCGCGGGGCTCTCTTACGCACCGCGGGGTTTGCGGACGCTCAGCTACGCCAGTGTTTTTATCGCTTATCCAAAGAAACGCTCAGTTAAGACTCTTCATTCAGTGAATTTTTCATAATAAAATGTGAGACTAATTTTATGTACTTATAAAGCATTTTCAGTTCTATTCTCTATTATCACAACCCTTGTGGCATATGAGAAGATTGGTACTCAAAAATAATAAAAAAAGTGACACACATCCGGAAGTTATTGATTGAGTTACTTCTAAAAATTTTATAGGACACAAATACCCATCACTGTAATTGTTTTAGTGTCTTGTAAGTCCAAACAACCAGTGGTTTATATTTTGAGACCCCGGACTGGCACAACGTTACCTCGATTACTATCATTGAAAAGTGAAATCAATTTAAGGTTGCTCTTTACCATTATAGGATTTCCTTCATTTCTATCTATCAGTATCTTGTTAGCACGGCCTTGTGATCGGTTTGATCACCAATCTTTTCGAGGAACATTTTTTTCGTCTTAGAAGCCTCCAAGCGCAGATAGTTTTTCGGAGTCCAAGAATCGAAAGAATCGTCCTTATGATAAACCCTAAGCGATGATGCAATTGCGAAATACAATTTAGGGCAAAACATAGAACACGACTTAATTTCTCAACCAAACAACCGAATTTTAAGAAAACCGGAGAGATGAAGTGAAAAGACATTTCGGATTTTGTATGAAACAAGTCGACCAAGTTTTGTCTTTTTGATTCACCCTATAAAAATATAGAACAAGTAACTCGATTATCTATGTACAATGATTTGTAATTAAACACAATTTTCCTTTTATGCCATTGTCCTTTCGTCTTAATGAATGTTTTTATCCTCATTCTTATCATTATCCTTATTTTGTTAACGCGACCTCGTCTTTGTTTCGATTCGCCGCTATGGCGATTTGCCACACAAGTCGTACCATTGGATAAAATGGGCGAAATGTCACCCTCGTACCGCGCTAAAAAAAAAAAAACACATCAACATTTAAAACGATAAACTTGCGACAATGTTGCGCAAAAGGACACGAAGGACGAAAGGCACAGCACAGCATAGCGCGTCTCGGCTGTCACTCCAAAATGTCACTGCAGGGTGAATAACAAAATAAACACAAAAAATCCCTAAGCAAAAACAAAAGAAAAAACAAAACAAAAAACATTAACAAGGCAACAACAATAACACAGTCAAAGCAAGCAGATGAGAACGCAAGGAAAACGACGACGAAGAAACCCAGCCAAACCGATTCAAGCAAAGTCAAACCAAGTGAGTGAGTGATTTATGGCGCAATGAATGACGAGGACGAACCAGCAGCAAAATTCTTGGAGAATATACTAACAAGGACATTTTACACACACACACACAAACAGTGGCACGAAAAACGTAAGCACGTGTATATGTTGTTGTATCACTGCGCAGGGGCAGATGAAAACGGTGCGAATTTTATGTCAAATAAAAGTTTTTCATTGTTTCCTTTGCATATTTTGTGGCTTTTTTTACAATATTTACTTGTATACCTATTTTTAAACTATTCGTTCCTTGCATAACATTGCAAATAGGGACATGCAAGGACATTTTCAAATGACACTTTTTATATTGCCGTGTTTGTGTTTAGCGTACATTTTTAAATTGTATGTGACAAAACATAGTGAAAGCGTATTAAAATCAATGATGAAAAGAAGGACATTTGATTTAATCCTGTTTGAACAATCGAAACTAGTAGATGTATGTAAAAGAGAGTTTATTTTCACAGAAATTTCAAATTGGCTTAGGTTCCAATATATTCCTTTGGCAAGAATATGGTGACGTAAGCGGCGCAGGAAAATATATAATGAGTTCCAGGTTGAAGATATTATTGGGCCTCATGAAAGGAAAAATGCTTGGAGCCAAGTTACCAGCACTATCAACAATCGCGGCACGGCAACAGCTTTTAAGATGATCTGAGGGATCTCGTTATGGACTCACAGGATATGGCAAATACTATGTATATTTATTGGATTGAAGATTTAAGTTTGAACACTTTATATAAATAGGCCTATATAATAAAATAATTTGATTTTAAAAATATGTTCAACATTTTATGCTGCCGAAATGAAGGATCAAAAGTGGATTAAATCTTTTGGAGAAATGCTTTGAAGTACGATAATAGGTCTGTTATTTACATAGAGAAATTACGATCCTGAGCTCATCCTCTTGCGAACTTTAATTCATTTTATAAAAATATTCATCCATTTGCTTAGAATTTATAAAACAATATCCTCAACCATCACATCGCTTTGTGACTTCTCTGTACTGGGCATTTCTCTCAGTTACTTTCAGATTCAATTTATGCGCTTGACGTTGATATGAATATTCATTATTTTCACACCCATGACAAGAACTTGAAACCCCCCATCAGCAGCGCTGCTGATAGTCCTTTTTTACTGATTGTTCTCAATTTTTTTTTTTGCAGTTCTATGTTTTTGTTTCGTTACAGAGCCCGCTCGTAATGTGCGCATTAACGATTAAAGGACTTTGTGCGCGTAAACTAATGACCAACAGCAAACAAAATAAAACAAAGCGAAAAAGGACAAAAAAGGACGAATCTCCAGCGCAAGGATATTAAAATAGATTGTTGAAATTACTGTGCTGGCGCTCAGACGAGCTAAAGATCCGGGTACCAAGCGTGTTGTTGAGCGTATGAGTGAGTTACTGTGCAAAAGCAATTACTAATGATTGAATGGTAATTTTCAGGCTCTGCCCGCCCCACTTACTATCGTTCTGGCGCCCATTTTTGTACGGGTATTGGTATACTGGGCAAAATGAGCTAAGCCACCAGCAGTAAAAGTCTTCATCGTTAGTCGCATAAATTCTCATTATTTATTGCAGTTTCTGTTTCTGATATTTCATTTTGGGACCCTGCAATTGCTTGGAGCTCAGCGGTACAAAACAACAGAAAAATAAATACAGCGAATGTGCACTGAGGGAAAACAAAAAAAGTATTATCGAATTCAATTTTGAACTGAGTTCAAATTTTATCATTTTCGTAAAAATCCTTAATACCTTTAAGGATTTTGAATTTTTTATTTGAGTTTTATTATACATATATAGTTTAGTATATAGCGAAATATTCACCTGCTTAGAACAATTGTTCATAATTTTTTCTTTGAGTGTATAACAATGACGCAAACAATGCGAAAAAAGACGCTGAAAGTTAACAAAGAAAAAGTAGATCCTTCGTGGAATTAATGGCGAACGAAGGATTCAATGCAAAATGTTTTAATTAATTAATTGAAAGGATTTTTATTATTTTGGGCTCTGTTTGGGCCTATGTTAGCTCGGCTCATTCATATGCAAATGATTTATGAGTTTATTTATTTGGTTACGGATTAGATTTTTATTCATTGTCAAATGTGCCAAAGGAAAATGGTACATATCCTTGGTTCAATTCGTTTATTGCGTAATTTACTTCAATCTACAGTCAACTTATTATGTCTAAATTGATACTTTTTTATGCCAATTCCGAAAAAAGTAACAGTCACTAGAAAACGACCATTTCTAAGGTTAATGTGCTATATGGCGAAGTCTGAGTCTGAGTTATGTGTCCGAACAACTTAAAATACGTAGTTTCAAAAAAATGCGTTTAAAGTTTTCAGTACGCACCAGTATGTTTTGACAGCGAACCGCCAAAATTCATAACTCGAGTTCGTAGATAATTTTTTTTTCGTTATAACTCTTTTAGTATGTCCTCTTTAAGGCAATAAAAGAAAAACCGATTTCTGCAAATTTTACTATGGACTAACCCCTTAATATTTGATATATCTTGCTAACGGGAAGTGTAGGCATTGTAGGTTACATCGTAAACATTCGAAAAGTTAATATGTATCTATAAAAAAGATTGCGACTTCGATATTAGTTTGAGAGTAATTTTTAAAATCAGCTTCTGTTGCGCATGTACATTTTTACATTACCCAATCTAAATCTGTCTTATGTAAGTCAGGTACATATAGCTACTATATTTTTGTCAAGTTTTTTTCGAAACTTATCAATAACAACTAAGTAATATATTTCAATATTTTTATCGTCTGGAACTTTTCGATAGAATTCAACGTTTTCGTCAATATCTACTGATACTACTCAATATTTTTTCAATATTTTCTTTCAATATTTTTGCTCCTCAATTTTCATACCATACACTAGGTTAGGTAGGTTCGTCACCACCTGAGTCGATTTAGCTATGTCCATCTGTCTTTCTGTGTGTCTGTTTTTATGTGTGTCTGTCTGTCTGTTGAAATCATGTTTACGGAAAAAGCAAGGGTCACATCTTCTTACAAGCTGTTACCTTATGAAAATGGGAGTAATGAATTCACGGACATGCCTACCGCCCACATTACACATATGTAGATTCTGATGAAACTTGGTGATTTGGTGCACATGTCAATAAAATTAGATCTGGACTAGTTTTTAAGTTATCAAAAGCTTTTAAAGAGGAGTGGCACATCCCTAAATTTTAACTTTTATAGCGCCATAACACGTAAACCCTGCAAGATATTGTGATGAAACTTGGTAAACTGATACAAAGCATTATATCTTGAATTGAAGCAAAAGTGGGCTTTTCAAAAATTGAAAATTATTGAAAATTTTGATTCCGTATGACTCGAAATAGGTTCACACGATTTACATAAAAATTTTCGAGATGATACTACCGAAAGCTTACCCAGTATACTGGCAAAAACTTTTGCAGGGCGTGGCGCAGCCCGCAGTATTCATAAACGTTATAAGTAATAAGAGAACTAAATACGTAATCGTTATGAAATTTAATAAGCCAGATATATTTGCTAAAACGTATCTTATTACAAGATTTTGGCACTATAGTTCCGCTGTGCGTGGCACCTCCCATATAAGCAAAAACCATTTAATAGATAGGGGGCCGTTCAAGTATTACGTAACGCATTTAGGGGGGGGTTACGTTGCTACGTTACGTAACGTAGGGGGACCCCAAAAAGGGTGACAGATAGGGGGTAGGTGTGTCGAGAGAAAAGTTTGGGAGAGTAAAAATAATAGAAAATGGTCTAACATTTACCCCTCTAGAGACATCTGAGAAGAGGGGGAGTCAATTTCATAATTTCACAAGAATGTCATTTTTGCAAGGGAGCCCCCCTAAGGGGTGGTGATAGAGGGTAAGTATGTTGGGGAAAAATGTTGGAAGAGAAAAAATAGTAGGACCTTGTCATACCCTTGATCCCTCTACGATAGATTAAGGACCATTTTCCAGTTTTCAAAACGGTCGCGGGCCCATCAAATGTTTTCTGAAATGGTCCAAATTTTACGTGGTTCTTATTGGCACCAATACAAAACTTTTAGTGCCCGGGAAGCGACGATCGGAGCAACTTTAATTTTTCCCATGTGTGTCTGAACCACCCTAATGATCACTCAGCTGACGGTCTTACCCCTATTATAAGAATAGCTGATTGTGTTTTTTATCATTCTAGTTATATAATGAACTAAATGTATAAATTTCATTGAATTTGAGTTGACCTTAGAATTTTTTTTTTTGTGTACGTTTATGTAAGTAACTGACGTATAATCCCCCATTATACACGCAGCTGACTATTATTTTTATTATTATGGTCATCTTAACCTTAATTGTGCAAATTTTCAAGTGAATTGAAATGGATTTTGTACATTCTTTTTTTACATGATGCGCATTTTCTCACAAACAGCACCACCACTAGTCTGGCGACTGACGCTTGTTTCGACTATTTGCCATATCAAAACTATTAATTACAAATAAACTAAATTAAGCGGGAGGAAATCGCCACCTGAAATGCAACGCTACCTCCCGTACTATATCGCAAACGCATACATTGCGCAACATAATTGTGACTTTTAGGTAAACATGGTCACTTGGGTGATACCGTAACGTTTAAGGAGAGGGGGGTCAAAAATCTTCAAAAACTGCGTTACGTAATACATGAGCGGCCCCTTGTGTACTATGGGAGTAATCTCGATCATACTGAAATTTGGTGTAAAAGTTTTGCTTATGGAAATCTATTTATGGATCAAAAGCAAACTGAATTGCACCTGTGGGTGTGTCACCGCCCTATATTTTAAGACTAATTACGGCATGCGTCGCAAACTATACAATCTGCTGTGCTTAAATTTGGCATGCGTATGTCGATTACGAATATAATTTATTGAACCAAAAGTAGGCGGAATTGGAGAAGTGTGCTTGACATACTTCGACTTCTTCATTCGACATTTTCATCGATTTTGATTTGTTTCAACATTTTTCAACCTCTTCAACTTTCTTTGAGTTTTTCAACATTTTTCAGCATTTTCCATATTAGTCCAAGAGCACGATGTAGAAAAGTCGAGTGTATAAGATTACAGGATAAGATTGGCTAAAATTCGGCCATTTTCGGGCATTGGGACAGGCTTTGGCAAGGCAATCCTAGTTAGTTAGTTTCACCAAAATGCATTACTATCATTCCCATAAATCTTATCCTGTAATCTTATACACTCGACTTTCTACAGCGGGCTCTCCGCATATATTGTTTCGACTTTTTGAATTTCTTCAATGGTTTCCCATATTTTTTCGACTTTATCAGTTTTTTTCAACACTTTTCAACCTCCTTCAACCTTATTACTTTTTAAATTATTTTCGACTTATTCAACCCTTTCAACGTCTTTATAACATCTATTAAAAATATACATTCAATGCAGTGTAGGTTATATGAGTTTCGGTTTGGCCGAAGATAACACCTCTACTAGTCATCATTTAGTATTGACTTGTCTATAATTACTATTTGACTTGTGTCGGTATTTTGATGCCTATTCAATATTTTTTGTACTCTCCGATACAATTCAAATCTGTCTGAACTTTCGATACTATTTGATGCACTACACCTATTGTTTTTTCTATATTAACAATACGTCCTCTATTACTTTGCTATAATTTTGTTTTAATTGAATATTTTTTGTTACTTATCGGTTCATATTTCTTTTTATCGATTTTTTGACTTCAACAGACTTATTGATACTTTGCCAGTCACCGCTTTTGCACTGTCACTCATTAATTTTTGACATTGGTTGAAATTCTGATATTATTCGATAGGCTTTGTAGGATTTGTATTTGTTCACAGTTATAAGTATTTTGTTGTATGAATATGTATATTATTTGTGTACAACTGTGGGACATCTTAAATAGATAGGGATTCTTTCCCATGCTACACGGAAAAAACACCAACTCGAAATTATTGTAAATATTAATGAAAATTTAAGAAAAATTAGTAGGTAATTTAGTAATTTAGAAACGGTTCGAGTGTCTATTAAAAATTACTAAGCGTAATATAAAAATTGCATCAAGCAGGCATTAATTTTTCGAATGCAAGTTTTTAATTTTTACAAAGTAGATTTTAAAATTTCTGCAATAATTTATTATATTTTAAAAGGACTGTACTATTTTTTAAAAAGTACATTATAAAGTTTTTATGATGAAATAATAATAACTGAAATTTATTTTTAAATTTTTTGGTGTGTTGAACAAAATTAGGGCAGCCAGCGAGTTTCCGTTGCCGCTTTCCCGACCCCGTCCCAATTCTGTTCAACACATTACTTCAAAGCCAATTAGTAAGAGTTTGGCAAGCCTTATATATTTATTTTTTTGCATGAACATGTTGAGAACTCAAACAGAGTACAAATTAAACACAAAAGAGAAATAAAATTCAATATAATAAAAATTAATAATCTTGAAATAATTTTTCTATAACTACTTTTTAAAAATTATAAAGCGGGAATCATATATTACAATATGAAATATATAAAAATTCTAATGTGGCAATTTATTAAAATTTAATAAATTCTTTGTAAAATTTCAAAGTTTTTAGGTGATAATTAAAATGAAGAAAATAATTTTTAATATGCACTTATTAAAAAATGTAAAATGAAAATATTTACAAACTAGAATAGAATTTTTAATAAGGATTTTCTATTTATTACTATAAAAAAGTAATATTTGTTTTCAGATTTTAATTTTTATAATCTCCTATTAATTTTTAATAAAATTTGAGCTGGTGTTTTTTCCGTGTAAGGACTATATTTTAAACGATGTATAACAACGTAGTATCCTTAAAACTTTTAGCATGACCACAGTTGAAGGAGCATAGTTCAAGCGGCATATTTTGATCTGGGATATGTGAGATATATGGTATAAGATTATTAGTGTCGAACATTTTTTTAAACTTTTTTTGTTGATAAAGACTAACTTATTCTTTTGCTAGTTTTACACATTCTTTTAAAAATAAACTTTATAAAATTTAATTCATGATTTATTTTAATCAAACTTTTTCTTGCATAAGTATCAGTTAAAAACGCAGGATCACAAATACAAACTTAAACTAAAAATTTGAATTGAATTTTTCTACTTTTAGTAAATTTCTTCCATATATTTTTATTCTTCGCTGCTATGTCATTTATCTTCCGTAGTTGACAGTTTACCATTGAAATACTTTTGATGAAAGTCCATTCCGTCGATGAACATACAAAGCAACCCTCATTTTTTATTGTCTTTAATCCTTGAAAGATGTTGCCTCCTACTTTATTTTCTTTTCACACCCGATGTCCTCCCACTCTTTAAGGCTTTGTATTGTTTTGAAGTTTTTCGTTTTGTGCTTCTTAAAATTTATTGATAATTGGCAGAAAGCACAAAAGGGCAAAAAACTTAAAGTATCCCTGTACACCGCAACACCCTTGCCCGGTTGAGACATTCAAATACGAGCATAAATATAAAATAAAATAACAAAAGAAAACAAATAAAAACAATGGCAATGCCAAGTGGGCCCAGTTAAGAGGAGGATGTTCATTGAATGCACATAGAAAAAATTAATATTCAACATCCTGAACAAATATGAAGCTTGAATTACGCGATACAACGGATATTAACAATGGCAACGTATACTCGTTGCTATATTTTATCCACGCATATTTTTATCAGGATAATCTGCTTCAAGAAATCTATCAGAATCATCATAAATCTCGAGTAATGCCATACCACTTTTTACAAAAAAAAAACTTTGTAGAGTCAAATGCTTTTGTCAGTGTAGTAAGGACTTTGCCAACAGCTTGGCACGGGGGCAAGGGTGGGCAATTAAAAAATATTTAAACTGCCGAATTCGGAGTAGTGGTAATGGAAGAGATAGGTGTTGCAAAGGACGGCATTAGAGTAGGAGAAATCTACATAAGAGGAAACCTTTTATGAATGACGTCTTTGGCGCAAGGTTTTGTTCTTTTCGCCTTTTCCTTTTGTTTTTTTCTTCTCATTTCATTGTTGATTGCAGCAACCCCACAACAGACCCAACCCCCTTCTTTCCAAACCAACTTGTGTCTTCCCACAGTCACTACAAATTCACAATTCGCATGGAAAATCACAAAAATTGTGATTGTGTACGTGAGGATAACGGTAAATGGCGTTCGTCCTTCAGACTCATCGCATCAGGTCCGGAACGGTGGTGGTTGTTCGGTTGGCAGCTGAAATGTCAAAATTGATTGATTGAATTGCTTCTCTTCATGAAATTTGTGAGTCTTCTGAGATATCAGCAACAGTAACAGCAGCAGCAGCATTTAGGGGGATGTTTTTGTTTTGCTGCTGGACTGTGTGGCAACATTTGGGTGTGGAAAACATTTGCTGAATGAAACTCATAAAATTATGTTCAGTAGAAACCATTAAAATTGATAGATTTATTGTTTTATGGTTGTTCGGGGGTGGTGGTGTTACTGACTGTAAAGCCAAAGTGTCAGTGGATAGAGAGAAAGCAGGAAAAATTAAAGACTAAATGCTATAAAAACTTTGTTTTGTTAACAATGATACGAGAAATTTACTTGCCATGATATTTCTGTTCGAAAGTGAAACATTATAATTACACTTTAAGTGTTTGTTAGAAGCTGGTCCTCCTTAAATTTTTTAGAATAAAATATTTCATATGAAAATACTTTAAAAGAGAGCAGTATTATATTTAAGATATAAATCTTTCGAAAGATATAATATAGGGTGTTTTTTTAGAAGTTTGTCCAAATAGCCTGATTTTTGGCACTATTAACTGGATAATTTTATGCCATTTATCATTTAAATATGATTTTGGACAAAGTATAAACGCGGCAATTGGAGAGTGCATAATCTTAATATTTACTGGTGGCTCAACGACTTATATGGGAAAGAATTCTTTATCAGACATTTTCGTCTAGATTAGATTTTAGATTTTTTATTTCATTTTACTTAAAGTTAATTTACAAGTTTTCTTAAAAATAATTTAAAAATAAATTTTTAAAAATAAACAAAAATCTGAATTCGACAATAACCTTGTACGTTGTGTGTCGGATTGGCTACAAGCTAGAAAAATTGTTTTTAAATATACATATCTTATTGCAATTTGCTGACAAAGCGACTGCTATGTGCAACGTGACCTGCACGCGCGACTGTGACGTCGTTGGAACCAAGTTAACGCACCACAACGTGGGATTCGCCGTGTCAACAGTTTCACATTAGTTTTAGCTTAAATAAGTAACTTTATTTTATTTTAATTGAAGATACTTCACTTTTATTGTTTATTAAAAAGTTATAAACAAATGGGAAAATAAAATTATTAATTTTTTTTTATCAGAAATAGAAAGTGCAATCAATTATCAACATGTGTACCATATTTTATAATTATATGTTAACAACTATAAGAGGAATTAATTTTTCAATTAAACTAGTCAGTGAAGGGGAAAATGGGGTGTTCCCCCCGAAATTTGGGGTTTCAAATTGGTAATTTTGTTTAGAAACGACCAAACTATAGATTAAAAATGGTTTCAGATGTGTACCCTCAGTTTTAAATTTCCGATATCTGAGCACGTCTAAAACCAGAAAATTTGAAGTATTCCTCATATATTTCTCATTTCAGGAACGTAACTCTCTAAATTACATAAAGTTCTCACTTCGCTTTACGCGGATTCGCTTTGTGCGACACTTTTTATTCACCTAAGCCACGCGCAAATCGAGAGACAAGTGTATCTACATTTTTAAAGCTATAAATATTAAGGGAAATGGCCGTATCTCATAAAAAGGGTATAAACACAGGAAATTTTGATATTTTCCCTTAGTCATAAATAAATTAAAAAATCCGTAGAGAAAGTAAGAAGAAAATGGCATTTACAAAACATCAATTATCTCGAAACGAGTTTTTTTGAGATACGTCTATTTCGCTTCTGACGGCAGTATAGTGCTTTTATAGGAAAAATCATTGCTGCATTACTTCTCTTGCTACTAGGAATTGAAGAGAAATGCGCAGTAATACATATATTTATACCGGATTTTAGCAATCAAAATTCAACATTTCAGATATCTTTACTTTGGTCAAGGGCAGGGCCTGATTTAGACCTCTGACCGCCCTAGGCTGACTATGAATATGCGCTCCCTAAGTACGAAAAGAAAAATTTTGACGAGCAAAAAAAAAAAAATGGTCCTCACCTTCAAAAAAATTTTTTCAAAATAGATCTTCGAAAATTTCCATATATTTTGTAGCTTCGATTTCAAACGAATAAAAGTTGTAACTTTCCGGTCTCTAATGTGTCAGTTAATAACTGTTATAATCTGACTGATCTAAAATAAAAGTTACAGTGTGAATGTGTAATTCATGAATTATAATTTAAAATCTAGTAAGTAAAATACTTGCGCCAATTGCTCTATATCAAAATCGTAGGCAACGAGCTAGAGACTCACTTTTGACAAACGAGGGGGGAAGGAAAATTTCATATCTCAATTGTATTTGTGCAATCCTTTCCTTATAAAATATTTTTCAGCACTTAATTTTTTTTCACTTGTTGAAAGATTGTGTTAAGATGGTGCAACATAACAAAAAATCAAATCAACGTTAATTTTCAACGCCCCCTTGGACCTTGCGCCCTAGGCTTAAGCCTAAATAGCCTGTGTGTAAATCAGGCCCTGGTCAAGGAATTTATTTGGTAAATTATTTTGTAGTTTAGTTTGTCTAACATCGGCTTTCTAACCAGACCCGTACTTACCATATGGGCAAGAGGGGGCTTTCCCCCCCTACGTAAAAAATTAATTAATTCAAACTCATGACGCTAAATGCCTGAAGCTGCTGTCACTGAGTTTTACATAATATAGCTATTAATATCAAGATTTACTGATAGCAGTTTACTTCCAAGGTCGTGGAATTTAACGCCATAGGGTTTTCTTTTTGGCTTTATGCGAAAGATTGTGTTAACGGAAAAAAACGTTTAACTTTAGAGTAATAAGAAGCCAACATTCGTCAAGCTATGACTGAGTGACAGACCGAATTGTGTTTTACATCAGCGCAAGATCCAAGGTGTATAATTCAATACAAATTCTCTCGAACTCTAAATTTTAAGTGCATTTTTTTTAACTTTACTTTTCGAAGTACAAAACCCATATATTTTCAAGGTATCAAAACATAAAACTTGAACTTTCCCGAACTGATCATCTTACGTTACGATCTCAAACACCTTACTTCGGTGTCAGATTTTTATTTGAATAACCAAATAAAATTTAAAAGATAAAGAAAATGGCAACATTTCTCTATATTCGCTCTTCGATTTACAAAATTAATTTTAAAAAATTTTTATTTTACGTTGCAAAGCAAAACCAGTTCCTCGTGTAGCTAACATTTGATTCGCGTCTGCGCAGTATTTGAGCGTAAGAGAAAGAAACTCGTTAAAAGCAGTTCTCGTATCGCATAGATACAGGCACACTGCACCAAGCAGAACAACAACAACAGCAACAACCACATCCACTGCAAATGCAAAACAACCATTGCTGTGTGCTGACTCTTGACAGGTGATTGATTGACAAATGTGTGCAACAACACAACAAAAATCACAACTGCAACAGAATGTCGCTTCATCTCAGTCGTATAGCTTGCGTCGTATCTGTCAGATACTCTGTGTACAAGTGCGAGAAGACCAACGATAGCGACTCGCTATAAAAGTGGGTTGGAATTAGAATTTAGGAGCACAAAACAGAGAAGCCCTAAAAAAACAATGAAAGACATTGAACGACCCAATTAAAATCGCAGCGCATAATTGAATCCTAAATCTCAATAAACACTTTAGGGTGGTTCACTCGATTGTTTATTTTATTTTTTGATATCTGTGAGACCCTCTAATTTTATTATTTACGACAAATCAGGTAATAGCTAATTTTAGTTTTTAATTTTAATTCTAAGAGATCGTAGAGTTTTTCCCATATACATAAATTGTATGGGGCATTTTTTTTTTTTTTTTTTGATGCCAAACTGTTCCCATTTTTGCAAATTTCATTTACAAATAAATTTGAAAACATTATAGTAGGGGAGCCCACGATACTAAATAGGGACCTAGGGACTCGAGCGTCACGGGGACCTATTAGATTTTGAATATTAGATGGAAAGGAAAGGAAAGAAAAAACGGTTTTGTCATGTGTACCATTTCACCAGTAGGGAGAGTAACTACAGGCTTTCAAAAATGTAAAAAAAAACATTCAGATGGAAATACTCGAGCGCGTCAGATATTGATAGTGTATATGCCCCACGTGTCTCTGATGACGGAGGTATATTAATCTGCCGGTTTGGATGGTGGGAGCGGCCGTACGGATGGGTTAAAAATGGGAAAAAAAATTATTCGAGCGCGTCAGATATTCATACTGGATGTTAAGTGATCCCGAACAAAGCTCCCATGCAAAAGACTGACGATTCGGATGAGACGCAAGCTCGTGGCGACTTTTCGAAAATGCAAAAAAAAACGCTATTTTGAAATACTCGAACGCGTCAGATTTTTATACAGACGGTTCAGCTTGATGTCCTGGTCGTGCTGATCCATTATCTGATAATTATTTGGAGGGATTAATCTGACCGTTTGAAAAACTTTAGATATTAAACTCACAAAATATATTTCACAAAACTTAAAACACAAACAAACAAGCCAAAACTTTATTGACGTTTTTTGTTACTTCGACTTGTGGAAATCTGCAGATAATATTTTTCCCACTATCCGTGAATTATCTCCTTCAAAATAAAAAAAAGGTGACGTTTTTGATCCTCCCCCTCCCTTACGACACGCTCAAATCGGTAGATTATTGAAGTGCACGCTTTTCACCCAACCCACCATATATTAATCTGACGCGCTCGAGTATTTCTAGCTATCAATTTTTTTTACAATTCTGATCGGTTGCTTTACAAGCGCGGCCTTATATAGAGGGCTTAGATTTGGTAGAGGAACTCAACAAGGTGCAAGGTACCCCCCATATATTAATCTGCCGCGCTTGAGTAAATCTCAAAATCCCCTGTTGGGCTCCCCTACTTTATTGAATTCTTTTTAAAATTGGTTATCAAAAATTTAGTTTACTGCAAACACTTATTGAGTTATAAAACTTCAAAAGTAGCTAAGTAAATCGTGACCATATAAGAACGCCGTAGTTTTATACGCATTACTTTTTCGAAAAAACAGACGTCATTTTTATTTAATTCTATTTTCACATTGAACTTTTCATTTTAACCAACTTTTATTTTGAAATACATATAAGCAAAGGGCATATCGTTCTTGAAAAATCATAAAAAAATACTTTTAAAATAAAACCCTATAGGTACCTAATAATTGGATAGAAATGAGCCGACATGAATTTGTTTTTATTTTCACAAAAAAACGTCTGGTTGCCGCAATATTTGTTTTGAAAAATAACAAAAAAAAACAATTTTTAGGGATTTCAAATGCACCCTTCACAAATCCTTGAAGTGCTTCGTAATTTCTCTTCGGAATCACTATGTCAGCAAAAAGTATATGTACATATATACTTTTTGGTGTCAATTTCAATAAGCAGAGTAAAAATTTAAATTTTCAAGGCAGTATTGTTGATAAATTTCGACAAACATCTACTCTACTCAATGCAACAACAATAAATAGATGAAGAACTGAATAAAATGTCAGTGCTTTCAGCGTAAGAGTAAGTTATTGGATTATTATCAATGGAGAAATATGAATTCACTGGTTTATAATGATAAATCAGTAACAAATGTCGCTTAAGAAATCAACAACGGATGGATACATGCAAAAACGGGATCTCGTGACCTTTGACCTTAAATAACTTTTTAGCTTCCACGATATGGGACGTTCTTTAACAAACCGCATAGGATTTTGGACTTGGTATTTTAGAATCGCCCGAAATTTTTTTTGCAGCTTATATACATCAAATTACTAGACCCATGTTTTTTTTTTTGCTAAAAAATTTTTTTTTCGAAAATATCCATATATGAATTTTTGATAATTGGCTGTATTTTGTAAAATGTAGTCATACTTGAAGTCTATTATCTCCAGTTCTACTGATCCGATCAATGTCGGATTTTTTTATTTAATAGTCTATAACGTTAGCTTCTGCAATAAATTTAAAAAAAAAAATGTTATACTGTCAACAAATGAAAAATAATAACAATTTAATTGTTCAAATAGTTTTAATATGATGTTTCCCCAACTAGAACACATTGAAAAAAATAAAATTTTATTCCTTATTCTTTTATCTACAAAACCCATTTTACAAAAAAAAAGCGTCTTTGTTGGATCGGAAGTTATTAAATATTTTCCAGCGCAAGTCATGAATTCCAGAACAAATTTAGTTGTGCAGCGTGCGACGCACAGTGGAGGATCTTAGAAATTCGGTGGCCATAAATAATTTTTCACATTTCACTGTATCAAAAATCTAATGATGCAGTTTTGTTACGCGTACTTTGGTTAAGAAAAATGCAAACTCTCAGGTTCGTAGGTTGACGGGAACATATTGAGAGGCGTGCCAATTGAAAGGTCCATTCCCTTTTTTTTGTATATTTTTATTTTTTACGAATTTTTTCCAACTTTGGAGCTGTGTAACTTTTGAACGGTACAATATTTTTACACAAATATTTTTTTTAAATGAAGACTAATAAAATACCTTTTTAATAATTTGAAATGCTGTTACAATATATGCTATCTAATATTTTTGGGGATTTTTTTTGTAAATGTCAATTTTTTGCACAAATTCAGAGATAACTACTGGCCGGCGAAATTCGGCGTAGTTTGGTTTAGTTTTTCAGGTAGCTAAAAGTATCTAGAAACTTTTTTCCAAACATACTATACCCGCCATGTCCCGCCAGTAGAATACTTTCTTCAAAAATAGGTAGACACCTCATATGAACTGACCTAAATTTATATGGCACTGCCATAAAACAATTGTATTTATTATGCATAGAAAATTTAAATTTATGATATTTCGGTGATTAAAAAAGATATCGACAAAATTTAAAATGGGTTTTGAAGGGTAATAGTAGAACTTTCAGATGCCGCCACCAAAAACAATTTTATTCGCGATATATTTTAACCTCAAATATAGCCAAAAACCGTGTTTTTTGCACTTTTAGCTAAGAATATCTCAAAAACCTGACATATTGGAGAAACTCTGAGCTCGGATTCGGACTCAGCGCATCAAAGTCCTTTGGATATGATAGGTTTGGTCTCTGGTTTTGGACTTTTTTTTATTTTTGTCGGCCTGTGTTATCAATATAAAAAAAAATTTTTGGCGCAAAATGAATGAAATGTATGAAAATCTGCAAAAAATCAACTTCCCACTCAAAAAAAGTGATGATTGAAAAATTTTTGACGTGAAATGAACGAAAATGTATGAAAATCTACCAAAAATCAATTTCCGACTCAATAAAAGTTATGAAGGAAAAATCGCAAAATTTATAATGATAACTTATATTAAAGGTCTATATTTCTTCTTTTAACTGCAAAAAACTGCATTAAAAAATTTTTATTCGTTTGGAAGATACAGAAAAAAACCCGCTTTTTTCTCCACTGTGCGACGAGTCAAAACAAAGAAACGAGTATTTAACACTCGTTATTAAATTTTGTTTCGTCGCACGCTGCACACTTAAATTTGTTCTGGAATTCATGACTTGCGTTGGAATATATTTAAATACTTTTTTTAGATTATTGCAGAAGCTAACATTATAAACTACTAAACAAAAAAAATTTGACATTGATCGGATCAGTAGAACTGGAAATAATAGACTTCAAGTATGAGTACATTTGACAAAATCCAGCCAGTTATCAAAAATTCATATGTGGATATTTTCGAAAAAAAAGTTTTTTTAGCAAAAACAAAAATCATGGGTCAACTGAATTTGTTAGAAGATGCAAGAAAAAAATGTTAATCGCATTTGGAGAAGTCGAGGTTTTTTTTTCCTGAATTTTGTGCGGTTTGTAAAAGAACGTCCCATATAAGCGATGTCTTTTAACACGTTAACAATACAATGCATGTCGTCTTACAGAAAAGTAATGCTTTTGTTAAGAGCTTTTGACTGATGAGCACAAGGCTTTGATTGGTTACATGACCAAATGACCATCATTCCTTCGTTCTATCAGGACGAACAGTTTGATCCGAGCATTGATTCTCATTCAGTGTGAAAAAGGATTTTTGTACAAGGGTTTTAAGAAGTTATAACATACATAAGTATATGCATAACGAAGGGATAATGGTGAATAGAAAGCTCTAAACTATGTATGTATATGTAATGCATTGATTGTTCTAGCTAAAGTAAATCGTCTAGAGCTCAAAAAAACATTCTATTGATTTCTAACTGAAGTTTTGAAGTCATAACATTTCTGGTTTTGTTATTTTCTTTTTGGCTAAAAATAGTTTGTTAATGAAACAGTGAGCTTAAAATGTACTCCCGAAGACCCAGAATATGATATAACCTAAGTTTTTGCCATCGACGACACGTAGCGGCGTACCAGGACGAGGAGCTAATTTGCCGCTCATTACGAAATATGTGTTTTTTTTTCGCAACAAAAATTTTTATTTACTTAAAAAAAAAACAAAAAAAGTTCATCACTTTTGGCATCTCAAAACCATCAAAATGATACATATTTCAATACACTATTACTATTGTATCTTTAGCTTACTACAAAAATTAAATCAAATTTGGTACTCATGCTGAACTCTCCATACTACTTGACTTTTTCATTTTTTTTAAGTATTTTTTCGTACAAATGTCGCGTTACGTCAGAATGGAAATGCGCATATGTAGGCCTCTATACAAATCTACATACATTAGGTTCAGTACGGCAGGATAACTGAAGACAAAAGAAGTTATCGATAACATTAATTCGCGGTGAATATTTTACAGAATATGGCAAAAAACCTGATTTTTGCATTTTTAACTTAAGGATATCTCAAAAACCTGTAGTGATTCTAAGATTGAAATCAGATTCAACGACCCCAAAAACATATGGTCAGACCTCCAGATCAGAGAACAACATTTTTTCTTGTGCAAAACTTCAGTAAAATTTCAGCCAATTCTATTAAGATTTAGAAGATGCTAGTTTTATTTGAAATGTTTTTGAAAAAGTTTATTGCCTTTTGATACTTGTAAGATCTAACGAAATATAGGTTTGCTCTTAAAACACTATTGTTTTTCAAGTACCTACATGGTTTTTTTTGTGTTTTTCTCAATCTGTTATTTTTTTTTTACAAAAACGAAGGAGTTGCAATGATTTAACAAACAGTTGGTAGACAGTGCTACGTGCCACACTGACCATGCAACAGTCGACTTATGGCGTGAAAAGTTCGGAGGGTTAATAATCTCAAGAAATAAAGACATCGAATGGCCTCAAGAAGTTTGGATTTAATACTTTAGGACTTCTTCCTGAGAGGTTAATTTGACCAGCGACAAATTAAAATTAAAGTTTACACACAAAATTCTTGAAATAAAGCCCGATCTATTGAATAAAGTGGTGGAAAATTAGATTCATCAGAAATCTGTTATCATACATTGTACTATCTAAAAAGTAATTGAGCAAAATGAGGATCATTCTCGAATTCTGCGGGTCCAGCGTACCCCATCTAGAACCACTCTCAAAGCTTTGGCCGTAAAAAGTGTTTATCAAAATTGAACGATATTTACAGAAATGTATGTCCTTAAAGTAGATTTCAAATTACCTTTTGGTGAAATATAGGATATAGGATAAAATTAAAGTCAATGGCATTATAAATGAGTTTTCAAATATAAGTTTTTTTCATTTTTTGATAAATTACTTATTAGGTGTGTATAGGAAATTTTTTGGTGTGAACTATCTTATTTGCAAATTCAATTGCTATTCCAATTCATCTTCTCCTTATAGTATAGTATAGTATAGTATAGTATAGTATAGTATAGGGCCTTTACTTAAGAAAACTCAGAGATTGCATTAATATTTTCTTCTTTTCTTGCGTTTTTGTGCTACAGTACATATACATACATACATATATATATATTCAATACCTTGTATTCTAGCGTCACCATACAGAATCAAAACAAAATTTTGCCATATATTCGATTATGCGTCTATTTTATTCGTGGAAGGCCAATGCACGTGGGTGTAAATCATTTGACAGTTCATAAAATTTAAGTTCCATATTCCAATAAAGGGTTATTTTCCATTAGTTCTGGGTAAAACATTTCACCAAGAATTAATAGAAAATACTGCTGATGTCCTAAGTGAACTTAAGGTATTATAGTAGACGTTTAATATAACGTATAATGATAAAACGAATTTCCATTTTAATGAACAATTTTTCAAATTGCAATTTTTATATTGATGTCTCTAAAATACGAACGCTAAAAATTTTCTCTATTCTAAATAGCGAACACTATTTAGTGTTTATTTATTTATTTTCATTTCAGCAATTTATCTTGTTTTTTTTTTTTTTTTCTTTCTTGGAATAACTTTTTCTAAACTCAGTCTTCGACCCTTTTTTTTTTGGCGTCGATTTTGTATACTTTGTCAGTATTATAAAATTGATTGTTGTGTTGAAATCGTGCCGTTTCAATGCAAACGCCTTAACTTAAGTGACAAAATTAAAATAATTGAAGATGGTAAGGAGGAATGTCAGTAAAAGTAAAAAAAAAAACACTTCGATGCAACGAATTTTTCGATATTCCGACTGACATTAATTAGTTCCTTATATTGGACGTCTACTGTATTTATTTTTTGCCAGAGATATTATCGATCACTGCCGTATGGGAGGGCTGAGCCACTTCCTAATGCTAATGTGGAGTATTTATATTTGATTATTTTCTCATCTATTGCTGCAATAAAATTATTTTCCAAGAAACATCTTCGGTCCTACTTATTGCCATTTCCTCACTATCGCTTGGATTGAATAAAACAAAGAGTGATTCTTAAACAGCACCACGTAGCCTAACTTGGATTTTTCTTTTAACCCCCTGAACAATTTTAAATCACACCAAATTTATGTCCAGCTTTGTCAGTTTGGATGTCCATAACAAAAAACGAATATGTACGAAGTATGAGCTTTGACCCCCTTCCCCACGTACATAGATTTTTGGCGAATGCCAGCCTTCCTGCAAGAAGTGCTCTTACTTTATGAACAGTTCCTAATTTTCAATCATTAAACATATAAAATTGATTAGCGAAATTATAGTAACTTTCAATAAAGTTAAAGAAATAAATTTGCAAAGGCAACACTATTCGCGAAAACTTTGAGTTGTTGTTTTCTGTATACAACCAAAATGACTCATTTTAAAAGAGCAATTTGTTCGGGCAGAACAAAAATTAAAAACACAAAACAAAATTTTAGTGAGAACACAATTGAGCGATAGCAACGCACTCAAAAGAGAGATTACTTTTGCCTTGCGCTATTTTGCGCAACTGACAGAAAACAGCTGTTCAACTTCAGCGAAGAAGAAGCAACCGAAATTATTAGTAAGCAAATGCAGCAATCGTAATTTAGAATTTAAATTCATTATTTAAACGAATAATTAAAATATTTCATATTAACAGATTTTACACGCTATTCCGAGCAGAACCTTTGCTTAAAAATGGATAAATAAAACATAAAACTCACCGAAAGTCGTTTAGTTGCTAAGGCAGCTGCTATTCTTTTATCTAGAAAATTACAATTCAACCGTACAAATCTTTTGTCAATTTATAAACAAAACACAAAAAATCAATAAACATTTCGATTATTTATTTGATAAAACACAATATTTTCCATATTTTTAATTATTTTTTAACAGCGCACTTCACACAATCGACCGGAGACGCAACTGGCGGAACTACAATAAAGTGTCTGTTTGACAGTTAAATAGAAGAGAGGGAGATAGAGAGAGAGAGAGTTTCAGTGACAGCAAAAATGAGAACATAAAAGTTTATATTCGAATTCGCTCTTTTTTGATATTCGTCATCTGCTTTGGTTGAGTTTATTTATGAGTGCATTGAAATACTGGGATTTTATTTTGCGTCACAGCAGCGAAACAAAAACAACTATAATTTTTTAAGTAGGTAAATTAAATTTGAGCATGTAATTTAGATGCAGACAGACGCGTGTATAAATGATTGTCTTTGAAAAACAATTTTTTTAATATTAATTAAATTCGAAAGATTTTTGAAAATCAAAAGATTTTCGAGGCTTCGGAACTTTGCGGAATTAAAAATGTAGCGCACTTTAAATGCCAGCATTTTGTAAACTTCGAAGTATTTTTTGGCTTTTCTTAGATTATACTACAAAGTTATGGAATTTGAAGAAACTGTTCGGAATAATTTCGTAGCCAACTCTTAGATTTTTTTTCTTTTTTATATTAAGAGAAATGTGTGTCCAATGTGTGTTATTGGTACGAACAAAATTTAATGAAATCTTATTCTACGCTCTTTTCCCACTAAAGTCATTTCAAAAGCTTTTTTAAAAATATAAAATATCACGTGTCATAGGTTTTTTTTTTTTGGAATTTCGAATAGATTTTAATTCAAATACGAGTGCAGTGTTTTATCATCAAGTCATCCAGACGTATTTAAGAGATATTTTTTTTTAAATAAATGTCTGTCGTGTACTTTAAAAAGAGTCTTATGGAGTTTTCGTACATATGTACATTAAGCCTTAAAACCAGGTTCGGACCGCAGAAGGCCAAAAACTAGACCGCTAAAAATTTGTTTTAAAATATTTTTCTGTAGATAAAATTATTTATGTTTAAATTTAAGACTTAAAATCAATCAGTCAGTTATCGAAAAAGTTATAGACCAAATCCATCTCAAACCATGCAGTCGGAGTGAATTTAGCGGGAACGGAATTGGTTGCCGATTAAATATGTTGTTTTTCGAAGTAATTAAGGAAATATACCGTTTCCCGATTTGATTGAAAATTATTTTTTACGAAGTTATGCCCATTTTAAGTTTTATTGTCAGAGCTTGAAAAATCGTTGAAAATTGTTTCAAAATAGTTGCATTTTCATCCAAATCAAAATAATTAACTTTTGCCTCTTGATTCTAATAGAACTTCTGATTCTCTGTCAGCATCTTGAAGAAATTTTGAAAATTGTTGAAAATTGGCGGAGCTATAGCGCTTTTTATGAAAAAAAAACAAGGCTGATTTTCTCAAAAACCCCAAGTTTTTTTTCGCTTATAATTACTATGCAAAATATGGGTTGCATTCGGTGTTTGTCGGTTGTCTTCCATACAAGTGAGATCTTCTGCCATGAAACAAACACGGAATACAGGCCAAATTTTACAACAAAATATGTAAGACACGGCGCAACTAGTGTTATGGTGTGGGCATAATCTTCATATTAAGACGATGGTGCAATCCATACATTGGAACTGCCATGGATCAGCACGTGTACATGGATATCATGCAGGATATGACGGTGCCGTAAGCTGGTGATGAAATGCCGATAGTTTGTACCCTGTAACCAGACAATGATCCGAAGCATACCAACAAAAAGGCTAAAAAGTGGTACAAAGACAATCAGGGCAATGGGAAAAAATGGCCACTGCAGTCACCAGATTTCAACCCAATTTAAATTTGTGGGCTGACGATAAGAAAGGAATGTCAGACAGTCAGCCAAAAACAATACTGACTTATGGGCTGCCATTAAACATTCCAGGAATGCGATCCCTAAAGAAAAAATAAAGAACATGCAACAAAGTATTAATATACTGTGTATTTAATGTAAAACTTAGTCTAAAGTAATAAAAAATTAATGAAATACTCACAGCTTTTCAAGAAAATTTTTTAGATTTTGTGATATCTACTCGGTGATATTTTTCTGATTGTCTAATATTGGCATTGCTCATAGCATTATCGTGTCATAAAATTAGGAAAACATATTTTTTTATTGATTTCTTTAGATAGGGAGCATCTGGCATATTACATCTTGTTTATTCAAAAAGAAAATTTCGATTAGTTCCTGAAGTTTCCGAGATTTTTCGTCAAAGATGTTTACCACGTTCTTGGTGCTATTATTTTGACCGCAGCTGAAACTTTCTTTCAAAAATGGCTGCTGTGATTTTGATGAAACTTAAGGATTTCGTGCATATGTATACAAAATTAAGATCGAGGTAGGTTTTAAGTTTTTAAAGACTATAACAGGGGCGTGGCACAGCCCTAAACTTTATTTTCTATAACGTCATATCTCGCAAGCCATTCAAGATATTGTAATAAAATTTGGTAAAAATATCTTAAATTTTGCCAAAAGTGGGCGGAATCGAAAAAGTGGGCGTGTCACTTTTCAATAACTGAAAATTTTGATTCAATATTACTCAAAAACGGCACTGAAGATTTTCATAAAAATTTTATAGATAATACCACTAAAAGCAGTCATCATAACATGCTATGTCATTATACTGGCAAAACTCGTTGAAGGGCGTGGCACAGCCCACAATATTTATAAACGGTATAATAAGAGAACTACCAATACGGTTGTTATAGAATTTAACATGGTGGATGTACTCGCCATAAGGTATCTTATGACCAAAAATGGGCGCAGTAGAGCATGTGGGCGTGGCAACTCCCATAAAAGCAAAACACGTTAAATGTTATATTTAGTGTGCTATGAGAGTAATCTTTTTAAAATTTGTCGGTTTCTAAAAGCTTTGAAATTAAATGTATTTCGACGGGATTGAACTAGTGGGCGTGGCACCTCCCATACAAGCAAAAACCGTTTTGTGGTATATTTGGTGTGCTATGAAAGTAATCTTTTTAAAATTTGGTATAGAGATGTCGGTTAGTAAAAACTCTGAAATTAAATGGACTTCGACGGGATTGCATCCGCTGGCGTGGTCAATACTTCCCATAATAACAAAATGTTGTAAGTGGGTCATTTTGTGATTTAATTAAATATTTTTTGGCTGTTTCAACTTTTTTAAACCTCTTTCAACTGGTTTCAATATTTTCCATATTTTTCTGACTTTGTTAAACTCATTCAACTTTTTTCGACATCATTCAATTTTCGAGATTTTCGACCTCTTTCAACTTTATTCAACCTTATTCAATTTTTTCGACTTTTTCAACCTTATTCAACTTTCTTCGACTTTTTAAACCTCATTCAACTTTTTTCGAATTATTCAACTTCTTTCAACTCATTCAACATATTTCAACCTCTTTCAACTTTTATTAACATTATTCATATTTTTCCAACTTTTTGAACGTCATTCAACTAATTTAGAGTTATTCAACTTCTTTCATTTGTTTCAACGTTTTTCAAACTCTTTCAACTTTTTTCAACAATTTCCATATTTTTCCGACTTTTTCAACCTTATTCAGCTTTTTTCAGCCTCATTCAACTTTTTTTGAGTTATTCAGCTTCTCTCAACTGTTTCTACATTTTACAACGTCTATCAATTTTTGTCAACATTTTCCATATTTTTCCGACTTTGTCAACTTTATTCAACTTTTCTTGACTTTTTCAACATCGTTCAACTTTTTTCGAGATTTTGAACTTTTTTGGAGGTTTTCAACCTCTTTCAACTTTTTCAACACTTCATTTATTATCGACTTTATCAGTCATTTTCACCTGCTTCAACCTCTCTCAACTTTTTTCTGTTCCATTTTTTCCGACTTTTCCAACCTTTTTCGCCTTTTCAACCCATTTCAACATTTTTCAACCTCTTACAACTTTCTAAGTTTTTTTTTCAACTTATTCAATATTAGTTTTTTCAACAAATTGCATATTTTTTCGATTTTTTCAACCTCAAAACGAAAAACCGAACAGTGGTCGGTCTCCTGGTACTTTACATAGAATGTGGACAGTAGGCGTGGTCAGACAGACAGACGGACATAGCTATATCGACTCAGATGGAGACGCCGATCGATAATATATACACTTTTCTAATCCTGCCACGCCCTCTTCTATGCGTTACAAACGGAATGACAAAGTGAATATACCCTCTGTGTAGGGTTTAAAAACCGGATAAAATTTTTTACACAACTCAGGTCGTAATTAAGAGGCCATATGTTTTTGGTCATTTAACCTTTTTACTGTCATAAAAGAATGAAACAAACAGCACATGACGTCGTTGCCATCAATAAAGTAAAAAAGGCTGATGAACATTACGCAAAATCGAATTGAATCTTCACTTCAATTTACAATAAGATAATGTGTCAGTATTAAAATTCGCATTTGGCTAAAAATACGACTACATCTAAACAAAGAACCTTAACTAAATTCTGAAATATTCGCGAGTGCCGCGAGATACAATGATGAACAATTCACAGCAGCATCCAGAAGGTTTCGTGTTAATTTCAATTCTTACGGTTTGCGCGATTCCAGGTGAACGATTTCGTTAATTTTATGTATCTGCGCGCAACAATCGCTGCTGCGCTGATCCGCAAGCTACGATGTATGGAATCTCAATATTTTTACGTAAAAAGTTTGCGTTTTAGACGTAAGCCAGCGGGTAAGAGGATAGGAAATTGATGCCCTATGTGAGGATCAAAAACAGTCAGTTGGCATTGCTGATTTAATAATAGGGCACAAAACCATAGAAACTTAGTCGCAATCGGAAATACTGAACAGACGACGAATGAGCTAAACGGATGGATAGATGAATGGGCGGGCAATCGGTCGGTCAGCAAGACGACTGCAGATAGATCGATACCGCGGATAAGAGCACATTGAGGGGCAGATCCTATAGTTGATTTATAGCAGCTACGAATTGACATGACAACAAAAAATATCGCAGTAACAGCAGGAGAAGCGCTCACATGATTGACCTGAAGCTATCGACTGAAAGATGAGTTATCATTTGGGTTGAGATACTACAAATTCCAATGGAATGAGCGAATGAGCAGCATAAAAGGTGTGCCTTAATTTCTTTGCTGAATTTTATTTAAATTTATTTTCAAATATATAGAAAAAGGTTTTTTTTTTTTGTCCTGTTTGATCATAGATTCATGATCATGAGTTTGCTTCCCTTAGACTTTTGATAGAATTGCATTTTCAATAATAGCTTTTGAATAATTTTAAAGAGCGTGGTACCTCAGCAAAAACTTAAAATCACCTACTCTATTTGAGTAAATGCCACCAAATTTTACACAAGTACTATCTACAGCTGAGTTAGGAAAAAAACCGAAGAGAAAAATTGATACATTTGGAAAAGACGGTAAGGCTCCTCCCATTCTTTCAATAAATTTAAAACGCTCTACGCTATATCTAAATCTTCCACAAGCTCCAGAAATGTTTCGGACAAACTCTTGTTAAAAACTGTGCATATTTTGATTATATGGCGTGGAAGTTTGCGAAATGCTGTACTGTAATAGTTATTAAAGGTAATACAACTGACTTTCTCACAAATACTAGTAATGGCTCGGAAAATAATAAACCAAATCTGAGTAGATTTTCGTGATAGCTCCCATACTATAAAAAAATGTAAAATGCTAAATAAAAAAACTTTAATGGGGGATTATTTCAGATGCAATCTAGAGTTGAAATATGAAAAACAAAAGAAATCCTTGAAGTTTTTTTTTTAATTACATGTAGGGGAAGGCGGGGCACAGTGGTATACCTAACGGGTTAGCTAAGTTTTCACAAAAAAAAAATTTTTTTCGCACAATTAAACATATAAGTTATTAGTTCGATCTACCTATATTGAATCTATTAAGGTTATTAGGCTCATTATTTTCTCAAGAGAAGATGTTTATTATTGCGATGCAAAAAAAAGTACGTTTCTACCGCTTTGCTTTGCTCAGGTGGGGTAAAGCGGTATACGAAGTGTAATACATAAAAAATGATAATTATAAATTTTGTTTTCTAAGAATAAGTAACAGAACTTTTCTGTTTTTCAAAACTCCTGAAAACTGGATAAAATGACGGAACCAAGTGATAAACAATGCAGCTTTGCCCCTACCACTCTGCCCCCATGACCTATGTAAACATACAGACACGCGAAAGAAAAATATATCAACATAAGCAAATCATTGTCAACAGAAATGAATGTCACAAATATATACTACGACGTGATACTTTGCCTTTTTTTAAATGATGAATTTACTTAAGTCGAAAATTCTCGAATTTTACATCGACCGCACTCGTTTTGATGAACCTCGCGGTTCTCGAAAACGGAAGGTCGAAATGTCACTATAACCTGGCAGCTACATGAGCGCTGCTCAAACACAAACTCCTTATACATAATTACATTAGATGGCGTTGTAATGCAAGGATAAATATACCCTTTGTACTGCTTTGCCCTGTATACCGCTTTGCCCCACCTTCCCCTATAATGTTCTGCAATGATATTACATATGTAAAACATGCGTATAGAATTTAAAAAATTTCCGATTTTGTTATAATTGACACGTCAAATTACTTTATTAGATAGCACCACGGTCCAAATTTCTATTCTCTAGGTGGTCGGGGCCAGTGATGGCATTTTCGGTACATTTGCGTCCTGAAAAACCGTCGTCAGTATATTTAACAAGTTTTCAGTACATTTGGTACATTTGCCGCATTTTTAGTACATTCGGCGAATTTTCAGCACATTTTCAGTACATTTTCGGTACATTTGAACAATTTATAATAATTACCTGTTTTCGGTTTAATTAAATCAAAATACAGTAGACTTCCAATATAATGTATAACGATATAACGAATTTCCATTTTAATGAACAGTTTTGCAAATTGAGACTTTTCCATTAATGTCTCTAAATTAAGAACGCTAAAAATGTTTTCCGTTCCTTATAACGAACATTGTTTAATTCAAAAATAGCTGTTGAACTAAAATAACTTTTTTTTACCAGTAAAGGTGATCGCCAGTAAGAAAAGCATTGCAAAATCTAATTTAACGTTTATACGAGTTATTATATGCTATAATAAAAGCCAGTTTCTTTAATAAAAAAACACTTCGATATAACGAATTTTACGATATTACGACTGTCCCGTGCATTAATTAGTTCGTTATATTGGACGTCTACTGCAGTTGCAATGTGAAGATATATAATATATAATTACCTTTTTTTTTATAAATAATAGCAAGGTGTAGTTTTTGTAAATTAATTTCATATATGTATATCCCATTTTCCTAGGGTTTTTGAAATGCCAAAAGTGAGGACCTTTTCTTTTAAGTTATTGAGAAAATTTTACAAAAATTTCGTACATTTCAGTAAAATTGGATGTTCAAGCCAAAAAAGTACATTCGGCCTCTAAAAAGTACATTTCAAGTCTCGATTCAGTACATTTTCACAAAACCCAAATGCCATCACTGGTCGGGGCCCAAACAAAGAGCAATATTTTGGCCTGAATTTAGTCCGTTTTAAAAATTTTAGTTCTAAAAGCCCTCAAATCTAAGTTTTAAGTTATGGATATCACTTTTTTTTTTGTTATGTCATCTACTATACACAAAAAATAATTTTAAGCTTCTAGACCTTAAGACCTTTATTTGCGACCAGATTAAGTGAAAAAGGCCTTTTGTTAGTAAAATATGACAACTTTAAAAATGGTGCCCCAAATTGAGGTCTTACTTGTAATACTTAAATTGTACTTTATATTGATAGAATCGTTGGTTATTATTTCGGCTCGAAGTCGCATATTTAACTAAGGCCGAATAATTTTCAATTAATTTAATACTTTATATATTTAACATTTTTATACCCTTCAAAATGAGATATGACATTGTGAAAATAGTTGACCAGGTTCTGAGATATTAGACATTGAATTCGGCCGTTTTCGCAAAAAAATAACGTTTTTTCTAACTTTGACCTAACAGTGATTTGCGCTGTGGGGCTATCTATTAAAGTACTTTGATGTGTCAAAATTTCAGCAAAATCGGACGTTTTTAAAATTTTATGCATATTTTATAAGTATTTCATACGTATGTAAGTAATATCATTAAAAAACAGTAAATATGAAATTAAAAAAAAACTCTAGACCAAATCCATCTCAAACCATGCAGTCGGAGTGACTTCAAATCGCGGAATTGGTTGCAGATTAAATATGTTGTTTTTCAAAGTAATTAAGGAAATATACCGTTTCCCGATTTGATTGAAAATAATTTTTTACGAAGTTATGCCCATTTGAAGTTTTATTGTCAGAGCTTGAAAAATCGTTGAAATTGTTTCAAAATAGTCGCATTTTCATCCAAATCAAAATAATTAACTTTTGTCTTTTGATTCTAATAGAACTTCCGATTCTCTGTCAGAATCTTTAAGAAATTTGGAAAATTGTTGAAAATTGGCGGAGTTATAGCGTTTTTATGGAAAAAAGCAAGGCTGATTTTCTCAAAAAACCCAAATATTTTTACGCTTAAAATTTTATTGTACATTTGTAGTAATATGGGAGAAAAATGACATGAGTTTAATCCACGTTAAAAGACATGTATGCATTCTGCATACTTTCTTTTCACCGTTATTTTCGTTATTTTTCAATGGAACTATTTAAACTATTTTTCAAATTTTTCTTTTTTAGAAGTGTGGGTTAGCTGGAGACCTTATTGCAACTAATACAACAAAGCTTGCATATATATATGTGTATACTATGCATGCAGTATATAGCAGGGATGCGCACAAAAATTTTTTCGAGAGCTGGTTACAACAACATCAATTCTGTTAAAAAAACTCACAAAAATTTTGGAAAAAAATTCGTAGTATTGAAAAATATTTTGCGAAAAAATTCCTAGTATTTAAGAAAATTTTTAAATAGCTGCGGCAAGCTAATTGCATGGAAACAAAAACAAAAATCTCAAGCTCTAGCAGCAAATGAATTGAAAACAAAATCACATAAACAATAAAGTGCTTTGAGGACAAAACTACAAAAACACAAACCATGCAACGATAGCGAACTGAAATTTCCTAACTTGAGTAACGGCATGAGCTGAACGAGTCGATGAGTTGAAGAACAAATTACACGAACAAAATATATGCGGTGATTGCGGACCAAAATGATTTAGCTCAAATAACGGAGTGAGCTCGAAGTGAGCTGAATATTTTTTGTTATTGTTGTAAGAGCTGGAAGAGCCAAACGAGCTATGGGCTGCGCATCCTTGGTATACAGTATACAATGTATAGTGCAGCTAGCGGCGCCCCTGGTTAAACAGTTACAATTAAGTAATAAATACGGTAACACCTACTTGATGTAGAAAGGTCTATTTAAAATTGACCAAAAAACACCGAAAAATTGAGCCTACATTAAAATGTAATAATTTTTAAAAAGTGAGATTCTATATTTGATATATTCTCTAATAAAAGTACTGCCGAAGAAAAGCGTCCATAATTTGTATAGACTTGTGAATTATTATCTGTATATTTGTATATTTCTTTAATACTATTATTCCTACACCATAAATAAAACAAGTTATGGTCATTTCTAACTATCACTGAACTTTTCTACCTACCTATCTACTAAGTAACACCTTTGTTTAAAAATAATGTTTCCTTTTAAGAAATTCCCATGCTACCCAAGCGGGCGTAGTCTAATCAAATAAAGTCAATTTTTCATTGCAAATTGAATTTTCACATTCAATCTTTCGCATCGATGTGCCATATTTTACCATACAACCATTTGGCATGCACAGCCTGAAATGTACCTGTACCTGTAAGACTTTACAAACAGTAATTCACTCGAAAGTGGCCAAGTGTTTTAGGTTATACAGCGGTTTGCCGTGGTTAACATTTTCCACGATGAAATATTTTTTTTATTCTTATTATACTCCGCTAATGATAAATGCATGTGGAGGCAAATGAAAAATAACGTTGATTTTGATGCGAAGCTTGATATTAGTTGGAAATTAACTTGATATTGATCTCAGGTGACAAATAAATTTTAGAGAAAATAATTGACACCGACATTTGTTTTTGTGACACTCCTCATAAAGTAGCTTATTAACTAGCCTTTAAGATATCTTATTGGAGGAAATCGGCGTCACTCCTAAAAGATCGAGGAAAATGGCTACAAAGGGATATTATCTTGATTTCCTTGTTCAAATGGAGGACTTAAATGAAAGAAACATGAAAAGCAATATATTGAAAGAATTAACATTTTAGTCAATCGGTTACCAACATTTTTATACCCTACACAGAGGGATATTCGCTTAGGCATTCCGTTTGTAACACATAGAAGAGGGCATGGCAGGTATAGAAAAGTATATATATTATTGATCAACGTCACCACCTGAGTCGATATAGCTATGTCCGTGTGTCTGTCTGTGTGTCTGTCCGTCTGTCTGTTGAAATCAAATTTACGGAAAAACTAAGCAAGCTAATTCAATGAAATTTGACACACAGGTGAAATGGGCGAAATCGGGTCCGCCCATACTCTATGTAAATATACCTCAGCCCATTTTGAAAAAAGTTGCTGCGATTTTGATGAAACCTGGTAATTAGGTGAACATTTGAACAAAATTAAGATTGGGCTAGTTTTAAAATTTGCAAAGGCTCTTAAAGGGGCGCGGCATAGCCCTAAATTTCAACTTTTGTAACGTCATAACTCGTGAACCGTGCAAGATATTGTGATGAAATTTGGTACACGGATGCAGATCATATATATCTGGAATTGTGTTTAAAGTGGGCGGAATTGGAAAAGTGGGTGTGGCACTTTTTAAACAAATTAACATTTTAATTTCGTATAATTCAAAACTGGCACCCTCGATTTTCATAAAAATTTTAGGGATGATACTACTGAGAGCAATTATCAATACAAGCTTCCTCAGTATACTGGAAAAACACGTTGAAAGACGTGGCACAGCCCACAATATTTATAAACGTTATAATTAGAGAACTAACAACGTAATCGTAATGAAATTTAGTATAGCAGATATACTTGCTAAAAGGCAGGCCCGTACCTACCATAGGGGCTAGGGGGGGCTTAGCCCAATGGGTGCAGCTTTTCCAAATCCATTTCATCAGCTGTATTGATAGCAGTGAGAATGCCATTGTTTGTAACAAAGCGATTGGTCATTTCAATTAATACGATATCGATTGTTTCGTAGAATGTTGATTTCAGCATGATGATCGATTCGCTTCGTTCACCCAGTGTTTCTTCAACAACTGACTCTTTCAGCATTTTTAACTGCTGCCTATTCCGAATTGGACGATTTGAGGCGTGAGCTGATTCTGTGGGCTTTAATTGTTCCAACAGATCTATCGTTTGAAAATATTATTGATCGAAACTATTTTCTGATCTCATTTTTTCAAGCATTGTAAAAACAGCTCTAATAAGTGGCATATCATCTTTGTATCCCATTGGATACAAAGATGCCTTGAATCGCTTTCGTTACTGGTTCAATCGATTGCAATAAATCCTTCATAAACACTAATGTGAAGACAAATTCCAACAATACCAGCACTTGTGACAAACCGACTGCTATTGCTACGTCATCACCATCGAATCGTTCGCCAACCATTTGAGGCAAAGTATTCATAATATGGATATAGTTTTCAAAGATGGATTTAGAAGCACGTAAATGGCCAACCCAACGAGTTTCGATTAATTTCAAAATGGAATGGCCTTCATAATGTTGTTGTACTTTGTGGCGACGGAAAAATTTCGCAATATGTTTTGCCCGAAAATATTAAAGCACGCAAAGAATTACACAAAAAATAATCTTATTTCTCAAATACTTTTTTCTATGTAGTTTGGGGCGTAGATTCCAAAAATACTAATCATTTTTTTTCTTCTTAGGAATCGTTTTCGAGATATCCACAAAAAAAATATACATATGTACATGCATACACATATAATTAAAAAAATAAAAAAAAAACAAATATGTACCGTCTCAAAAGTCCAAGCCTAAATTTAACAGCACTGTTGGATTTATCTTTTATAGGGAACAATTTAACATATAAGACAATAAAATATATTTTACGAATTAGTTCCTTATTTAATTACATAGTCAATGGCCTATATGCGGGAATGCATGAAAATATGGAAATTACCAATTTTCATTGATTTTAGAATAGCACTCACAGATTTTGTCCGACTTGGACAAAATTACACTTCAAATATTTGTAAAATAATATTTTTGTGTTCAAACGGAGTAATTGAAATTTAGTGACTTTTAAAAAAGACCAAAAAAGTAGCTTTTTGTGAACTTTGATCGCTTGTAAATCCATCCAAAATTTTTCAAAAAAAAATATGTAGTAAAATGTTTTGTGCCCCCCCAAGCAAAGTCGGGTAGGTACGGGCCTGCTAAAAGGTATCCTCTTACGAAAATTTGGCACAATAGAACTTATTATATAATTTATTGAACCAAAAGTAGGCGGAATTGGAAGAGTGGGCGTGATATATTTGGTTTTCTGCATTTCTATTCTATTTTTTTCAACATTTTACACATTTTTTTGACTTTTCCAACTTTTTAACTTTTCCCAATATGAGATATGTATGGAATATGTATGTTTTCCACTCTTTCAACCTCTTTCAACGTGGTTCGACATATTCTTTATTTTTTCGACTTTTTCATGAATTTTGAATTGTTTCAATATTTTTCAACTTCTTGCAACTATTTTTGAGTTTTTTAACCACTTTCAACATTTTCCAAATTTTTTCGACTTTTTCAATTTCTTTTAGAGTTTTTTTGAACTCTTTCAACACTTTTCAACCTCTTTGCACCTTATTACATTATTTTCGACTTCTTTAATCTTTTCAATGTCTTTTTAACATTTATTTGGAATGCACTTTCAGTGCAGTGTAGGGTATGTGAGTTTCGGCCTGGGCGAAGATAACACCTTTACTAGTTAAATTTATCACTTCAAACTGATCCAAATACAATATAGCGAATAACTGTACTAAGCTTTAAATTCATTGTGCTGAAATCTTCTCCCACAAATGATGTCCTTTGCCACAATCCACTCGTGTATTTTAATCACCCGCGCCCTTTACTAGACTTAATTTTTGTTTATGCATTCAACATGTTGCGTTTTGCCGTTATCCCCCCTCGACACCCTTTATAGTCTTTTTGTTTTTCTTTTGTCTTCGGTAGACCACTGACAAAGGATTTTTTTCGCACAATTTCGTTTTGCGTTAACGGGGCGATTTGGTCGCTTTTCGGTCGATTTGTTGGCGCTTCGTTATTTGTGGCCAAAAAATTGCAAGAAAACCGCGAAAAAAGATGCGCTACATACATATACACGTTTGATGATTCTCCCCTACTGCAGTACAGGAACAGTAGATAAACAACATGTGCTTGTTGTTGTTGTTGTTGTTGCTGTTGTTGCTTTTTTAATGAAGCTCCTTTACAGCCTCTGTTGCACATCAATTCTAGCCTTAAAGCCTTTCGCGCGTTGAGTCGTGAATTTGTGCTGAGTTTCGTTGCGCTTCACTAAAACTGCACGCCCTCCTCAGCTGTTTCTGATTTCTATCCCTTTTGGTGTTTTTAACCCATTAGTGCTTAAGTGTTTGATTTTATGCACTTTGGAACTTAAGACATGTATCATGAATTTAAAAAAGTGTTTCACTTAAATTTTGAATGAAAAGTATTATATTCATCAGTGAAGCTCATTTCTGGCTAAACAGTTTTGTAAATAAGGCAAATTAATATTTTTGAAGTGACATGAGACCAAAAAAACAGTAGCGTCACTAAGGTGAGGTTGCTTCTCAAAGAGTGACATAACATGCATGAAATATTTAACTTTAAGTACAATGGATTTTTAGATAAATGTTCTTTCTCAAAAATTTGATGTGATAGGCATCGCGCTGGATAGGAAACTTCTTTGGATTTTACACGAATAGAAAGTTATAAGTAAAGCTTTACTATCTATTTACATTCGTAGATCCATTGGAAAAAAATTCTGCTGCAAACTCCTTTCAGAAATGCATTGCCTGATTATGTTCCACCCAGCTATTGCTCACGAGGCAGTGCTTTTGAAAAGTGTAGAGTAGAGATGTTCAAATTCGCTGCTCAAACGTCGACTGCGAGCTGCCTTGAGCAAATGAGTTTCGCGCTAGTATGTGTATATATGTGTGTAGAAATCCAAACGTAAACAAAACATTACCCAGTAGAAATTCGTGCATCACTGATGTAAATAAATAAATATAAATGTTGGCATAAAAAATAATTGTATACATATTAAAAAATACTATTTTTATTTAACAACAAAAAGAAAACATTTCATAAATCTTATACAAGTCAATAATATTTGCGAAAGAAATTGTCTTTCGCATAAATAATGTTTTTGTGCTGCATTTTTCTCAACTAGCATTGCGCAGTTAATTTGCATTTTTTTCTTTTTTGCAAGTTTGATTCCTACTGGGTCTCTTGCCCATTTATTTGACAAACGAACCAACACATATTAGATCAACTTTTGCTCGGCGTGTCGACTGAGAATGGGAATGGTCAATACTAGTGTAGAGTATCGCTTGCGTCTGTGTCACCTGACAAGCGCCACTACACTATTAATGAAAGTTCCCTTGAATCTAACTCCACTTTACATTAAATTGAAGTATGAAGCCAAAACGTCTATTGTGCCAATAAGCCATGAAGGTCCCGATAAAAGTATGTGCATACAATGTGAGTACTTGTAATCACATGTAATGAAATTCTTATTCCTTCCAAAGGACACAAAGTAAAACTCTGATAAAAATTTCGTAGTACAACTAAATAACAGGAAGAGAAATTTTATAATTTTCTGAAAGTTTCTTGATAATTTTGGGGGGTTGGGGAGTGGACACCCTACTTTTTTACTCCAGATGTTACTCGCTCCAGTAATGTCAATTGTATTATGAAAAAGGCACTGTATGGTGCAGTTTGTATGCAGGAGATATGATCGAACTTTACTTTGTTTGTCATGATATAAGAGAGCCTGTTACCGGTAATGTGGTACAATATCTTTTTCTGAATGAAAAAGGCTACAGCACGATGGTACCACTTGCCGTACTGTGCACAAAACAATCAGATCGGTAAAGCAACACTTCGATGACATAATTTTCATCAGAAATGAACCTGTGATTTGGTCTTCAATTGGTCTTTGGATTATTTTCTTAGAAGGTACATACGTGTAATCACTGGTTTCTACAGAAAAATTAGCAGAGATGACCGCTTTAGTTGATATTGTTGTGGCGATTAAATGCCCAAAGTAGTTTTTAAGTCCTAAACTTCATAGCAAGCTTATTCAAATGACACCCAATAAATGGTTATCCGGAATAATGTTAAATTATTTCAATTCACAGTTCTCTCACGCTTGAAAAAACTATTTTATAAACAGTAGAATTAATTTGAGTGCAATTATTCCTCCAATAAGGTGTAATTTCGAACAATCATCATATTATCATCAACAATAGCATAAAACAATGGTCATCAATTTTGATACTGTTTTCGGGCTCAATGATATCTAAGTAGTTGCTAGGTATGATCAACTTAATAATCCAGGAAGGGGCTTGAGACACATTCGTTTCTAAAGACTTGATATATGCAATTCTAACTAAGCGCTTATTTAGACCATTTCGCTGTATATGTCATGATTATTATACCCTTTGTCATCTTATAACATCCGTGAATACATTTTCCTTTGCTTCTGCTGTACCACCTTTGGGCCTAGTAGAAATTGTGATTAATTTCTGAACGGAAATTGCTCGATCAATCATTTCGTCCGTCACCGATCCGTTAGATAGACGGTTATGCCTCACATACGGGCTGTTCAAAGTTTGTTACCGATTCGTGACAGATGCGCCTACCGTGGGGTTAGACGGAAAAGTGGGACGGCACAGTCCAGTCCATTTTAAAAATTTTAATAATTTTTACAATAATTTATAAAACATTTTAAGAGATTTCATTAATGGGGGTCACTCAAGGTGCTACTACGTAACTGCATTTTACTGGTATCTACCATCTAGTTCTCCAACAATGCTTTTAGTATAGTAACAGAAGAGTATTCTAGACGACCTAAACTTGCGCAAAGCGTCCACGAGACAGTTATTCGAGTGAATCACACTCGCCTTGCTAATTAATACCAATACCATTTTTGATATTAGTTTTTCAAATAAATAACCTACTCGCACCAGTGGTTTCGTTTCGTGCACACCAATGGGTTAAGGCCTGTTTGTTTGTTTTAGTCGCACTCTTTTTTTATGACTTTCGCATAGTCGTATTAAGCCTGCCTCGATGTGAAGTTAACAGATTTTTTGACAGTGATTTCTTAATTTAATGTTCATCATGGCGTCCATCGTCCAACGTTGGTAGTGAGTCGATCGGTGCAGCGAAATTTGCGTTGGGCGCCACTTTATGTTTTGCATTTTTTCTCTCTCGCTTCTTTTACTTTTCTTTTGTTGTTTCGTTGCGTTTTTTTTTTGAAACATTCAAATTTTTTTCGTTTCTCATATTTGATAGCCATGATGTTGTTGTTGTTGCCTTCTATAAATCCGCCATTAACGTTACCATCATCAAATTTTACGGCAGCCTCTGCTGGCAGTTAAAATCACTCTGTCATGCATAAATAAACGCGCCATACGAGTATTTTGGTATCTACTACCGATTTTATGGTGCAGTTTGAGTGATTGATGGCTGGTGGTTGGTGCCTTTGCATTCATAGTTGTTTGCTTTTGCTGTCGTAGTTGTTCGTTTTTATTATTCAAGGGACTTCATCTTAATGATCCTGCAAATAATGTGTTTATAAAGATGCACTGTGGGCGGCGTAAATTGATTCAGAAAATGGTGCTGGAGTTCGTGTCAAAAGAAGGATGAACTCAAGTTCAAAAAAAAAATCGTAGGTATTTTCTTTTATAACTTTCTTGCAGTACGGCTTGCTATTAGACACTGTCATGCGTTATAGCTGACTCTGAACTAAATAACTACACCTATACATATGCTTAACATTACGACGTCATCGAATAATTGGCCTTCACAAGCTGCGAGTAAATTTTAAAATACGCCTGCTTCTTGTGAAGTGATATTCCGAATCGTGTCATGTACATATTTGTAATATTAAGTAGCATTTTCTTAAATAACATCAATATAACGTTTTAAAGTATTTCTCGTAAGAGACCACGCCATAATAAAAAAATAAATAAAAAATAAAAAAAATAAATAAAAAAAAATTAAAGTGCTAGTGCCATTAAGTATTGCTTACCGTCCGACTGGAAACGGTTAATTTTGGTCTCGTTGGACTATTTTACCCTTTTCCAGTCATCTACGCTTCAAATCTGAAATTGGTAGACAATGCTACGAAGTCATTTCACAGCAAGATGGAGACCCTAAGTACACCGCTTAAATTGCTAAAAATTGGCTCAATAGCCAAATATTTAAAACGATGCAGTTGCCAGATCAAAGCACAGACTTGCACTCCATCGAAAATTTATCGTCTTTGTTAAAAAAACAACCCACACTGGTCCCAGGTTCAAACAAAGTTGGCCAGAATTTTGCACCAACTTATCGAGAAACTGGTTAAAAGCATGCCCACACGAGTTAACAATGTCATTAAAGCCAAGGACTTTTGGTGCTAAATATTAAAATTTTTGAACGTGAAAATGAATTGAAAGTTAATTTTTTCTTACGATTTCGAAGGATATTTTTATACTTTTTATTTTTAAGACTAATAAAGAGTTTAAATAAAAAATGTGGTTGGGATTGCAGTATCTTTAAGGCTTATAGAGCTACCCAAATGATAAGTTACATAGAAAGATAATTAAATCTCATCAGCCTCCAACATAAAAATTAATATCTATATTGTATATTCAAAAAAAAAAAATCCTTTTCCTAATTTATTTGTTTCTTGGATGCCGTCGCATCGGTTCAAGTCAATTCTTCAAATTTATGACGATAATAATTATAAATTTGTTAATTGATTTATGGGTAAATACACCTCAGTTAAGTTGCAGCAATAACACCACCATCATCAACGCTGGCAAAAGCAAGATATGATGTTTTTTAATTTATTTAATCCATCGAATATATCTTGAGAGTATTTTTTTTTATTTTTCCATTCACATCTTTAATGTTTTAAATACCTGTTTCTGATGAATTTATTGTTGATGGCCAACCAGCCGAGCAACCAACCAACCAACCAACATCAAATAGATGTGAGTACTGCTTCCTTGAGTTGAAACTCTTCTCTACTCCCAAAACTGCCAAAGCACAAGTCATATATCAAGTGTCCTCCTCACGCACAAGAGGCATGTACCCATACGATTCTAGCACAAGTTACCGATATATTCACGACCTCTGAGGCGAACAACGAAACGAAACATCAGTAAATGCAACAACAATAAAGACAGCAACCTGTGCCAAGAAATCAAAATTCTGCAATGCCAAACAAGAAACTTCATCAAAATGAAAAGACAACCCAGACAAGACGAAATACTACGACCGTGTGGCGATGGTGGAGGTGATGGTGATGGTGCCGTTGATCTTCTCGGCTTGATGTGCGAATGTCCTGCACAACCGTTCATTATAAAGAAGTCGAATGAAGCTGAAGTCGCAATACTTTGCCTTATGCTGCATCTTAAGATTTCAAATTAATTATTAATCAGCGAAACGCAATGCCTCTGAAATCGAAACAGCCAAGAATGCCTGTTGCTGTGATTTATTTATCGAATAGAAATATGCATATACTATATGTATACTTTAAGAAACTAACGAGTATATGGCTTAAGTTCAATCAAAAGTGGCACAAATCTGTAAGAACTTGCGCATAAGAGAAAGAAAAAGGCCGCCAAAATGACCAATCAAGAAGGCGATTAGATTGATGGTGGATTTGGATGCATAAAGGAAGGATGGCACAATCAAATTTATAGTTATATTCAGATGCGAATTCCTTCATAATACTATGTTATTTGAGAAACTTCTAGCTCCGTATTTAAGGATGATGCAAGAAGCTTTGTAGGGATTATAAATCAAAATTGCTTAAACATTTTTGCTCAACTTGATAAGCCTATTTGATTTGAGTTATTAAATAACAATAGCATTAATTTATCAGGTTGTAGCATATATACATATAAAGTTTTTGCATTCAAAATTGTTAACTAATAAAGACTGATTCAAGGTGATTGTTCAGATGACAGTGTGCGCTTTGCTGATAATCAAAATATCATGCGGCAGATAACACTTTAAGTTATTAATTAGATGTTCTAAAAACCATCACTTATACCAGACACTATTCATGCTAGAATTAACTAAGCGAAAGGTGCCTTTGCCCAACTTCGCAGTTTTTGGCAATCTTTGTTCCTGTCAACGACAACGAAGCTCAAAGTCAAACGCACTTTTGTACGGCTGTGAAACTTGGTATATGTATATGCAGTGCTCAGCAACAGAATTTACAAGTGTTCAGCAACAATTGCCTTCGCCGAATCTTGTAAATTTGGTAGTCTAGGACCATCTGTAATGCCGATTTGCTCACCCGATGTCGTCAAGATCCAAATTCCATTCAAATAAAACGGCGAAAATGGAAATGAATTGGACAAACGTTACAAAAACCACCTACTGAAGTCTGTCGGCAAGCACTAGTGTTTAACCCTCAGGGTAGTAGAAAACCTGGCCATCCTAAATCATCGTGGAAACGATCCCTAAACGATCAAGAAAATGTTGGCGAGAATTGAAAGAACTCGCTATAAATCGTGCATGTTGGGAGAGTTTTGTGGAGACCCTATGTTCCGTGAGGAGATAATGGACACAAGAAGTATTCTTTTGTGTTAATTCAAGTAATTTACCTAGTTCATCCCGTAGAATCAATCAGATTCTCTAAAGAAATTAAGTTCATCTCTAATGTTATGAGTTACCTTCTCGCAAATGCAGAGTAGGACTAAATACAATATTTAACTTTTTCCTGCTTTTCGGCTTTTCTCCTTCAGTGACAATCACCATATAAATCATATCTGACTGCTTATCTTCATAAACTTGACTTAATTCTGATGCCTGCGCGACTCCTGTTAAGACTGGAAGACCATCTTTGTCACTGCGGTATCCACACACTTCCAGTTGCTTTAAAGAATAGTCCTATCTTCCTGGTTGTGTCTAGGATTGCAAGCACACTCTCACTCTTTTTGACAACATCGCTAGATGTTTATTTTTCGACCCCAACGTTAGAATTTCGCTTTCGTTGACTTACCATTCGTCAAGGCTGTATCTTGGTCAAAAACAGTAGCCCCAACAGCACTGATCTTTGGACTTGTTCATGCATGTTTTTAATTAGGCAAACGACTTTTCAAACGATTGATTTTGATATATTGGCACAAGCTGCTGGAATTGCTTTCGTCTTTTCCTTTTAAAAGTTGTTTAAAAACTCGTTGAACTCCGCCTGATGCTGAGTAATAATTCCTAACTGGGCAGAGCACACATACGTAGATTTTTTCAGGCTTTGAGCTGTGATTAGTGCAGCACTTGCACACGTATACACGTTTTCCCGGATAGCAACCCATGTGATATTGTGAAATGAATATTTAATTTACTCAACTCACTGAATGTTCTCGAGCATATGTATGTAAAGTCCAATGGATTCTAATTTTTGAACTAAGTACGTCCACAATATTATACTGCTCATTGATATCTCAGTTGAAACTTTGTCTTCATATATCATGCTTCATGCTGCTTAAGGCCCAATTTTGCTCTATGAAAACAAAGAGCCATTTTAAATATCTTGTTAGTAATAATTTCGACTCTCTATACTTTCTCGTAAATCTGTTGTCTAGGACAACTATTCATCGAATTTCCATAAAGAAATCGTTTTTTGCAGTTAAAATTTACTGGTAGTTGTGTTGTCAAAGGCCTCAAAATTATAGCTGTCTATGTGACTATGAACAAATATTGACTGTCCTCGTCACTAATCTGCCCAACTAGTTTCGCCTAATCCTCATTCTCCACAAAGGTTCCACAAAAAGATCGATCGCTGATATACAGCGATGTCTTTATACTATTTGTATATCTACTCTTATAGTTAGTTAGTTTTTGTCTATATCAAAGACTACAATTAAGTTTATTGGGCGATAAAAAAAAATGTTATTTTGGATTGTGAGACATATCTCATTCATGACTTTGACTTTTAAGTTATTTCAGATATTTATTCACTGTAGCAAACGAAAGGATCTTTCGCAAAGAAGGAGTTTACATCAATACTTAGGAGCATAACGATGAATATTAATATGGCTGACAAAAATCAACCGTTTGACAATATTTTTGGCACTTACAGCAAATTTTTAATAACACTGCTGTGACTTAAATTTATCCGAATACATAAAGTATCAGCAGAGTTGATGGCATTAGAAAGCATTGCAAGCCCGAAGTACATATATCCGCCATCCTTAGATCGATATGACATATGACTAAGGCTAAGGCATAGACTGAAATACTGTGCCAGACTACATATAAACTACTGCAGCGAAACACCCGCAGGTCTCTTATGTTGCACATAAGGCTAACCAACAATCAGCATGCGATCTCAGCTGAATGCACGATCAGCAATGTTGGACATTGATTGTCCAACATAGCTACACACACACACACACACATACATACATAAATTGGCATTCTTCATTGCCTGATCGTGGCTTTTTCGCTTGTTGATTCGCCCAGCAACATGAACAGCGATGAATGTCTGCAAATGGAATTGAAATGCGAATCAGAAATGCAAGAAAAATGCCAGAATTGAAATCGGACTTAAATCATATTCGGATTTTGCCCATTATGCTGTTGCTTCCTCCTGCTCTTCTGCCAAGTGATTTGCAATCACAATCTGCTCAAATCTCGAATAACAAATCGCATAATTACGGGGCTTCGGTTGCGTTCGTTCTGCTATTGCGAGCTCCCTTGAGATATTGATACCGCATATGGGTTGGCAGTTGAGTTTGGTGTATGGAGACGTGAGTTGCGCAAGAAAACCGATGGCAGCGCAAAAAGTGGGATTGCATCAAATAAATCAGAAGCTGTCTGTCAGTTGGACGAACGCATGGATAGTAGGGTTTACCTTTTCTTTAAAAATTAAAAAAAATATTACATTGATTGTTACTATAGCATAGAAGCATTAACTTGAATAGATTGTGAAATCGGTATAGATGATATTTCCACTAAAATGTCTACAAGTATTTTGTCACAAGATATGATTGATTTTAAAGATAATTACAAATAAGGTTAACCTTAATAAATGGAATACAAATTAAATGGAAGTAAGTACATATTTATATGCAGTAGGAAGACAGTGCATAGTGAACATACATTTATCTGGAGAGTTTCGCATGCAACCAGCAATGAGCCGTTAGTGTTGAATAAATGAGTGCTTGAAAGCTGTACACACATCATACCCTGAGCAAGTATTCACAGTTGAATATCGTATGAAGTTGAAGAATTATAGACATAAGTATTTGTAAAGGATATGAAAGACGTTTAATTTAACGCACATACAATAAATTGATGTTAATTTTTCAATATTTTTAAGAAATTGTTGTGGACCATGGAATCGAATTAATCCATTATTGATTGATGGATGGAAAGACTTAACTCAAAAATAAAGAAATCATAATACGTATTAGAGGCCTGCATGAGTGCACTCGAAACGACCATCGAGCCACTCACCACGTTGCGAGTCTATCGAGCTATTGTGCACAGAAACCACAAATCAAATCAACACCATCAAATACTGAAATTCTTCAAAGGGCTCAAGCAAAGATACTAAGGACAATAACAGGAGCACCGTGGTTCATTAGAAATGAGCATATCCATAGCGATCTCCATATACCCATGGTAAACACAGAATTTGAAAGACTGAAAAGAAAATACCTCCTAAAACTTCAAAATCATATCAATCCATTAGCTACTCCATTTGCTAACACTTCAACACATTCGCGTTTTAAAAGTGCTGACCGCCCAGCTACTACAAATGGTTCTGCATAATGAACTCCGTAATAAATATCCATGTCCATAAATATATCCAAATATTATATCCATAATACAATTTCAGACCAGCAAAAAATATTTATTTTTATTTATTTTTGAGTCCCGCAAAGCTTTAAATTACTTATTATAACAAATATATCACTTTATATATAATTTATAATTTGTTATAGTGTTAATTAGAATTAAGAGCTTACAACTTATTGTTAGTCTTTACAATGTAAAGAGATCCAATAAATAAAAGAATGCAAAAAAAAATCAACACAAATCGGAACATCACGGAGGAGAGGTCTGCAAATAAAATGTTCTACAATTTCAAGCACTCGAAGTTTTTTGCATTCTGAAGTTCTTATGATGATCGTTGCGAGTGCACTCATGCAGACCTCTAATACATACATTTATTGGCTCTATGTATATCAACTACAAACAAGTCTGATTATTTGAAAGTAAAACGGTTTTTAATAAAAAAGGCACAGCAGAATAGCCTATCAGTGAGCCTTTAATTTCTAAGGTAATATAGTAAAATCCTTAAAGGGTCTGACGTTGTAAGGCCATATTTTTTGTATGGCATCAGTAAGTTTTTGCTGCTCAGTAACTTTTCACAGTTTTCTTTCTGTAACATACAAACTATTGAGTAGTTCTTAATTTCTTCTTAATTAAAAATTAAAATCATATACATAGTTCTAAGTTATATACATAAATAATACGAACAATCTCTGTCATTGCTGGGTCTAAAATTGAGAACCCTTTTTAACTGTAAAAAAAGTATCATAAACAATTTTAGCGCGTCTGCCATTTATATTAAAAAATGTGACTATACACAAAAATAGATAAATGCGAAAGGCAGACGTCTTTGTTGCTGTTTCAAAGAAATTGCGATTTTTATAAATATTTTGTATTATAAATGCCACTTAGTTATTGTAGCATTTAAAAACTGTAATATTACAACCACGTAAAAATAAGTTTAGTATAAAATCATTTTATCGCGTTTGCCTCTTGGCTGACTGGCAGACAATTCCAGCGTTGCTTTTTCGAGGGCAGACTTTTTTGAACACTCAAGGTGCATATTATTAAGGATATGTGCATCTATATAATACTAATACCGTGCAAATTTTCATAAGTTCTTATTCTATTTTTTCTGTCACATACATATATTTTTTTTGTTCATTTTTCTGTCTGTGTATATGGGGCATTGCAAACCAAATCGGACACAATTTTGCTTTTGCATTTCTGATTTTTGCATGAAATTGTTCTCCTTTATCCCATAATTTCTGAAAAAGGAGAGGCCTGCCGACACGTCTGCTGCTTTTATTTTCAGACAATGAAATCCTGAAAGAAAACGATAAAATTATTTAATTAATAGATTGATTTATCAATATCAACACAATATAATTAATATATAATTTAATAGTTTTTTGCAACTTTAAATTCATTCAAAAAAACTCTTAGTTTTTCTAAACTTGTTTTTGATCGCAATGTTTCAGTTTTCAACTTTCATGGTTAAATTTTGTACCCCACAAATCAGTTGCAATAAAATCATATTTTAATAATTTTTATTTTAATAGTTCTCCGTTTTCTGTTTTGTATATTGTTAAAAAATTCTCAATTATTGGCTTTTTATATACCCGAGCCAGACTATATGTATGTATTTCTCTACGATAGACTTTCAGTTGTTGAATTTGCAATCCGTAATTCATTAAGCCCTTAGCTCCTATTAGAAGCACATACTCTACCTGAAAAATTTATTGTCTTATGCATTACTACTTTCCTTCTCAAGTCAGCTCTTACAAGTGTGTGTAACTTACAGCATTATGTATTGAGAAATGTCAAAAAGTTTCATTGAAATGCTGTCCGACCGATATTGCCACTTCCTTTGCCGTTTTTAATGTCTTCCTTTCCCTTTCAAAAGACTCCCGAGACTCAGTGCTATTGTGCAAGAGCTGACTTTGACAATTTATCTTTCCAAAGTTAAACTAAAAAACTTTGGGAAGCTAAATTAAGTAAGTCCATTATATGTAGTCCCATAGTTTAGCTATAAAAAGTTCGACCTTAACGTTGTAATTTTGAAACCTGAAACGTATTGGAATGAATATGTTTAATTTCTTATGCATTTTTCTCAACTATATCGGACGAACACTTCAATTTTCGTATGAATTTACAACCAACAGAGTTTTATTTAGAAAAAAGTACTTACTTTATAGTTTTAAGTTGGAAAAACTCAACACAACTTAAGATTTCTTGACCCTTCGAGATGAAATATGAATTTTTATTAGAGCAATGCATACATCCAAAGAGAAATTTTCAACGGATAATGTTGAAAATGCCTTATATAGTAAGAGTAGCTTTTTTGAAAGTAGAAAAACGATTTATTCGGGGTTAAAGTTATTATTTGTAACTTTGTGATACTCTGTTTGGAGACACCAGGAGACACAAAATAGCATTCAAAAGAACAAAAGTCTGTAATGGTCGAGTCAAAAAAATGTTTTGATATACAGAATGCTAACGATGTTAGGTAACCAAAAAAAGTTACAGAAAAGGCGGGTAGGATGGTCGTGGTCGGGGTATTTTGCATACAAATAATGGTAATAAACTTTATAATTTGAGAGCTTAAATTGGATATGTAACAAAACAAAATTCAGTTTTATTCCAACTGATACTTCTCATCTCAAAAATCTGAAATACCTTTTTAAAAGGTTTTTGCTTTCACAATGTTGGCCTTCAGAAATTCATAACACTTGCATATACACATATGTATATCGTGCAAGGATTAGATGTGGCAGCATTTGCTCTGCAAGGAGCCCACAATAATCGCATGCATTCATGATTCCATTAATTTTGACAAACTGACTAACTCCAATGCGGGAGATAGCACCTTTGAACGGGAAAGAGTTGAACATAATTTTTTATCATCTTAGTTTTTTTTTTTACCGCAAACCATTATGCCCCCGTGTACCGTGGGTAGTTGGTATTTAGAAAAATAACTTTGATTTGGGAGCTTCAATTAAACTTGCTTACATCGCTCCATAACATAGTCCATCGTTTGCTTGTGCAATGCAGATATCGCTTTGCAAATGAAAATATTTTTTTTATTGACTCTGCTAATAAGCTGGCCATATGGTAAAAAATTTGCCTTATTTAACCGCCGCCTAACTGTATGAATACCAATGGGTACGCTAATTTTTTCATTCATGTATTCAGCAACATCTACTGCATTCATCCTTGGATTATTTTTGACCGTCAACGTCATTCGTCAATTTTGGCGAGCTGTGGTTTTTCGTAGATTTCAACTTCATATAGAATCTATGGGAGCTAGTAGATCGCGAAGTGATACAGAAAAACCCATCTAATGTAAAGAACAAGGTAAAAATCCTTAAGGAAGAGTGGAAGAAGATATCCATGTATCCATGGAGACTTTAATATCCTAAATGGATTTTATGCCCTCTAGATTGCGTGCAGTCATCGCCAACAATGGTTATGCCACTAAGCATTAACTTAAGTTAAAATATTCTCCAACAAAAATACTCAAACTATTGAAATAAATTGAATTTTGAAGAGTTGCATTTTTTTTGCTCGTTTAATTTTTAAGATAATCTTTTGATTTGATGCATTACAGGATACTGGATACAGATAATTCAACAAGAACTTACGTCAGGAACGTCAGGGGCTTACATATAAAAGTTTTCCAATTTTTAATGCAAGGCTGAAGTTTCGTGTTTAGGTGGCAACGCACTTCATTTGCTTGCGTGTTCTTTATTATTGCTTTCAAGTGCAACACCATCACAAATAAATTTCGCTGTTGTTGTTATTTTTGCTGCTGCTTTTGCAATTGCAACATTTTTTTTTATATTTTTCTTCAAAGCCGCTACTACTACCACCACGACCACGTCACCTGTGACCATGTTGGCCGAATGACGAATGACGTTTGAGTTGCCACAGAATTTTAAATGAGTTGCACCAAAACGAAAGGTGCGCGTTTGTAGAGACATTGCACTTCATTGTTGTTGTGTTTTTTTTAACGCTGATGGGGATGGCGGCTACACGCAGCGCTTAGGCTGCCAGTGCTACAAGAGCGGATGATGATGAGTTACACCTTCAAAAAGCAACAGCGTTCATCGATGTAGAAGGAAAAGAAGAATGAATTGCACGTCCATTGCTGATTTACGTTGTGGTGGGGTATTCAATTTTTTGATGCGTTTGTCGAGTGTTTTTTTTTTTTTGTTTTTGAAGGCGTTGCCAGCTGGATGGTATTTTTTTGTGATGAAGCGATTGCTGTTGTTTTTTGTTATTTTTTTATATTATATTTTTTTATATATATACTGCTGGTGAAGATGGCAGCAGTTTTTTTGTTATTTATTTGATATAACTCAAACCGAGCGCAGATATTATTAATTTATGGCAGTTAAATACAAAAGAAAAAAGCCTGGAAATAATCGAAATGCAGCATGTTGTTAATTTTTTTATTCGTAATTAATGAGTTTTGCTATCGCGGCACAGGAAATCGAAATATCATCGATGGAGAATTGATAAATTAATAAAAAGTCAAGAGAGAAATGTGAAATATGTTAAAACACGCAAAAGTGGAAAACCTGTTGTTTATCACATTTCGGGTCCTTCTTCTGAGTAACTTGAACTTAATTTAGAAGCTGTTGATTAAATTTCAAAAGACTCGTTCTGAATAATAATCTTTTGTTAGTGATCTACTCCTGACAAAGCTGCGTTAATAAAGTAATCTTCTTCGATAGCTCATTCTGATTTCTAGACAGAAGTAACATACTGTGGCGAACAGTGAAATCCGGACAAAAAAATAAGATTGAATAAAATCCTTTAGGATCTAAATTTTTTATCGATTCAGAAAATTGATGCAAGGATCAGAGAAGTAAATAATTTTTATTGAAAATATTTTGCTGCAGGTCGAAAAACCATTCCATAAACATCTATTTTTAGCAAAAAAGTGAAATTTGTTCTTTTTTGATAAAAAAAGTTTTTGATAAAATGTTGTAAAATTTTATATTTAAGGAACTAATTCTAAAATATTTACAAAAGGTATTTTAAGAACTAATATTTAGGATAGAAAAAAAAAACAGGTATCAATATTTTGTTGTTCCTTCTTCGCTTTTATGACCCCCATAAGTAACTGTGGCATGGAAGAGGTAAAATTTTTCAAAAGAATTTGCGAAATGCCTTCATACTAAACATTTTGAATTATTCTGTCTAACTCGCGTAAATTAGTGGGCTTGGGCTTGCTACCTGCATCTTAATTATGCGCCAAAGATTCTCAATGGGGTTGAGATTTGGACTATTGCCTCGCCTCGATGAAGTTGAAATGCCAAGTTCATTCAATTAATTCTTTACCTGTAAAAGAAGAAGAAGAAAAAAGGATGAAAGTTGTGGGTTATTATTAAGTACAAAATAAGGATTTACGAAACACTAATGCTTACCAATTGTGCTCGATGGCAAGGAGCAGAATCATCTCGAAAAATCACGTTGTCCACCCGCGAAATATGCTCTTCAATAGAAGGTTCCAAGTTTTCTATCATGATGTTTTTATAGTCGTATGTTTTGACAGTTCCTTCAATCAAGGCCAGTTGTTCAACTTGGTAATAAAAAAAAGCATACCCAGACATCTCTAGTGATCGGTTTCCTAAATGTTCTTTGGGTGACCTCGTCGCTATAACGCTTCCATAGGAGCCGGATATGTTGAACTTTGATTCATCTGAGAAGATCACATTCTACCAATCGGATACAGTCCACATTTTGTGCTGGTTGGCCCAATCCAAGCGTTTCCGACACATTTGATTGGCCAAAAAAGGCTTTTTAGCTAGACGATGTGCAGAAAAATCAGCAACATGGAGCCTTTGTTACACAGTAATTGGAGAAATTTCTATTTCTCTACATTCAACAAACTATTTTCTAATTTCTACAGCCGTTTTGAAGCGATTTTTAAGACTAATCTTTTTTAAGAGTCGATCATCAGCTTCTGTAGTCTTTTTTCGCGCTCCTGACCCTTCCTTTCGACCCAGTTTTAGATTAATTTTTCAAAAAGTCGGCTACTGAGGACTTACTGAAGCCTACTCTAGCAGAAATTTCCCATATCGTTTTCGAAACGCCAAAATCTCGCGCTTATTCGCTTCGATCTTTTTTTTTTATGATTTGGCAACTTTTCCAATACAACAACACAAGAATGATTAAAAACTAAAAGTATAACTTCAGTTTATACTAAGATATTGTCCTACCTCCATGGCCCTCTCATTTCTCGTTGAACAATCTCGCTTATATTTTACGCAGTCCTTACTACAGACAATTGGATCCATACACCAAATTTCACAACTTGGTATAAATACTAAGAATGTCAATTTAAGTGTTTTTTGTTGTATGGGAGGAGCCACGCCCCAATACGTAATGCCGTTCACATTTTGCGAGTAGCTTGGCACTATCAATGTACATCAATGTATAAAGTTTCACAACTGTAGCTGTCATAGATGCCAAGATATAGCATTTCAAGTTTTTTTTTGTAATGAAAGTTCCACACCCCGTTGTCTTGTCGCGACCATATTTCATGAGGTTATTAGAATAAACAATATACACCCTTGTTCCTAATTTCAAAGCTCTTGCTGCCATAAGACATAGCGTTTTAATTGTTTTTATCGCATGGAAGGTGCCATGCCTTGTCATCTAATTCCATTGCGAGATGCTAATCAGAGACCATATGTATCCTATCACGAAATTTTAAGACTCTTGCTATCAAAGAAGCAAAGATATAGCGTTTTAAGTATATTATCCCGTCCATATTTTGCGAGGTGCTTTGCCATAGACCATGCGTGCCATGCCTTGTCATCTAATTAAGTGTTTTCTCGTATGGAAAGTGCCAAGGTCCGTTCCGTTTTCCCGTCCATATTTCATGAGGTGCTGAGCAGAACCTATAAATATCCTAACACCAAACTTCAAAACTATTGCTATCATATAAGTGTATTTGTTGCATGAAAGGTGCCACTCCCCCTTTATCTAATCCCGACCATATTTTGCGAGGTTCTTGGCATAACTAGACCAATTGCGTGCTCTCAGCAATATTTATGACTTTTGCTACCATAGCTACGAAGATTGCATTGAAGTATTTTTGTTGCATGGAAGATGCCACGCCCCTTACTTTTATATATCTTATTTTATATAATGTAGCTTTCTAGTAGTAGAAGAATTTTTAGAATTGGAGCAGTAGTTCTTGAGGTTAGATGCCCTCTACATACAAAAAAACAAACTTTACCTCTTTATATAATAGTATAGATATATAATTTTCAAATCGTCCGAAGAAAACGAGAAAAGGAAATATGAACTCAAAAACAAAACTGAAATTGCGTTTTGGCGCTTCACACTGGCATGGAAATCAGTGCTTTTTCCATACAAATTATACGTCAAACTTAATTCTGACACATTTCGTTTTCTTTTAAAATAATAATAACAAATTTGCAGCAAGTTAACAACGACCGATTAAAGTAAATTTACAATTATAATTTAACTAAAATAACTGTCAATTTTATGATAATAAACTAACACGTAAAAATATTATGGAACTTGGCTTGTTTGAATAATATGTAAGAATGGATATGTGGTAATGACGGATGATTCTGCAACAAAATCTTTAAGGGATGTTCGAAGTGACAAATTCCTTTCAGGGCCCGTTTGACCTAAGGGACCTTTCGAGTATTACGTAAAACATTTAGGAAGGGGAGTTTGAACGGTGATACCGTAACGTTTAAGGAGAGGGGGGGGGGGGTCAAAAATCTTCAAAAATTGCGTTACGTAATACTTGAACGGTCCCTAGCCATGTTCATTGTCACATCAGTGTCTACATCACAAAATCAATTTGGGAGCTCTGTTGAACCCACCATATTCACTGAAGATTGCAATTCTCTCCGATAGCCAAGCCGCAATCACCGCCGGTAGGACATCGATTTGACATTACTCTCATATGAGTTCAAGGTCACAGGAACATTGAGGGAAATGAAAGAGCTGATGATGATGATGCGTGATTCCTCTCTTAATGAAACTGTACCGGAACGTGTTTTCACTCCTCTCGGTTTTGTTAAGAAGAGGATTTTCTCACATTTTCTATGTGTGGCCGGAAACGACTAGAAGTCTTCTCATACCTATAAAACAGCCAGATCAATCTGGCCCTCTTACAATAAACTGAAAACCATCTACTTACTCTAGGAGCCGGTCTGTCATCGTGAGAATCACAGCGAACTGCGCTGGACACTGGACAATCGGCAAGCACGCTGAACGATTAGGTTTCCTTTCAATTCCTCCTGCCACAGTTGCTTTTACGCAAGCGAGATTGAATCACTCGAGCACTTTTTTTGAAGTTGTCCAGCTATAGCAAGAATCAGGCCAAGATGTCTTGGCAAAGCTTTCTTCATTGACCTCAGCAAATTTGCTGAAGTTGAAATCGGATCTTAATAAAGCTAACTGAATATAGCTTTATTAACATTCGCCGGGTCACGTAATGTGGCAATAAAACGACACAATTTAATTAAAGCTCCAAGCTTGTTTGCTAAGCCACCACTCTAACTTAACCTAACCTTTTTCATCACAAAATAAATTTAGATACTGCCCGCTAAGTTCAATATCCCAACTAGAATTTTTCTTAGGCATGCCTAAATATACATTCGGCCCTAACTGGGATATAACGAGGTTAGCCTAAATTAGGAATGTTTAGCAGCAGCCTAATTAGGCAATCCTAAGGAATTTCTAAATTAGGATTACCTGTCGACTGCCTGACTAGGCCTTACTACGGCTTGTAAAAGGTATGACTCTGTTGGGTTTTGCCTTACCAGAACGTTAGTGCCTTGTGCAAAAACCCAACGAGAGCCTACTGAGGAGGGCGTTGAACAATCCTATTTAGAAAAATTTGGGGGCACACCGTTACAATCCACACTTGGCCCTAACGTAACGCAAAACCAATGGGGACCTTATTTACGCCTAACGATATTTTCAAATCGGGATAATAGCAAAATAAGATATCACAAAATGCTCTTCTGGGTACTTTTATTTAAATTATGTTCAATTTGATGAGCAAAATAAAAGTTCGCAATTGGCGGCCCATTAACTGCTCGCCGAATACTTTGCTTACCCACCTCTTTTCTATGCTAGTTTGAATAATCAAATGTTTTGGAACATCAGAGGAGAAAAATAGGACCTGAGGATTTTTCTAGGAAAAGGGTCCCCTACGAACTGTTTGCTCCGGGTCCCGCTGCGATAATTTAATAAATCTTTTATCCCTTCACCGAAAAAAAGACCGTACTAAATTTGAAGAACTGCCTTCCTCCGATTTAGTGTAAAAATTTTCCTTAATCTAAGTTATTTTTCCTCATATTGATGAAAATATCGTCTCATTTAGTAATTGAGTCCTTTAAAATGAATTCATGTTTCATTAAAGCAAGTCAACGCTCTTCCTCAAATATAGAGTTTGTGGTTTTAGTAAAACTTTCCTTTGAAATAGTAAATTTTTCTTTGGGAAGAATTTTTAAGGACAACTTGTTCCTCATTTGAGTAAAAACTTCCTCAATCTAATGGAATGTTTTGTTTAAGGAAAATCGTACTCAGTTTTAGTTAGTTTCTTCAAAAAATTTACTATAAAGTAGGAAAATTTTCCTTAATAAATGAGTGGCAACACTCGCTGCTTTACTCGCTGAAATTAATAACTATTCTTCTCGTAAGTATTCTGTTTTTGTCTATATATTTATAGTTCTCTACTTGTTTTTTAAATAAAAAAATAAAAAAATTAAAAAAAAAATTATGTCGTCGCCGGGATTTGAACCGAAGCTTTCCTGATCAGCCAATGGTTGTTACATGCGCAGTTTAACAACATCATTTTAGTATGTCTTAAAAATGCTGTCGGTGGCTGAGTTGGCGCAGAACACAGGTTCAATTCCCTGATCGGGTGACAGGTAAGAAAAATGTAAGTACTTCTTTGAAGTATTAAAAACATATCACAATAAAAATAAGAATGACAGACAATAAATAAGTAACCAACAAATAAGAAAATAGAGGAAATAGAAAATTAACAAACTTTTTTTGAAATCAACGAATTTATTTTAAGTAAATTTCTTTCATTTAAGGATACCTTCATCCTTAGAAAAAGTAAAATTTTCCTCAGTTTTATAACCTTGTCCTCACATTGAGTAAACTTTTCCTTATTTCAAAGCAGCAACATTTACTTGTACTAAGGAATCAAACTTACTTATTTTGAGGCACCCATGGCTTTAGCTCGTATTGAAGGACATTTTTTCCTTGCATTTAGGCATTTTTCCTTAAACGGAGTAAGTTTTTTTTTCGGTGTAATTTACACCCGGAAATATGTAGGTATATTTTTATAAAAGCTTCTTTAGTGCCATTATCTCATTCCATTAGCGATTACATTTTCGAATTCTTTTTTTTTCCTCTTATGCGAGGCTTACACGTAAATTTATAGAAAAAGTAAATTTTCTTAAAAAAACCTTATATTAATTTTTATAAATTGTCTTCTTAAGAAAGTCCTTTAATAGCTTTAGCTCATATTATACCATAAGTTTCAATTTACAACGCGTCATTTACCACTTGTTCTTTCAGAAATCAAAGTAAAATCAAAATTTTCTCATTATTCGAATGCAAGGGAAAAAGCAACATAATAAATAAAATTATGCTATTAAAATATTCTTTTGTACACAAAGGATAAGCAAACGTGTGCGCCAACGATTGCAACAATGCATCCTATCAGGCAACACATGAAAACAACTGCATCTGCAGTTGAAGGCAAATCGCGTAGATATCGCGTACACATCCTTGAACGCTCCTGCTTTCCTGTTGTTTTTTTTTATTTTTTTTGCAAATATGTAGTACGTGGAAGAGCATTTCGCCGGATGAAATTATATTTTTGATCAAAGTATAATAAACAACAACAGAAATAACTATGTAGAAATTTATTTTTAAAAATTGGCTTTATTCTTTGCTACTCTGCATGAGCTGCAATTTTCCGAAGTATCTATCTATGAATCCTTCGACTGCAAGCAACTGAAACTGAGGAAATGAATAATTTTTGGGGATTTTGTATTTTGTTGTTTCTCTATTTGTTTCCGTAATTTGTTGTTGTGGTTTTTGTGGTGATTTCCGTAATTGTTTTGCATTTTGTGTCGCTTCCATTTTCGAACATAAAGCAAATCGCGCCCTCAGGAAATAAATTTGCAAATTTTATAAATTCGTATTTGAAAGATGCATTTTAAACGAAGAAATAAATAAATTGCAAACACGAATACAACATAAAGAAGCAAATGTTGACAGATAAAGGACAAACAAATTAATTATATTCACTTCTTTTTTCATTTTTATTTGAACGGAATGATGTTTAATTTGGGTTGTTCAGGATGTGATATTATAGAAGCGGACCATTTTATTTATTTTCGAAATTTAAGTGGGATACCGGCTTTATTTTACAGGTGCCCTTAGGTCTGTATATTATAACTCCTTAAATCACTTTGGAAGATGTATTTTAAATGCTAAATTATGTTTTTTTTATAATTCCAGGAAAATAATATTTTATTGACACCAGATTTTTTCAGCTTCGCAGATGGAAATAACAGATTGACCAAAAAGTTTTGAGGAGCACTTTTGTTCATAGCAGAACTAAAACTTTGACGGTATTTTAATATTCAATCTTTCATTAGAACATAACCAAAATTTCATTTCTATGTGTCAATTCATTCTTTGTTTGCAAGCCATTTAAAGTTGACATATCAGAATATTTTTTAAAATTGAAAAAAATTTAACATCATACAATAATTAAGTTCTTTGTAAAATAAGGAAGGTAATGAAAATTCATACTGAAATGATAAATATGCTAGGTGAATCTACTCCTTCAAAAACAATAGAATGGAGTACTGAAAAATTTAAGATCAGAATAGGGTTTGAATAGCGTTATCACTGATGCCAAGGGACTTGCTGAACAGATTGATGCGAATTCTGATTTTGAGATAGAAGCGAATATGCGTTCAAGGAGAATCAAATGCAATTTGATTACGAATAGTCAGATGAACCAAACACTTCAGGGAAGCAATCTTTTGAAATCAATTTTTTCTATTCAGTCCTGGATGTAGCTATCGTATCACTTGACAGACTTCAGCGAATGAATAGTCATAGTGATAATTTTACCATTTTATATGATATCCAAGCAATATCCCTTTGTGTTCAAGTTCAACTTTAAAAAACTGCCGAAATCTACAGAAGATTCTCACTCATGGAGAAGAATGTGATATCAATGGATAAGAAATGCAACAAGAACTAATTATCCTGTCGCTGATGCTGTCATCTGGAACTCCTACTATAAATCCACTAAGCTACAAGAACGATAAAATTGGACATTTATATAAGATTTAAACTGAATGGAGGTCGAAAAAATGAAAAGACCACAATATCTCAAAAACTGTACCATTCGAAAAATTTTCATTTTCATTTTCGTACTCAGCAGAAAAAAGTAACCTCTCATCAAAAAATCATAAAAAAAAATCATTTTGTAAACTAGTGTTATTAATTTAAAAGATTTCTAAATTGTTTAAAATAATTTGTTTTTAAATCTATTAACACGGGTACTCCTTTTCTAGATACTTGCCAATTTCTTTAATTAACTTATAACAAATGGTTCGTCTGCCCCTGCTCTAGGTATGCTACTGCGTGCAAGCCTTGAATACGATCCACGTGAAGGACGTTCACAACACCAAAAATCGTCACAAAAATACAAGATATTGTTTTGGGATATCATCGATTTTGATTGAGAGAGATTTAGAAGAAGCTCTAGACATTTCAATAGACATAATGAGCAATATTTTAAGTGAAGTTTTGAGTATCAAAAAGCTGTGTGTACAATGGGTGCCGTATTCACTAACAATCCAATGCAATGCTTCAAAAAGGCAACCTTGTCAGCAACATTTGGAGCCTTTTGGAAATGATAAAAATAATTTAGTGCGTCGTTTCATTACCACCAGTCTACCACCATGATCTTTAATCGGAATAAGAGGCTAAGCAGTGATGTGAACCCGGTTCTTCAGCTGCAAAGCAAGATCGTGTTCAAAAATCGGGCAACCGAAGACTCAATATTTTCGGCCTCATTGCTCTTCACGCAAGAAATAAATGATTCTCATAGAAAATACAGGGTTGTAATTATAAATTGTAAATTTTTTATTGATTCATAAAGTATACAGTATAGAACTAAATATGTATGGAATAACATATAGGGAATTTGCTGAATTTGAAATTTTCATAACCATTTTGCATAAATGTGGCTGAATTTTGTTATTACAGCGCTCCATTTCTTTCTTCAAGGCATGTGCGATCGTGAGGTTGTTCGCATAAACGTTAGACTTCAAGGAACCTCAAAGAAAAAAGACATTAAGTCTAATGATCTGGGCGACCTAATCTGATCACCAAAACGAAAAATTACAATAGCAAAAAATGTTCCATGCAATAAGTAAAATATTTCTCGTGCTGTGTCGCATATGGCACCATCTTGTTGAAACCACATGTTGTCCACATACATATCTCGCAATTTGAGAGAAAAAAAAAATTAGATAATCATGCCGCGATAGCGAGCACTCAAACCTACCATAATTTCAAAGAAGATTGGTCTGATGATGCTTCCAGCTCTTAATCCGCATATCTATCTCAACGAACACTCTTCGCTGTCCGTGGTCAGTAGGCTTCAGTTCTTGATACAATTGAATTTAATAAGCAAATTTTTTGTGTATATTCGAAATGTCCAATTCTTGACCTCGGAGCCAAATTGATTAAAAAATTAATTCTTATCCCACATAAAAAAGGTTTTAGGTTTTAATTGGGTGCTGTTTATTACCTTGGAAAAAATAGGAATTAGACTTTGACCACTATTTCTCTATTCTATATTAATTGCTTAATGGCATAATGGCCAATATTATAATGCTAAAATAAGATAATAATTATACAATTTAGCTACTGCTACTATAAGCTTTCTTAGCTATTATGCTTAAAGCTTTAATTCAAGTAAAAGTAAGCTATTGTTACAACGCCCAACAACTGATTGCTGAAATTTTTGTCGTAAAGCAACAATTGATTTAGTGTTGAGTGTTACGATATTTTGATCTAATAGTTTCGTTACACATTATATTTCCCATTCAAGAAATGTGTTGTTATAACTTGGGCCTTATAAGAATAAAATATTGAAATTGTGGGTGATGTGAAGCGAATAGTTTTTGGATGTTATGGCACGTTGTCACATCTAAAATCTAAATAAAAAAACATAAGGTACACTTTCTTGTTCCACCACACGATTTCGAGCCATTTTAATATAAAATTATCCCGACATTAACAAAGGTGTCCATCTAAAATCTACCATAAATAGGCAATTAAAAATCATTTTTAAAGCTCCAAACCTAACCAACCTGAATTATAAAGCAAGTTAATCTTAAAATGAAATAGAAAATGAATTTAATTACTTTCCAGTAGTGTAGCTCAGTCCAAGAGGGTGGAAGGTAGAATAAAAATTTAAAACTCTCATTGATTAGGACTTTTATCGTACCTCTGTATCCTATGCATCGTCAATTTTGCGTTTAGTGCGTAACGAAGAAGTAAACTTTATTTTAGTGGGTTCGTGTATTAGAACAGTGGTAATAATTGGCTATATGTCGCTAAAAATTAGAGTTTGTATAAATTGAATGTACGATTTTAATTACTTTGGATATTATGGAAACAATAAAGCAATCAAACATGTTGTCTTTAGAGGCTGTACATTAATTGCTTAGTAAATTTTTTTCAAAAAATAACAGTTTTTTTTGAAAAAGAAATTTAGAAAAATTGGCATATCTCAAAAATAAAAGCTGAAACTTTTATGTATTCATATTATAACTTATCAAATTAACTTTCATATTGCATCTATATTGGGGAAATTGAACTTGGGATGCCAAACGTATAATGATTTTATTAAAAGCAATATCGACTCCATTGTCTATATTACGAAAACTACAAGCGTTCCGAACTTCTGATTCCATATATATGTATTAAAAGCCTCGTAAAAAAAATAATCTACATATATACAGTGCGCGACAAAACGATAGCACAACTAGTTTTTCGGTGTTTTAAAGGACTTACAACAATTATTTAAAATTTATTTTCATGGTAAATGTTCTTAAAGCTAAGGAAATAAATAACTTGTAAAGAATTTGTTAAAAAAATTAATGCATTTTTGAATTAAACCAAAAACCTTAATTTTAAGGTGCGACATAACGATAGCACAAAATGCTTGTAACTTAAATTCGTTCTAACTGTTTTAAAAAAATAAAAGTAGAACATTATTTTAATAATGGATGGATTCTCCTTTATTCTCTACCACTTCAATCAATCGTTTTTGTAAGGATTTAAATATCTTTTTAACGTATTTTCGAAGAAGAGCCTACCAGTGGGCTAATATGCTGTTTTTGAGCTCATGGATGGACTCATACTGACGGTTTCTCTGCATACACTTGTCGAGTCAATCAACCCCAGCAGTTTAAAATAATATTTAGGCCAGGAAAACGCGCAGGCCATCCTAGAAGATTCAAGTTGTTGTCCCGGAAAAACTCTTTTACTATTTTTGCAGAATGAATCCTGCATTATCCTGCTCAAATATCTTGGTATCACTGGTAAATTGCTGCCTACGTATAACCGATTAGTTTCCGATTAAGTTTAAGTAGTCCACGCTTTTCATTTTTGGCCCATAAGTGGGCGGTGCGGTGAGAAATAATCAACTTTTTTACATCTCATTTTCTTAGCATACTTTGGTTTGGAAAAGTGGGCAATGCCACGCCCTCCCATATAAGAGAACAATTAAGTTCATCATATCTCATAAACTATGTAACGCAGATAAATGAAACTTGGAGAAGAAAGAAAGAAGTAAGATTCAATGAAAAAATGGCTAATTCCACGCCTCCAAAATGAGATAATTTTTTATATCTCTGCAACTTTTTGACACAGATGGATGAGACTATAAGGACTATACCAAATTAAACTCATTCAAAGGTGCTGATTTCACGCATTCCAATGATTCCCACCATTAGTTGTTCATTTATGCACCAAATGGAAAAACCAAAAACACTTTTATCCACTCGCATTAAGATAAAATTTCAATAAAAAAAACTTTTTCTTATTTAGTCCAACTTAAAAAAAAAACACTACATTTTATTTGTTGAGGCGTAGCAACGCGCGCCGAGATTTGCTAGTGGTTTAATAAAAAAGGGAGAGGGCTCCTAAAGTATATTTATGTCCGTCACCTCTTTCAAATTGGTATGATAGACATTTTCGGTAGAGTAAGTGTTATGACACCAAATTTTTGTGCAAGTGCATGAAATTTCCTTAAAATGCTCTATTCAGAATTAATTTCAGCGATAAGGGCAAAATTTCGATGTCTGTCACCTCCTTTAAATAGTTATGATAGATATTTGCGGCCGAGAATTGGCTGCCTAAGAAAAATGTTGAATTAAAATCAAATGCCGGGGTAACAACAAAGCCTAATTTTTTTCAATGATAATTATTTTCAAGAATTTTTTAAATCCGCGATGACGAGGCTTTTCATGTCACCGGCTCCCCGCCTATAAAAGTTTAAATGGTCTTTAAATGCCTTCTGCAAAGTAATTTGAGTTAAGAGAACAAGAAGAAGTCGCACTGTACCATATCTGACGAATACAGCGCTTGGTTGATATTATTTATTTATTTTTTGGCCAAAAATCGATTCTTTTTTGGAGAAAATTCCATTCACATGCCAAGCATAATCTAATGTTGAATTATTACGTGAGACATGTTTTGTTCGAAAGTCATCTCTCTGAAACTCAAAAGATGATTCTAAGATGCCATTACCTTCATTTTTCGATATTTTCTTCCGTTCTAGGTACGGAACGAGGAAGATTTAAGACAATTTTTGACCTTCTTTTTAGGATCAAACTTTAATCTAGAGGCGAATCAGTATGAGTGCTGGTTACTTTTGTTTCTAAAATACCAAGATATAAAGCTATTACTGTTATAAGAAATAGCATGCGCTTATGTCGGTATAACATTATTGATTTTGGCTACGTGGTTTCTGAGATAATATCGAAAAAGGTGAAAATATGAGCGGTAAAAGTGTCCGTGGTCCTTCGCTCATTTTCAGTAGTAACCGCATTTCATTATATGATCCCACTAACATGATTTCTACCCGCAGCAAAAGAGACAGACATTTTTAAATCGAGTCAGGAGATTACGCCGATTAAGAATACAAATACTTTTCCATAATTTTGTAATCCTATTTTTACGCCACAGTTTTTTGCTCTTAATTCGATTTCAGCACGTCGAAATCCATAGGGATAAACAACTGGCATCAACAAGTCTGGTACCCATCATTTTGCTTTAAGAGATTTGCTTTTGGTACGAGTAGTTTGGCGCACGATTTGCTATCGTAGAGTTGTATTTAGTGCATTTTCACACCACTGTGCAACCGGAAGAATTTATCTGAACATTTAACTTCCAATTGGTCGGATCGATTGAGCTACAATTTGTGTGCTGGATGCATACATTTTTTATGTATGGGAATGCGTTTACTGCGATATGTGGCTATGTGTGTGTATGCGTTTGTGTTAGAGAATGAAATTGCATTTTCATGGACTCGTCCTTTGGTAGACATTTTACGATATTTGCACAGATTTTAACTCGGCATATCACAAATAACAACAACAACAACAACAAGAGCAAAACACCACTAAGAGCATGCAGTTTTTGCGAAACAATTTTAGGCCTGACTATAGGAGTTGTGGTGGTATACGCACATATTTACGAGGACATCAGCTGTGCGTTACCCACTTTGGCATAAAATTCAACGTTCAACTCGGGGTAGACAGCAGTGAGCAACAGCACACCGATGCTCTCGAAATAATTACGGCATCGCAGGACAATGCAGGACGATGCAATTGAACAAAAAACAAAATTGGTTTGTGGTGATTGAGTTGCAGAAGATTTTTCGAATGCTGCAAAATTTACATTTTCACAAGCGACGTGATTTAAGTGGACAAGTGCGTTCCCACCCTCTTGGAACTCTATCTTTCTAAGCCACACATGTGGGTTTTTTAAATCGGAAAAACTTTGCACTGCGCCATATTCGTTCGAATGATGCTGATGCTGCTGGTGCTGAGTGAAGGATTTTTGTAATTCCTCTGCTTTAGAGAATGCAAGCGCTGTGCAACCAAAATCAAGCGTCCAGTCTGGCATATACGGTGCAGCAGGTTTGCTAAAGATTTACTGCACCACATGAATTTGAGCAGCAAATCACGGTCGAGCATGTGGCTGGCTAAACAGCTACCAAGTGAAGTTTATCGAAATACACAGGATAACAGAGTTTGTAAGTTCGCCCAAACTGATTTATCTTAAAATATACAATTTAGTAAATAAAAGTGAATACGCTCAATGCCGGATTAACCCATGCTATCACCTCTACGAAAAAAATGCAAGAGATCATTTTTATACGAAATTATATTCGTCACAACTTCGTTCTTGCGAGCTTTTAAAAGGCAAGGAGCCCATAGGGCGGTGCCTACTTGGACATTTGATATAATCTGTGGAACTACATATGAGCAACATTTTATTATAATGGCCATGAACATTTATTTAAATTCTCTCTAAAGACCAAATTTTTAAGGATTGTGCCTAAACAGATTCAGGTGTTTTCTCCGATTAACATGAGTCCTATATGCTAACGAGACCCAAATTATAATCTTTTCCTAATGCAAAAAAATGAATAAAAAAATTTTACTGTGGGTTTTCGAATATTGGAATAACTCTCGAAGTAAACTCTTCACCACAATCAGTGTTCCCCAGTGTTACAGATGGTTTTCGATGTTGGTGGTTGGTTGTTTAGTGGCAGCAGCAGGGAACCTCATGATTTGACAATAAATGCGACTACAATAGATCCGCCACGAAAAATGAACTTACAATCGGATATATGGCGGAACCAACCAACGGACAGACAAACAAATAAGTGGACGAAAGGATTCGAACGGACGGACAAAATGACAAAACAGTTTATTGGCTGAGTTGACTCAAATTTAAAATGACTGCACGTGTTATTGTGTGTTGGTAGGTGGTAGGGAACCTCATTCCTTCAACTTCCTGTAATGTGCGCCTCACTCTCACTTGATCCCATCTCCATCATCAGTATCATCATCCTCATTCGGCATGTTGTTGTTTATGTCAGCAACAGCAACCGCAGTGTCACCAATCGCAGTATCAACAATGAATGCTCAACGCTCCACCATCATCATGAGCATCAGCATCACTATCACCACCAGCATCGTCGTTGTTGTCGTCGTCATTTTCGCAGTTGTTACTGTCACGCTTTGTGGTTTCGCCTCGAATCTTTGGCATCTTGTAGGTTTTCTTATAAACGTTTCGTCTTCCATTTATTCCATTTCTTGATTTTTGCTTTTGCTTAGTTGTAGATTTTTGCGATTTTGTTGCCAATAAATCAAATTGATTTATTTGCCAAATCGTTGCAGATTTTTATTGTTTTCATATCGTAACTGGTAGTGCTTTACGGCTGTGGTCGGCGCGCAGGTTTTGATGATGACAAGGCTTATCCATGAAAAAAATAATCACAGCAATCATACCGCAATAAACATAGGATTTAAACTTTCGAATTTGTATTGTAATTGTGATACTGTGAAGTTCATGGGTCAAATTTTGATTTTCCAACTGAAAATCAAATGTGTTTTATATAAAGTCTTTTATTACGTACTTAAATTCATAATCATCATTATCATTTCTGTCACGACTGCTATGTCCCTAAAAGTGATACTGTCAGTCGCATTTGACCTTTCAAATTGAACGTGTGCTTTGAAATCAATGACTACAGCAGGGGATGTTCTATGAAAACTTTCAAAATTAGCTAGAAAAATTAAAAACTGAGTAGCTATTCAAGAAAATTTTCTAAGCAGAAAAATAGAAGCTATCTAAAAATCATATCAAACCGACACAGAAAATGAGCTTAACGATCTAGAATTATGGAATATGGGCTACAGTAGCGGAGACTTACCACTTACTTACAAAGAAGCTGTTTTAAGATCAGATGGTAAGGAGTGGATGATGGCCATGGATGAAGAAATAAAAGCTTTGAATGACAACAACATGTGTGACTTAGTAGAAGTACTGAAAGAGCGAAAGGTTGTTGGATCCAAATGGATATAAAGGGGGATTCAATAAGAGCTTCCTACTTTTTTTTCTAAATAAAATACATAAATATCAATTTGTTGATGCAAATCTTTATTTGGAATGATAGTTCGATTCCTACAACTCAATGTTTAAAAATTATTTCGTTCAAATATTGCCCACGACTAGTTCTTAAATGGTCCATTCTGTGAGTCTAATATTCGACAACTCTTTCAAACATATCGGCCGGTATTCCTTGAATAACACGAGTTATGTTGATTTCCAAAGCGTCAATTGTTTCGGGTTTGTCGACATTAAAAAGTGGTTTAACATATCCCCAAGGAAAGTAATCCGAAAAGCGCCAAATCACATGACTTTGGTGGCCAATTACCAGGACCATTTCTTGAGATGATATTTTAATCGAACGTTTTCCTCAATAAAGCGATTGTTTCTCCAGCTATACGGCATGTTGCGCCATCCTGTTGAAACCGGAGGTCGGCTACATCAATATCCTGAATTTTTGGCAACAAAATTTCATTGATCATTGCTCTGTAGCGAGCACCATTGACCGTAACACGGGCTCCATCCGCATTTTTGAAGAAATACGGTCCGTTGATGCCTCCTGCCTGTAAGCCATTCCAAACAGTACATTTATCGAGATACATTGGATGCTCTTGGATTGCTTCTGGTTGTTCATCGGTCCAAATACGGCAATTTTGCTTGTTAACGTAGCCGTTCAACCAGAAATGAGCTTCGTCGCTAATCACAATTTTTCGATAAAATAATGGATCAATTTGAAGTTGTTGTAAGGCAGAATGGAAAGACCCCTTTTTAACTGCTATAACACAACATAATCGCTTATTTTTTTTTGTTGGAGAGGTTGTGAAAAGAAGCACTGCAGAATAAGGCTGGGAAAACATCGGTAGCTTTCGATAGACTATCGATAGTTGGCGACATCGTTAACTATCGATAGTTTTTTGTTGTTATTGATAACATCGGTAACAACAACTTCTTTTATTTCGACAATTGGACATATGGACATTTTCAATTACCATTAAATTGAGTTTAATGGTAATGGAAATTTTTCAATTATCTTAAAGTTTAATGGAAATTGAAAATTTTAATTAATGGTAATTTGTCCAATGGTAAATTTCAATTATCACTACCACTAACACTGTTAAAAAACAAACATATGCGTTGAACAGAATTGGGACGGAGTCGGAAAAGCGGCAACGGAAACTCGGAAATTTCAATTACCATTAAGCTTTAATGATAATTGAAAAATTTTCATTGGCATTAAACTCAATTTAATAAAAATGGAGATTAAATGCATTAAATATTTAATGCATTGCCCCCATGTCTGATAAATATACATGAAGTATTTATATTTATTTTAATTGAATTTTATTATGGACTTGCTTATTACGTATCAAATCAAATTTTTTCCTCTCTTGGCATTTAGGTGGGGGAATTTACCGATGTTTGTCGATACTATCGATAGTTTTTTGAAAACTATCGTTAACTATCGATAGTTTTTCCTACCGATTTTTCCCAGCCCCACTGCAGAATGTAATTTTTTTTTCCAATAGTGAGCGGTGGCACGACTCTAACAGGAATATAAGCTTCCACGCCTAATCTTTTGAACCGATTTTGATGAAAATTTGAACAAAGTTAGACTGAACTCCAGAGAAGGGTATTAAAAGTGTGTGTTATTTTATTGGGCGTGGAACCACTCTTAATAGGAAAAAACGCTGACACGCTGATCCGCTGCACTGATTTTGATGAAATTTGGTATTGAGATAGATTGAATCCTGAGTAATGACATTTCTGTTGAGTGGGCAGTGCCACGGCCTTAACAGGAAAAAAAATTTTTTCACTGCTAAACTAATGAACCGATTTTGATGATGTTTGGAGCAGAAATAGATTGAACCCTAGAGAAAGGTGTTTGTTTTAAAATGTCTGGTGCCACACCTCAAATAAGAACATACATATATTTTCTCTGCTCAGCTAATGGACTATTTTGATGAAATTTGATATGGAGATAGAGCTAATCGAAAGATTTTAATGATATTTGATACGCTGATATGTATATTGAACTATAAGTAAAAGATAGGGATAGAGCAACACGATACCACGACTTTTATTTTTGGAAGTGTTGACAAAAAATGGCTCTTTCTTATATCAGTTTCTTAATATGAAACACCAAAAAGTTGGTTGAATTTCAATCACTGCACGGAAAAAACACCAACTCAAATTTTATTAAAAATTAATAGGAGATTATAAAAATTAAAATCTGAAAACAAATATTACTTTTTTATAGTAATAAATAGAAAATCCTTATTAAAAATTCTATTCTAGTTTGTAAATATTTTCATTTTACATTTTTTAATAAGTGCATATTAAAAATTATTTTCTTCATTTTAATTATCACCTAAAAACTTTGAAATTTTACAAAGAATTTATTAAATTTTAATAAATTGCCACATTAGAATTTTTATATATTTCATATTGTAATATATGATTCCCGCTTTATAATTTTTAAAAAGTAGTTATAGAAAAATTATTTCAAGATTATTAATTTTTATTATATTGAATTTTATTTCTCTTTTGTGTTTAATTTGTACTCTGTTTGAGTTCTCAACATGTTCATGCAAAAAAATAAATATATAAGGCTTGCCAAACTCTTACTAATTGGCTTTGAAGTAATGTGTTGCACAGAATTGGACGGGGTCGGCAAAGCGGCAACGGAAACTCGCTGGCAGTCCCAATTTTGTTCAACACACTAAAAATTTTAAAAATAAATTTCAGTTATTATTATTTCATCATAAAAACTTTATAATGTACTTTTTAAAAAATAGTACAGTCCATTTAAAATATAATAAATTATTGCAGAAATTTTAAAATCTACTTTGTAAAAATTAAAAACTTGCATTCGAAAAACTAATGCCTGCTTGATGCAATTTTTATATTACGCTTAGTAATTTTTAATAGACACTCGAACCGTTTCTAAATTACTAAATAACCTAATAAATTTTTCTTAAATTTTGATTAATATTCACAATAATTTCGAGTTTCGTTTTTTCCGTGTGGGCGAACTATAATAATAAAAAATTCGAATTTAAATTTACATATATGTATGTACTTTTTTTCATATGAGCCACTCCGCAAAATACTTTGAAATCGAGTCCAAGCAACTTACCAATGTTTTAAGCTGCAAATATTCACCATTCGTGTTATACGCGGAAGTAAAAACAATTTTCGAAAATATACTATATATTACATTTGTTCGTGGAACAATTTTTTGTTGCTGCAAAAGAAATCTTACAAAGTAATAAATTTCAATATTGCGCCACTGCATCATTTGTTGCATTTGCATTTGTCATTTGCTGTTAGTGTCAATGCGGTTTTTTTATTTCTCAAATTTGGTTCATTTTATAAGAAAATCTTGTCTATACGCAATCAACATCAATGACCAAGTGTGACAACGAGTTGCAACTCAGTCAACGTCGACGCGTGCAACGTTATCCCCCCGCGATCATTTCGCTAAAATGAAATCGCGTATAAAATTCATGGCCATTCGCCGTCATCGTCATCGTCGCCAGTCACCATGATTGATGTTTGCATTAAATGCGCGCAATGCAACCGACTGCTACGAACGCAAATTATTATAATCCATCAATAAATTTGTGTCATCAGTTGGACAGTTATGGATAGTTGGACAGTTTTATGGCTCATGTAATGAGTCGACTTTGAGCCCCCATGCAAATGCAAGTGAGAAGAGTTGCCAACTGAATAATTTTTAATTGATTCTTTCTTTAACTTTCTTGAATAATACACATTTGCCTGGAAACTATTATTCTTATTGTTCAGGAACCGAAGAAATAAAAAAATTGAAAAAATTGAAAAATTATAATAAAAATTGACAGTAGAAAACCATAGGAATAAAATGAACCCGGTTTTTCTAGCCGAAGTACTTTAATTACATAAATTAAATAAGTAATGTTTTGCTGTTATTGCGGAAATTGATTTTAATCAGAGAATTTTTAGCAATGACAGTTACCAATATACTTTAGGAGCCCCTAAGCTATTTTTATCGAACCCTTCGTTCCTTACAAGAATTTTAATGCTGACAATGAATATGGAATGAGAACTATGTAGACATACGAAGTCGGGGATATAGCTTTTACTAAAAATCATTATAAGTTCAGAACCCCTGGATTGATTTCCAAAATATGGATGTCATAAAGGTAATTTAATAAGCAGTAATAGTGCTATGATTCTCGAGGTATATAACAATTTTTTCTAAATTTCTGATCAGCTTTTTACAGAACTTACATTTAAAAATCATATCCTAAGTGATCCTACTGAAAAAAAAGTCAGTCATCCAACACAGTGTATACATGTGTGTACATGTACCTAACTTAATGTTAAGATTATTTTAAAAGGCTATAAATTCTATAAAAATAATGATGAACATGAAATTAACAATTATTTTTAGGATACAGCTTTAAATTATAAGACAGTCTAAGTCTTAAGTATATTTTACATGGGAGTTTACATACAAATCACAAAGTTTTCTAATTTGACAGCATTTTTCTTAAGAACCATTTACCAAGAAAAATATTTTGGGATGATATCCGAGAAAATCCCAGTCAACTGAATTTTGATCTGCATATTCAAGGCAATTCAATGGTCATAACAATGGGATTATTTTTTGTCTATGGAACAGAAATTAGTGTTCCAGGCCCGGATTTAACTTAGAGGCACACTAGGCCAGTGCCTAGGGCGGCACGATTTTAGGGGCGGCAAATATTGGGAACTTTGAAAATTTTTTTTTTAATTTTTTAAATTTATTTATACAGGGGAAAAAAAGTGCAAATACTGGGAGTGTGTGCACTTAATTACTTAAGAATGTTAACAAGCAAAAAAAAAAAAAAGTCCTCACTTTTGATATTACAAATATTTTTTTGTATATTTACTAGTGAAGAGGGGGCGGCAATTTCTGACTGGCCTAAGGGCAACAAATTTCTTAATCCGGGCCTGTAGTGTTCACATGCTGCTTCAATCTGCCTTGCACGTACTTCCTGTCTTCATGACTTAGACAAAAATAAAAAAAAAAAAACTAGTAAAGCTGTTATTTATCTTCGGTCAGGCCGAAACTCACATACCCTACACTGCATTGAAAGTGCTTTGTAAATAAATGTTAAAAATACCAGGTGTATAACTAAGTAATGTCGTATTTTTATTAAAAAAAAACACGTTTATTTCAAGAGTTAAAAGAAGAATCGTTTATTCAAAAATATGCTCCTTCGCTTTTCACACATTTTTCCCATCTTTCAGGCAATTTGTGAATTTCACGCCAATAGAATTCCTTGGGTTTTTCGGAAAACCAATTATCAAGCCAAATTTTCACATTTTCGTAGGGATCGAAGCGCTGCTCAGCGAGTGCGTGTCCCATCGATGCGAACAAGTGGTAATCGGACGTCGCCAGGTCTGATGAGTATGAGCATGCACGAGCACTTCCTAGTTGAGTGCTTCCAACGTATCGCGAACCGATTTTGCCGTATGTGATGGAGCGTTGTTATGGAGGAAAATGACTTTGTGTTGCCTTTTTTGATATTGCGGCCGTTCTCTCTACAGCGCACAGTTCAAATCGGTCAATTGTTGTTGGTAGCGTGCCGTATTAACCGTTTCACCGAGTTTTAAAAGCTCATAATACACAACGCCCTATTGGTCCCACCAAACACAGAGAATCGTCTTCCTGCCAATGCGATTCGGCCGAGCAGTCGATGTTGACGGTTGTCCAGGGTCTACCCAGGATCTCTTGCGCTTGGGATTCTAGAAAAAGATCAATTTTTCATCGCCAGTGACAATTCGATGCAAAAACGACTTTCTTTTGAACCGTCCGAGCAAAATTTCAAATGTGTTTTGGCGCCTTTCCATCTGCCTCTCGTTCAAGTCATAAGGCACCCATCTACCGACCTTTTGAAACTTACCCATGTCTCGTAAACATTTGGAAACGGCAGACTGGCTCACATTCAACTGCTCTGCGAGTTCTTTATGCGTTTGGGAAACGTCTTCGTTCAATAACGCTTGCATTTCGGCGTCTTCGTACCTTTTCGGAGCTCCAGAGCGTTCTTTGTACTTGACATCGAAATCACCACTTTTGAGCCTTTGAAACCATCTTTCACACGTTTTAACAATTGCCACTTGTTCACCGAAGGCTTCAAGAAGCATTCGTTGCGTTTCCGCGGCTGTTTTCTTCAAATGAAAACACAGAATTAACATTGTCCGTGATTGCTCTTTATTCGGCACGAAACTCGACATGTTGACTGCGCTGCAACTTAAGGTTGACGCTTCACACTGTCAAAGTTTCATGTCATTCGATAAATATTCAGGCTTGGGCGACATCTAAATGTTCAACCGACATAACTTATGTAGTTATACACCTGGTACGTTGAAAAGTTTGAAGAGGTGAAATAAGTCAAAAATAATTTTAAAAGGTTCAAAAAGGTTGAAAGGTGTATGAAAAGGTTGTATAGAAACCATTGAAGAAAGTTGAAGATAGTTCACTGAAAATAGCGCCTACAAGTTTATGTTAATTTCAAAGCTTTATAATAACTGACATCTATACACCAAATATTATGAAGATTACTCCCATTGTACAGTATCGATAGCATTTAACGTTTTTTGCTGACATGGGCGGTGCTACCTCCACCGGCACTATTGTGATAAAATGTTGCAATAAGATACATTGTAGGAAGTATATCTGCCATATTAAATTTCATAACGATTACGTTGTTAGTTCTCTTATTATAACGTTTATAAATATTGTGGGCTTCACCACGCCCTTCAACGAGATTTTCAGTATACTAACTTATCTTGCATTGATGACTGCTTTCAGTGGTATCATACGTAAAAGTTTCATGAAAATCGTATGTGCCGATTTTGAGTTATACGAAATCAAAAGTTTCAATTGTTGAAAAGGGCCACACCCACTTTTCAAATTTCATCCATTTTAAGCAGAATTCAAGATATATATGATCTGTAATCGTGTACCAAATTTCATATAAAATAATTAAAAACCAACATTCGTCTAGCAATGACCAAGCTACACCCCAAATTGTCTAGAAAAGTTATAAGAAGTTAACTCGAATTAATTGAGTCTTGCAGGAGGTCTTGTGGCGAACATTCGAATGCTGTTGTGTTTCGTACATAATGGAATAGTCCAAAAAATATAATCAATTAAAAATTTCTTTGAACTCTAAATTTTTACTGTACATATAATTTGTATATTACATTACTTTCCGAAGTATAAATTGAATAACTCTATAGTAATTTTTTCAGAACCTTGTAATCACAATGAAATTTGAGAAGCAGAAGTAGTTATTACCCGCCTCAACTAATAACTTTGGATCTTTTCAAATCTTAAGATCTCGAGATCTTAGAAGTTGGCATCTCTATAATTTAATCGACACGGACTAGCTGTGCTAAGGTGTGATGAAGTGTGGTGAGTTGTGGTGGAGCACATTAGTCGCAAGTGTTGGGCGCCAGTTTTTACTATGAGAGCTGCTGCAACTATCTGAGTTGTATATTTTGCATTTATCTCTGTGACGAAATTAATGAATTGAATATTCTAAAACATTTTTGATGCATTGAATTTGTTAAACATAAAGCGACTCTATTGCAAATGACAGTTGAGTTGTTAATTGCGTTCACTTTAAATTAATTTTGCGTAATCGTTTTATTTTTTTTATATTTGATTGTAATAATTAACTTTCGCATTACTAAACCCAAAAAGGAGGTCAATTTGAATAATTTTAAACGTAGCGACACTTACGTATATCGGTCGTTCTTTTGCAAACCGCACGGCATTTTGGACTTGGTACTTTAGAATCGTCCGAAATTTTTTTTACAGCTTATATACATAAAATAACTAGCTGAAACATTTTTTTTTTCGAACATATCTACATATGAATTTTTGATAATTGGATGGATTTCGTCAAATCTACTCATACTTGAAGTCTATTATCTTCAGTTCTACTGATCCGATCAATGTCGGATTTTTTTTATTTAGTAGTCCACAATGCTAAATTTTGCACTTTTGTTGTAAAATGGGCATTGTAGATAAAAGAATAAGGAACAAAATTTTATTTTTGATCGGATCAGTAGAACTGGAGATACAGTAGAACCTCACAAAGGTTAAGTAGTTTGTTTTTGGGGTGCTTAATTTTTATGAATTCTTAACTTTTTAAAGACACTAATGCAATTTCAAAAATAAAACAGTCCATGTGTAGGTACATGCTTTATATTTTTTTAAAACGCAGCATTTTTCGGCGATTAATAACCGTTTTTGTTTACGTGCTGCTGACATTGTTGCGATCACATCGAAATAAAAAACGAAATGAGGCAAAACAGTTCAAATTCATCTGTGAACATAGCAACCGATATGTCCATACATACATCTGTATACATATGAATTTGCAGAAAATTTATAACGGTAAAGGCCGATTGTATTTGCGTTTCATCGTTTTGACATACAATAAGTCAAATTTATGTTAGAAATAGAAACCTAAGCTAAAAACAAAAATGACTCAAAAAAGTTAAGACAAAAATTAACTTTTTAGAGAATCGTGTGGTGATTGAAATCCACTTAACTTCTCCATATATTTAACTTTTCCGCGTCTTAACTTTTGTGAGGTTCTACTGTAATAGACTTCAAGTACGAAGACGAAGACGAAATCCAGCCAAATATCAAAATTCATATGTGGATATTTTCGAAAAAAAATTGGTGGTGGTTGCAGGGGTAGTTCACAAGAGGTACTCTGAACATATTTCCGTTGGATTTAGCCGTCGGCTACCCCTTCAAAAATTGTATGCAATATCCAACACCTAGTTTGCTAGTCAGGATTTAAAACTTCCAAAAATCCGACTCCGGCTTCGCGGCGACCTTCGGCTGCGGATCAGTCTATACAATATCCAACAACTAGTTTGCTAGTCACAGTAATTTTACATAAGAGTAGGGGTAAGTGGGAGGCTTGAGTCATCGAATTTTACCAGAAATTTTAACGCTCCATAACTTTTTTAAAGGAGTTGTCGAAAGCTAATTCCTAGACTGATCCGCCGCGAAGCCGGTGTTGGATTTTTGGGAGTTTTAAATCCTGAGCTGCGGCCGCAGGCCGCCCACTTGCCCCTACTCTTATGTAAAATTACTGTGGCTAGCAAACTAGGTGTTGGACATATCATAAAAATATTTCAAGGGGTGACCACCGGATAAATCCAACGGAATTATGTTCAGAGTACCCCTTGTTAACTACCCCCGCAACCCCCACTCCCTGTGAAAATGGGTCAAAAAGTACATAATTGCCCTCAAAGCATTTGAGTTAGAAAAAACTAGTTAATCCTAGCCCAAACTAGTTTGTCCTGAAATGGTAATTTTTTTTACCAGGACAAACTAGTTCGTCCTTAGCTAAACTAGTTTATCCTAAAAACTAGTTTGGCCGGTAACATATACATATATGACATATGTATGTTATTTTTCTCTGTTAGTTTATAAAACATTTTATTTCCAACGAAGTATATAGGTTTCTAGAGCCCAATACAATATTTTTGAGATTTTTTTTAATGATTTCTGCGCAAAAGCTAGATTTATATTTCAATACAATATATTATATGTATATTTTTTATTATGATTATATGGTAATTTTGATAAGACGCCAATCTATAAGTCAACTTGTGAATAAACCGAATGAATAAATGACAACAATACCTTCCAGATCATTATGAGCTCTCGAAGGTTCTTCTACAACTGATTCGAAATTTGTTTTTCTGAAGAATGAAGTTAATCTTGGAGTTTTTGTTAACACTTCTTAATTTTTTTCGATTTTTCTGCCGCCCGTTTGCGGTACTCAGCCCCGCTGCATCTTTTACGGCTGTCACTCATGACAAAGCGCAGCGTTTAATTTTAACAATAAACTGTTAACAATAAATTAAAAATGACGTTAATAATCGATCACCAATATTCAGTTATAATGGCATTTTTTACTTTTATTATTGGTACCCGTGCCAAGGAAATTCAAATCACATAAATAAAGCAATTTTTCAAAATATCCGCCAATACTTAACGCCCTTTCATTCTTGCCTCCCTAGGCATGTGCCTACTCTGCCTGTATGGTAAATCTGGGCCTGCCCTTTCTAAACATACAGAGGGACTTATGTGATTTTATTGATTTATATAATTTTTTATTATTATTATTACTAAATTTGATTTTATTATTTTGTAGCTACCCTTTATAATATTATTTAATGGAAAATATTTCTTAAGATATTTGTTCAAATGAAATGTATATAATAATAATGGAATAAATAAATAAAATAAACTAAAAAAAATATTATTGATAGATAGTTGGATCAGCTCCTTGAAACCAATAAAAGAAAAAAAATGCATAATCGAACTAGATCTGCCACGAAGCAACGTGACTAATACTGAATGGGATATATGGAAGGAAAGGATTTCTAACTTAGTTGGAATGACTACGCATATAATAGCAATTATTTATAAGATAGATGTAAGTAATTTAATAGAAAATTTCACAAAAAAAAAAGTTTTTAGTGCTCTTAAAAGTTCATACGTATCAACAAAATATCCATGACATAACACAAATATCACGAGTCTTATGTATTTCGTGTCTCACAACTTCATTCTGTTGTCAATTTGACAGCGAAACAGTTCAACAGTGCTGCAAGTCGCCGAACAAATGCTACGAAATGCCAAACAACAAAGTGTCACTGTCAGCTTTTAAACTTAATTTGCGAATTGTTGACTCGACCAGACTGACACCTCAAAAAAAAAAAAAATGATGCAAGGCATTGAGTTACGAGTAAACATTGGCGGCTGAAGCTCGTGGCCTCATTGAATGAGCACTCAGGTGATGGAGTGACAGTTTGAGGGAGAACCACATTGTACAGTGAAGTGACAATTTGCCTACTATAGCGAAACGAGTTCAAATGCGAAGAAACAAAAAAATTATTGGCACGATCGAAAGTGAAAATGTTACGGCCTGGCGAAGTGATGGACGATGTAATTGATTGTAGCTAAAATAAAATTGATTGATTATGACAGATGCGCAACGTTAAGCGTACGAGTAATTTGCATTACGTTGTGACACACTGACGGAATGCCGATTCGCAATGATTGCACATTGAATGCACATGTGCTTGATTCAAACTGATCTTCTGATTGATCATGTGGTCTTCACACGTTCTAGATTTGACTGGTATTCCTCTCAAGCGGCAAGTTGTTGCACATGTTGATCTGTTGGCGATCAGTAATGATCACGATCATTCCAATTGCCTCTTTATGTATTTTATTACAACTTTATCCGATGCATCCGCCAACTAAGTGACTTATATTATTAAACCCACTGGTTTTTCCTTCTTCTTTTTCTCCTCTACAAAATCAATGCCATGTGATTTTCCTACATGTTTTGACTTCTGGATTCACAATCAACCTGCAAAAATCTGCGTTGGCGACAAATTTACACACATTGAAGACGCAGGCGACAGCTTCATTAATTGATGTTCATGATGCTGGCAATCGCACAAACGCAATGTGTGTGAGTGTACGAGTGTGCGCATAACAAGCTGAGTTTGCGCATGCGTCACAGTCAGACGCATAATAATTGCAGCGATATATACATAGGTAGACAGTGGCGGTGCTTAAAAATTTGTTTGTTTGTTAAAAGTAAATGATCTTAGGGGACATCCATTAATTACGTGAGTTGAAATAGGGGGGGAGGGGGTCAAGGAAAACCTCACGTCAACTTTTTAATGCATAGAGTTTACATTAAAAATTATAATTTAAATCTCACGGGAAGGAGGGGGATCCGAATTTTCAAAAAAACACCTCACGTAATTAATATACGTCCCCTTAAGTCAATACTTTAAGTAGCTACGTTAGCGATTTATAAAAATAAATTTATAAATTTTAAAGTAAATGCCCGAAGCATTTTTATGTTTACAAGAAATAGATAGATAGACCATATTTTGACATCAGTTACTTTCACTTAATTCCTCCCATTTAATTTTATTTTGCTCGTGCTACAATTCAAAGGTACATTTTGACGAAACGGACGATTAAAACCAATATTTTTCTGATTGGATTGATTACCGATTCTGACGTCTCCGCTGTTATAGACAGAAACAAATTAAGAAGAGAAAAACAAAATGTTAGGGCTAAATTATGTAGTATCTTTGAGGAATCTCCACTACAAGCTCTCTATTTGGATGAGAGAAAGAACGACACACAAGTGGTAGATATAGCTTATTCAAAAGGTTTCGTAGAGTAAAACAGGAAAACCATTACCTACTGACTAACTCAAGAACCTGGTTAAGTCTACATCGGTCATGCTGCTCCAACTTCTCAAAGCACTTCAGATAGCTGTTCTTCTATTACTTCTTATCTGTCTGGTTGTGGTGTTTCTCTTGAAAAACTAGTTGTCATATGATGTGAAGCCACTGCGTTTAATACAGGTTAGAAAACGGTCTGATTCACTGAATCGAAATGCATTTGGGAGAATGGCTACAATGGACAGTTTGCTTTCTCCAATTCAGCGAATTTCCATTCCAGCATCTGTTTCAATACCTAGACGGTAGACCATCGCATCCGAAATCTTTGAGATGCGGAAAACGTTCAGTGATTGACTGTCAGTTACCCACAATAGACAGAAGTATACTATGTAAGGATCAGCAATATCTACTCGATAATTTCATGGCAACAGAGTAGAAAAACTGCAAAGAAGACTTGGCTGTACGAGGTCCTGGTCCCTTATTACATTCGAAGTGGTTGACAACAGCAAATCTGTCTCTCAGACTGTATTTAAGTGGAACTTCAAGAAATATATATATATGTATATATTTTGAAGTTATACATATCGATGTAGTTCAGTATTTAATCAAGTAAATTATTTACAAGGGACCAAAACTTGTGTACCAATCAATACAACCTTCAGGGTACTTGCCAGAAGATTAACTTAAAATTTTCGATCTTGTGATCAAATGGAATGGTTTTTTCGCTCACTTAGAACATTTAGAAAAATTTAGAACATAAAATGCTAGCCGTGAAACAAGGTAATGCAAGACACATAAGAAATTCTAAAGGCGAGACCGTTAGATAAAATAAGAACAACTGTCAGAACATATGTTTATGCAGCCTAACCGGAATTTTAAGGCTAGAGACTACTCAGAAATAAATTACTGAATGGACTGTAATTTATCTGCTCCCCATTACATCACATCAATGAGACTCAGTTCTTAATAGATATATAACATTCAAGACATTCCCAGTTCATACACAAGGCAATTGAACGATGTACGAAACTTGTGACAGAAGCCTCAGGAAAAGCTTACGGAACTGAGCTTACGGATGGTTTTATCAGAACGACTCTGATGTCAAGGTCAAGCATACCTAATTTTGCCCATATATTAGATTTAAAAATAACTTCAGCTTAAAATGAGTGAAATTGGAGATCTGCAATTGATCAGCATGATACTCTTGGACTTACGACTCTTAAAACAAAAACTTAGTTTTTTTTTTGAATAAAAAATTTGCGCATTGCAAAATGATTTTTATGATATTACGCCACTGCTGGTTTTCTTTCCGGGAGATTATGTTAAGCAAAATGTATGTGCCGAAATGACTCAAAATAAAGGACGGCCGCAGGAACTATTTCGAAAAATTTCATAAAATTTCATCAGAAGAGCGGAAATCTGCAATGCTACCCATGGAGGCTGTTTGGGCAATAACAATTTCCATGTATACTGTTAACGTTCCATTATCACTGTTTTTGTTTTTGTCTCTGACCGTTGATTCAATTCATTCCGTTGAGGATGACTGCAGCAGTTGTCATTCATATTTCTGCAAAAACGTGTCAAAGAAATTAATGTTGAGAAATGAATTATAAATGAAATTCTTACTAGCGACGAAAAATCAGTCAACTATTTTGGTGTGAGGTTTTAAAAACTAAGAGAAATAAGTACGCAGCAGCCCTCTCTATCAGTAATATGATGTTTTAAAAAAGAAATTATTAAAATCGGTTCAGTAAATTTTAAGCCAAAGCGTTACAAACACCATTTTCATACAAGCAATTTTATATAAACAGTATGCTATGGATTTGCTGACACTATGTACTCCATATCTGTTCCTTCCCAATAACTATTTCCGTTGACCAATTTAATGCATTGCTTGTATTGGGGTCGTCGTATGGAGGTTTTGTTCAAAAAAATTATTTTTCAATTAAACTATCAACAGTTTACGAAAACATTTTTTGTCACATTTTAATTGTGACCGCCAATTGAATCACCATGTGCGTTTGTTTTCTAACTGCACCGCCACTGCACGCGTGAGATCCGTTCGGTGTTCTCATTTAGCGCCAAGTTCAAGGCGCAAAAATCTGTCTTAAATCTTAAGCATTTTAAACGAAATGATTTGCGGATGGAGACTTAATGAGGATGTGATTCTGTTTGCATATTAAAACGGTGGCGACACGCAAGGTTGACAGGGAGCCAATAACATTGAGCTTTTGCCTTGACTCAAAGCAGTGGTCAGCTTCAGCGACTTTATGCGGCGTTGCATTTTTGCACTTCTTTGTTAGTGGAATGCAAAAAAAAAGCATCAATCTCTGGCAGCGTGGGCTGCTGATATGAGGCTTTTAACTTTTGATTGACAGATCAATTAAAAATTAGTCAGCTAACATCAAAAAAGTTTTTTTTTTTTGTTGCATTGAATTGCATCTTGATGAGGTTTTGAAAGATCGCATACTATTGTTTGCGTGCATTTCTGAATAATTAAGGAATTTGGCAGCACCTTTTTCTGAAAAAAATAAAATATCTGAATATCAAACCTACATCAAAGAAGCTATAGTCGAAGATTCACAATTGCCAATATTTATTTTAAAAAAAAATATAGAATATTCGAAGTAACAGCAAGCACCTCAAATTGTGGGCGACAATATGTTTTAGCTAAAAATTCGAGTCGATAACTGTACATATGCAAATCTAATTACTATTCAATAGTCAATTGGTATCCCAATGTGCACAAAAAACGGATACTGATCCGTCAGCGTGGATTTCGGTTTTTAACGCTTCGACGGATCTGTCTGCAACTCGGAACTGACTTCATATACGGATCTGTTATGGACTCGTTTCTTAAAAAAAAATTGGATTCAAGACGGACTTGTTTTTTCTAAATAAAACGGATTCGAGACGAACTCTTTTTTTATCATTAACATAAAAGGTTGTTTTCAAGTTATTTTTAATGTATCAAGGATGCGAAATACAGTTCTGTATTTATTTTTAATTTAAATACCTTTCAATTAAAAAAGAATAAAAAATTATGTTGTATCCACTGGGGTTTGAACCTGGACATTCTCTGTTAACACAATGAATGGTTTCATGCGCAGTTTAACGACTTCAGCTAACGTATTATTATTTTTTGATTTTCTTAAATTGAATTATCAATTGACACCTACATAAAATTAAAAATCAAGTAATTAAGTTTTAGTCTTTCAGAATAATAATGAAAGTAGCTCAATTGGTTAAGATGAGCATCTTTGAACAATGGCATAGCGCAGGACAACCTAGGTTCAATTCTGATTGTTGACAGGTTAAAATTTTAGTTCTCCTTTGAAGTTTTATAAACGTAATACCTATTAATTAACCATAAGTTACAACAGCATTATTTATTTAGATGGAAGATGAAAATACCTACGGTAAAAATAAAAAAAAATGTTGGCTAATGTTAACCAAATTTTTTAATTGCGTTGATTTTATACAGTAAGATTTATTGGCACTCACCAAAATTGTATTGTTTAAAAAAGAATCCGTCTCGAATCCGTTTTATTTAAAAAAATTAGTCCGTCATGAGTCTGTTTTATTTACGAATCCGAAACGGATCCGTATATGAAGTTCGTTCCGGATCCGAAAAAGCGGACGAATGCTTTCGCGTTTTCGAAAGGAATTTCCTACGAAAAGAGTTCGAGATGGATCCGAAACGAAATCCGTTTCAGATAAAATATACAAAGAAGCGAGTCCATCTCGAATTCGAGACATATCCGTTTGTCACACTGGGATATTAAAATTGAAAAACAAAAAATATGTCTTCTGAGTAATTATTTCAGAGATTAAATATATTAAATTGCTAAAAACGTATGTGAAATGTCGTGATTTCCCAGTGAAACCTCACAACACAGCAAGATTAATTCGTATAATTTGTTATTAATTCATTGAACGAAATGTCATCTTTCATCACTTGGATTATAAAGAAAACGAGGTCGATTTCGATACAATATAAATGAAATAACGACTACAACAACAACAACAACCACCCATGATATATGGAGAGAAATTTTCTGCAGTTTTTGTTGCCGTTCAAAAAAAAAAAGAAGAAAAAAATCTACTTAAAAAAAAAGCGTCACATGTAGAAGAAGATGATGCTGAATGATGATGAAGGAGACGAAGCAGGCAAAGATATTTTAACTCATTCGTTCAGTGACAAGAATTTATATTAATTTATTACAGTTCATCTGACAGAAAATTAAAACCAGACAATTTATGACTTTGTTTTTTAACGAATTAAACTTGAAAAAAAAACATGAATTTGAAAATGAGAATAAAATCATTTATGTAAATATGCAGATATTCATTGTCTCTAATAGATACGCAGATATAAGTTAAGTTGCATACTTCATCTAATCGTCAGTTTGTTAGATACAAAATTAAAGTGAACGAACTTAATAAGATATGGCAAGCGATAGTCTGAATTTCAGTCTAAAATAGATCATCATTCATCGTTCAACGCCACCAACTATCGAACGTTGGTACTTTAGCAGCAGAGCAACATAATCATCATTTGCATTGGCGGCGGCGCAGCACTTTCATCAACAGCCAGCGAGTATTTAATTAAACAAATTTGATCAGAAGCATAAAATTATAATTTCCAAAGCATCTTCATCAGCCTCGACCCGCGTTGTTTGTTTGCTGCTGCTGTTGCTGTTGGTGTTGCTACGTCCTCTCGTTGTCGCTGTCAAAATTTGATTTACGTTTTTAATTTTAAGTTTAAAATAAGTCAAAAATAAATCATTCAATCGTTTTTGTTCTCATCGCGTATATTTGGCACTCAATTCATTCAATCGGTTGACGCTGCGTAGTCGCGAAACATCGTCGTTTTATTTTAGAAATTTTTGGTTTCCCTTGCCAGTAACCTCCCCTTTCGAAAAGTGTATCACACGAAAGAATTGAAACTTGCCAAAGACGTCAGACTGTCTTAAGGCATCTTCATAGAAAGCTGTCAAGAAAATTTTCGTTTTTTTTTTTAATTTCAGGTAATTTGGTAAATGCTGAACATAAATAAATAAGTGCCGGATAAAAGAAAATGTAAAGTATGCAATTGCCTTAGGAACATCGTCACCCCCAAAATGTATTAAAAAATTTCACGAAAAAAGTACGGGAGTAGACCTAATGCGAAGCTTAGACCTATCGAAAGCGTTTATGTTCCCGGTCGATTTTCTTTGGGCGCCATTTTGGTTTAGATGACATTTGTCAATTGGCATTTGATAGTCGTAAGTAGTGGTCAATAAAAATTTATTATGAACGTGTTGAAATTATTAAAGGATATTGTTTAATTGTACTATACACGTGGAGAAATACGTGACTGTTTTGGTGTTAGTACTGTACATAAGTACTGAGTCAGCGTGTAAGAAATAATTTTTAAAATTTCCTTTCACTGGGAGAGTGTTTTTGTTGCCTTCAACTTTAAAACATCTGTACCTAATTTCAAAAGTCTAGCGCAATTATTACTCCGTTCCATGCAAACCCATCCACTGTGCGTGCATAGATGATTCACTAAGAATGAAAAAATAATATTCACTTGGATAGTAGTATGAATTGAGCTCAGCTCCACAACGTCACAGTCATACAAACTAGTTCTTTTTCTCACAAAAACTGAACAGTAACGAAGCTCTAGCTCTTTCTCATCATAGAAAAGGGTCTCGCATACTAGGTCAGAAAAGATTCCCATGTAAACCACATACTTTATTCCCTGTGGCGTTGATGTTTTCTCCCCAAGTGAAGAAGAAACTGCTTACCTGTCCGGCACGTTATTCCGTCCAGACTTCTTTATTATTCAGTATTAAACTACGGCGAAGTTCGTTGCTTTGATTGACTCCTGTCCCATCGACATTCCTTTGGATCCTGCACCGAAAAAAAAACTTACTCCGTTTAAGGAAAAATTCCTAAATGTAAGGAAAAATGTCCTTCAATACGAGCTAACGCCATGGGTTCCTCAAAATAAGTAAGTTGGATTCCTTAGTACAAGTAAATGTTGCTGCTTTGAAATAAGGAAAAGTTTACTCAATGTGAGGACAAAGTTATAAAACTGAGGAAAATTTTACTTTTTCTAAGGATGAAGGTATCCTTAAATGAAAGAAATTTACTTAAAATAAATTCGTTGATTTCAAAAAAAATTTGTTAATTTTCTATTTCCTCTACTTTCTTATTTGTTGGTTACTTATTGTCAGTCATTCTTATTTTAGTCGTGATACGTTTTTAAAACTTCAAAGGAGAACTTAAATTTTTTTTACCTGTCACACGATCAGGGAATTGAACCCGTGTTCTGCGCCATGCCACTGTTCAAAGATGCTCATCTTACCCAACTCAACCACCGACAGCATTTTTAAGATATACTAAAATGATGTTGTTAAACTGCGCGTGTAACAACCATTGTCTGATCAGGATAGCTTCGGTTCAAATCCCGGCGACGACATAATTTTTTTTTTTTTAATTTTTTATTTTTTTATTTAAAAAACAAATAGAGAACTATAAATATATAGGCAAAAACAGAATACTTACGAGAAGAATAGATATTAATTTCAGCGAGTAAAGCAGCGAGTGTTGCCACTCATTTATTAAGGAAAATTTTCCTACGTTATAGTAAATTTTTTGAAGAAACTAACTAAAACTGAGTACGATTTTCCTTAAACAAAAAATTCCGTTAGATTGAGGAAGTTTTTACTCAAATGAGGAACAAGTTGTCCTCAAAAATTCTTCCCAAAGAAAAATTTACTATTTCAAAGAAAAGTTTTACTAAAACCACAAACTCTATATTTGAGGAAGAGCGTTGACTTGTTTTAATGAAACATGAACTCATTTCAAAGGACTCAATTACTAAATGAGACGATATTTTCATCAATATGAGGAAAAATAACTTAGATTAAGGAAAATTTTTACACTAAATCGGAGGAAGGCAGATCGTCAAATTTAGTACGGTCTTTTTTTTCGGTGTGGTTCAAACCCCGGCGTCGACATAATTATATAATTATATATAGACAAAAACAGAATACTTACGAGAAGAATAAATATTAATTTCAGCGAGTAAAGCAGCGAGTGTTGTTACTCATTTATTTAGGAAAATTTTCCTACGTTATAGTAAATTTTTTGAAGAAACTAACTAAAACTGAGTACGATTTTCCTTAAACAAAACATTCCATTAGATTGAGGAAATTTTTACTCAACTGAGGAACAAGTTATCCTCAAAAATTCTTCCCAAAGAAAAATTTACTATTTCAAAGGAAAATTTTACTAAAACCACAAATTCTATATTTGAGGAAGAGCTTTGACTTGCTTTAATGAAACATGAACTCATTTCAAAGACTCAATTACTAAATGAAACGATATTTTCATCAATATGAGGAAAAGTAACATAGATTAAGGAAAATTTTGCACTAAATCGGAGGAATCAGTTCTTCAAATTTAATACGGTATTTTTTTTTCGGTGTAGGTTAGCGAATTCATCGGAATTTCGCTAACGTAAACACTAAATATTTTGGCTTATGTATACTAACGATTTTTGGGTGGTGGGTGGTGCATTTTGAAAGCTTCTAGCACCGCCGGACTGTAAACTTCTTTTTTGATGAACCAACTTATATTGTAATCGTATGCATGATTCATTCTTTCAAATGGACGCAGTGCCATTTGGGGTATTAAGACTATTTGTATAGAAAGTTTCATGATTATGCTTTTGGATTACTACATTGATTCTACTGAGAGATTCTCACGTCATAATTTCAGTCGAGTCTAATCTTGAGAATGTTCCCAACGTTAGGTTCTTCAAGACAGATCTAACTTCCTCTTTTGAGAGTACCTGTAATGTGTAGTTTTTGCAGTTCGCATCTAAGCCCGTTTCTAGCACATAGGCATTTGTGACAGTATACAACGGAAAAAGTGTTCATATTTTTTAAATCTTTTGTATTCGTATTTTCATTTTGATCTACGAGTATTAAATATTAAAGCAAACATCTAAAATTAAAACAACTTATCATCATCAAAACAGACAAAAGCACTTCCTTTAAATAGGTATACCTTCAATCCTTATAATACCGAATCAAAGCAATCAACCCCCCTTTGTGTGTTCTGTGCATATCTAACTAATACAATATAACACATTTCAGACCAGCATCAGAGAAGAAGAAAAAACGCAATTCAACACCAAATAAACTCATTTAAAAGAGCGACAACACCCAGTACGCTTGTAAATCACTCCGAATGACATCCATCGATTGCCAAGATAAAAGCTTGTCTTGTTTTACTCACTTCAACTGAAAAGAGGAGATATACCTCGAAAAAGAAATTCACAATGATAAACATCTTCTTGGTTTGACGTCATATCGAAACGAAAACGAAAGGCATGGCAAACAAACCTTGAGCAAATAACATTTCGCACCCTCATATACTGCAAGACTGTGACTCTGGGGCTCTGACAGAGTACCTCAATGCCTTACGTTTATTATTAAATCCTTCATATATGTACGTAAAGAACCACCTCTCTGCTCTGCTAACGCGCACACCCTTCGCTACCTTCCAAAATCATCAAACTCAAGAAGAGCAAGAAGCCTCCTCTACTGCAGAGTCTAATGACACGATGACGATGTCGACGAATGAGTGATTTATTGCCATCACATTGAAACTGATTGTGAACGCCAATTCGAGGCTTTTATTTTGAGCTGCTGCTTCTTCTTCGTCTTCTTTATTTTCTGCTACAGTTTCATGTTAGACGCTGACTATACACTTACAACTATATAGATACTGAAAGATTCATATGACTTTATGGTATATAACAATTTACAATAAGATGATGTTGATGTTGACGCTGACGATGGTGATGATGATGATGGTGTGACAGGCAACTTCATGGCAGCCATTGGAGCGTAATAAGAAAAGTGGTTGAAAGCAACAAAGTAACGTGACTAGTTGTTACTTCTGAAGGGTTTTCCATGTTGGTTAGTTTATGCCTCTGTGTCAGTTTCACTATACCCATTTCAAGGGGTTTGACACAGACGAACCTCTTACGATAAACAGGCGACAGCAAGCAACGACGCATTCTAACTGCCATACATCACACGCAACATTAAATCAATGAGACTCGGAACTGACTGAACAGTGAGAGTGTGAGTGTGAGAGAGCAAAAACATAGTTTGTAAGGATTGTAAGCTGTCACTTTGACAATTTACGAGCAAAAACGTCAGTTCAAAAATACGAAAAAAAAAGGAACACAATAAAGACTCTTAAGAAACCAAGTTGTTAGTTATTCTTTTAGTAATCTATGGAAGACTGACCCAGTTACTTTAGTTTTAGGGTGAATCGAAAAGAATATGCATTTATATATATCTTGAATATTCGAATTGAAGAATTGAAGAAACTCGAAGAGATATGGAAAATGTTGAATAGAGTTGAAAAAGTCAAAATAATATGGGAAATGTTGAAAAAGGTCGGAAAATAATAAAATGTCGAAATACGCCACGCTCACTTTTCCAATTCGACCTAATTTTGGTTAATAAATTATATTCGGCTCGGCATCCGCATGCCAAATTTTATCACAATAGCATGTTTAGCTTGTTATAGATGTCATAATTAGTTTTAAAATTTAGGGCGGTGACACACCCACTGGTACAATACAATCCGATCTTCATAAACATTCTTACACCAAATTTTAGTACGATTGCTCACATATTTCGACAGATTTACCACTTACGTATTTGACTTGTGTGGGGGATGCCACGCCCACTGGTGCTATTTCGCCACTTCCAATTAAGATTTACTTTTTAGCAAGTAAGCCAACTTAAAAACATCAAATCCCATAACAATTCCTGCAATAATTCACTAAAAATAGCGCTTACAACTTTATATTAATATAGAAAGTGCCACGCCCACTGACACAATGCCATCGAATTCCATTTAATTTCAAAGCTTATAAATAACTGATATTAATACAACAAATTTTATGAAGATTACTCTAATAGCACACTATCTATAACATTAAATTTTTTTTAGTTTAGAAGATGCCACGCCCACAGGTATTATTGTGCTAAATTTTTGAATTAAGATACCTTATTGCAAGTTCGTATGTCATATTAAATCTTATAACGATTACGTTGTTAGTTATATTATTATTTATAAATATTGTGAGCTGTGCCACGCCCTTTAAAGAGCTTTGCCAATATAGTAACTTAGCTTGTTATGATGACTGCTTTCAGTGGTATTATCTTTAATATTTCTATGAAAATCGTAGAAAACTTTTATAATCTGAAATCAAAATTTTCAATTGTTGGCAAATGTCACGCCCACTTTACCACTTTTGCCCACTTTTAGCATAATCATATATGATCTTTATCCTTTTACCAAATTTCAGTACAATATTTTACATGGTTTACGAGATATGGCGTCATAAAATCAAAATATATAGCTTTTCCACGCCCCTGTAAGAGCCTTTGAAAAGTTGAAACTTAGCCTAGTCCTAATTTTGTTCACATGTGCACAAAACCACCAAGTTTCATCAAAATTGCTGTAACTTTTTTCAAAATAGGTTTGGCAATATGTACATATGGGCATTTCCATGGTGTCGAATGGGACAGTCGTACACTTTTAAAGTGGAATAAATGTCAAAGTAAAACACTTTTTTTTTCTTCTGCTACTTAAAGGAATAGCCCTTTGGTAGCACTATATATAGTGGTAAATTTGATGGCAGACGTACTACCGATTCCAAGATAAAAGCAATAAAAGAGCGATTCGAATGGGACAAAAAATGGTTGTGTTTTTCATGGCCATTTATAGAAAAGCATAAGTCATCGAAACCTACCAACATTTTTTAACGCAACTACTTTTAAAATGTTATGAAATAATAGCACTTTTTATTAAATTTCGATTAATTGAAAAATCTTTTTTATTTTTTTTTCTTACAAAGTATAATATGATTCGTGACGGGACATTCGAATGGGACATATTTTTCCATTACGGTTTACTTGGTAAATTTTCATATATTTTTTGTATTTAAGACTTATATGGTAATTAAAAAACAAATTTAATATTAATCACCGTCGAATTAAATTAGTGAGATCAATTTTAATTAATCTAATTTAAATTTAAAACATTTTTCTTAAAAGAATATGAAACTTTTATTTTTGCTGTTTAAACTTTTTTCCATAAGGGGCGTGACATCGCCCCACTAAAAAAAATTTCTCTTATCAGGAATCAGCTTATCCCCATACCAAATTGGATCATAATTGGTGGAGCGACTCTGTGGCTGCGTTTAACCTATTTTGGGCGGTGCCACGCCTACTTAAAGGACTTTATGCCTTTTTTATGGTTCAATATATAAACAAACCAAATTTAATTAAAATATGTTTAATAGATTAGCTGTGTAAACGTATTTTCCTGTTAGGGGCGTGGCACCACCTACTATTGAAAAGAAAATTGTATTGGGCTTAACCTCTCTACAACTTTGCAAAAAAAAAAAAGAATTTTAGCGATTATGTTGTGTTCTGGTAGTTAAACCCCTTGTCTAACCGTTTTGCAACTGCCTAGATTACAAAAGTTTTACACTGACGATTGCGGATAGGACAAACTTTAAACAGCTCTAAAAATTTTAAATTTTACTTTTTTGCACGCGTTGTTTCTTTTTTTAATTGTAATCATAAAACTCTGTTTAGATAAAAATTTTGGCACATTTACTGCTGTTCTTAACCATGAAATGGGAACAAATGATGTTTTTTGATGGCGGACGGGACATTAGAACATGACCTAAAGCAAATTGAAAATTTACAGTTAATAGAGATTGGTTTGATGTCATTGCATTTTTTTTAGCTTATTGTTGTTGGGAGAGAGTTTTTTCGGAATGACTTTCATCATATATCATCTCTCTTTTATATTTAAATATTTAAGACAAAATACTATTCAAAATTACAAAATAGAGAAACTTAATTTGTTCAATTTTGAAGTCGGTTTGCTCACCGTTGTGAATGAATTCAAGTGTAAATGTTTAAATTAATAAAGTTTTAATATTTTTTTTAGATAATATCAGATAATAACGTTTTTTTAATAACTTTTAATTTTTTTGTCATGGTGTACCTTTTGGTGGAAATGCCCATATATACAGTATGCACGTTAGGCGGGTTCGTCAACTGATGTCGCCCATTTTCAATTCCAAGAAGATTGTTTCAAGGTGTGACCTGTGTGCCAAATTGGATTCATTTAGCTTGCTTGTTTTTCCATCAACAGACAGACAGAAGATGGACACCACATTCAGGTGGTGACGTCGATCAAGAATATATATATACCTATCTGCCCTACTAGGCGTTACAATGGAATGACAAAGTAAAGCGTAGTTAATATCACTATTTCATACTAACTTTTGAAAAATTTTCGCTTCACTCTAATTTTTTTGTACGTGATATGTGATGAACATAAGCAACAATCACGCAACTTCGATGAAAAACTGATGGAATTATAAACCAAAATCCGATGTCACCCGCTTCCATACCTTGTCTTCTTGAACCAAAGCTACGCAACTTTCGCCACACACACACACACGCACACACAGGATATACGAGTATAAATAATATTTATGTGAAAAAATGTCCCCAAAAGAGACATAAATATGTCTGCGGCACCCGCATAAAAAGTTTTCTTGGCTCGTTATGTTCTCGATGTCGTCGTCGTCGTCATCATCATCATATGAAGAAAAGATTTCTCGCTTACGTTGCAGGCATCGATTTGGGTTAGTTTCGGGTGGGATACCATCCTGTGCACACTTGTCTATGTATTAGTATTTTCAATGTTTTTAACGAATAGCGATGTTGTAGCCGTAGAAAATTTACACACGTCGGTTGAAAGCTTTTCGTTACGTTACGTTCTCATTCGTTATACTCATAGTACCTACTACTACCACGAGGACGACGGTTACGCTAAAGCAGTAGATCGTCAAACGTAAATCAATGACAATAAATTTTGTTGTTATCTAATGTCCTGCCGATTGCACACCCTCATTTTGCTTGATTTAAATTATAGTCACATAAATATGTGTGAAAGTGTATGTGTGTGTGAATTTGTGTGCTGCTATTAAATTTATTTTATTTCAGCTCTTCGTCTTCGTCTTATATGACTTTGAGTTCTTTTTCGTCTTTTATTTTTCTTAATAATGTCTACTGATGGCTTCTGATTGCTTAGGTACCATATTTCACTCTTCTTTTGACACAAATGGTTTAGTTTAGCCAGAATTTGATGGGGAATTTGTTATAGAAAACCTTGGAGTTGGACTTTTACTTTTGGGTCAGTTGGAATCACTTTAATGGCAATATTGTTGAAATGATTTTAACGTACATTCAATTCCGTTTATAAGCAGAAAAGTTTACTGTGATCACAGAGCAAAACAGCACAAGGCGATTTAGGGCTAAATTGAGTTGAATATTACCCAGTTGTTCGATGTAATATCTAGTGATGAGAAAAATCTGTTTCAGTTTTGCAAAATGTAGATTTTTCAAAAATAATGAAAGTTACAGTCAATGGAGCAAGGTACCGTGCGATGATTACCGACTTCTTTCTTGCTCAAAATGGAAAAATTGGACATGTGATTTCAACAAGACGGTGCCACATGCCACACGGCACGCGATATTATGGACCTGTTGAGAGACGAGCTTGGTGAGCAATTAATTTCACGTTTTGCAGCAGTCCACTGGCCGCCAAGATAATGCAATTTAACCCCACTAGAGCCAGCCACAATTGCAGCGCTGAAAGACAACATTACAGCTGCCATTGGTGAGATACCGGCCGAAATGCTGGAAAAAGTATGCCAAAATTGGAACTTACGGATGAACCACCTCAGGCGTAGCCGCGTGCAACATTTACAAGAAATAATCTTTAAAAACTAAATGGAAGGAATTGAAGTATCGTTCCAAATAAGTTTTTCATTCACTTTTCCAAATTTTCTGTTCTTTTTTTAATTTTCAAAAACCAAACGCTTAAAAAATCACCCGTTAGTTCACACAGAAGCCCTAAATAGATCGCCGACTGTATCAAGATAGCGTTTTCGTATATGTACTCGTATAATGACTGGACTATGAAGTGTTTTTCAGTGCATCAAACATTTAGTTCACCCTATGTTTTGTGTTTAAAAAAAAAATTAAATCGCTTTTAACATTTGCAATGGTTTTCAATTTTTTTTATTTACATTTGGGAGGGACGCGATAAGCTCTGTAACCCATAGCGCCGCACCAAAGAATGCACATTTTCGGGGTTGGGCTGTACTTTGGGATTCTAAGTGCTCCAAAAGCTGCTTTTTTGATTGTTGATGGATCCGTTTTAGTGAAACGGGGCTCACATGTCATTAATAATTTATTCAAAAAGTTGCTAACATCTCTGGCTTGGTGTTGAAATTATATGGCGTATTGCAGGCACTGTTGAATATCTTGAGTTTATAACTCTTGAATTACTAAGATCATCTATGTTCTGAAAAGACAAACATTATCGATATTTTTAAAAAAAGAATATGGAAAATATGTTAGTCCGGGAGGTAGCTTAACATTTGAGGCGTCCAGTTGCAAAACCGGCCAAGTGCAAAAAAAATAAAATTTTGAGATATTCTCATATATCAAAATCTGGATCATGCTTTATCGTGCTACTATGTTTTTAGATTAAAAAAAAAATTTTTGACAGATATATAAAATTTTTTAAATTTATTTTGATGATTAGGTTTCATAACCGGCCAAGTTCAAGAACTGGGTTTCAAAACCGGCCAAGTCCATGAACTTGGTTTCAAAACCGGCCAAGTACATGAACTTGGTTTCAAAACCGTCCAAGTACATGATCCAATTTGTTTTGTTCAATTGAGCTGAAATATTGTCACAATTGGAATTCTTTCGAAATTAAGTTGTGAACCTCTATATATGGGTATTTCCACAGAATGTTTTGCGGAATTTGTTGCTGTAAGGATATATTCCTTGTTCTTTGAAGTATCCCGGAGTTATTCACTCCATAAGTGACAAGTCATCGAGGCGGTTCACCCCGAGTCACTTTGGGCCACTTGGAGTCACCAAGGTGAGTAAAAATTTTAATTTTGTGGCTATAGCCATGTTTGTACAAGAAATTATCGCAAATAAGTTACGTTTTGCGGTGCGTGCGATTTTTGAATTTTAGTGGATTTGTTTAAAATTAAGTATGTATTTCGTCGTCCTCTGACGGCAGGAAGCAATGTAACGAAATCATCAAAAATAAAAATAAAATCGCATGCACCGCAAACCGCAATTTTCTCTCACCTCGGTGACTCCAAGTGACCCAAAGTGACTCGTAGTGAACCGCCTCGATGAGTAGTCACTTATGGAGTGACTACCTCCGGGATACTCCAAAGAACGTGGAAAATATCCTTAAAGCAATAAAATCTAAAAATCGCACGCACCGTAAAACGTAGCTATGTGCGATAAGTTTTTGCATCAACGTGGTCTATAGGTGTTATAGTGGAATTCGTTAAAAAACGCACGCAAACTACAAAATCGCAATTTTCACTCACCTCGGTGACTCCTACAAAATTTCTCACGTTTACATATTATTTCAATTGAATTGTATTCAGAACCAGTCAAGTTCAAGGCCTTGAAATCAAAACCGGCCAAGTCGAGTACTTTGGTATCAAAACCGGCCAAGTCCACTTTTTTTCAAACAAATCTTGTTGAATACTATGTCAAAACCGGCCAAGTGCATGTTCCATGGAACAAAACCGGCCAAGTCCAAAATTGTTTCCTCAAAAACATCGGCAGATGAAACTAGAAGAGTCTGATCTGACGTGTTTTGAGTAAGAAATTTTATAAGCTATTATGTGGGTAAAACTTTTTAATTTTTCAATGAACATAGATGAAGATAAACGTTTTTCGTTTTTTTTTTTTCAAAAGTATGAAAAATGCACTTGGCCGGTTTTGCAACTGAACGCCTCATTTTTCACAGTTATTTCCTCCTGCTTAATTTGTTTTTGCAATTGATAGCTTAAGTATGGCTGATAATCGAAATAGGCGTCAGTCGCCAGAATCGGCGTGTGCCTGAGTGTGAGATGCCGACTAACAAAGTTTCGTTTAAATCGATGTGTTTTCACTCCTTTTTAATAATGGTCTTAAAATTCTTTTCTACCAAAAGGCTTACATTCCGAGTTATTGAGCAAAGTTTTTTCCCTCGGCTCCTCACAACTAGGCCCACCGCGATTCTAGCAACTGACGCTTATTTCGATTATTAGCCATACGTAAGCTATTAATTGCAAAAAAAATTATGCGGGAGGAAATATCAACCATACTTAAACTATCAATTGCAAAAAAATTTAAGCGGGCAGTACTGGAAAAAATTTTGATTCCATTCCAAGAAATTTGAATTCAAAATCTATTTTTGAAAATCATTTGGTATAAGGAATTTTGCTTTTTCGATTCCAGGAATCAAAATTTGGAATTGAAAAATTTTAGTTCCAAAAACTATTGAGCATTTTTTAGAATGCATCTGCAGATACTTTAGCTAGTTAATGGTGTTTACACTACTTTTTTATTTCTGTTTTATTTGTTTTTTTTGAAGAAGTGTAAAATAGTAATTCTCTTTCTCAATTTGGCTCCAAAAAATCAGATGTAAGGGCTCGAAGATTTTTCAACACGACTTTTATATTATGTCGATTTTTTTAGCATTTTTAACTGTTTCAACATTTTTCAAAATGTTTCAACTTTTTACAACGGTTAAAAAAAGTATATACTATACATAAGTAGGTACATAGTTTGTCCTAATTTTAATACCTACAATATCTCCATATAAATTCCACATTGTAATTTATTTTTTATCTCATCATGGAATTGTATTCTTGCTATATTTATGAATGTGTGTTTCTTCAAGAATCTGTTTATGATTTATGAAATATTCGTTTGATATTTATAAAATCCTTGTATTTACAAATAACAGGATAAATAGTTGAAAATTTGTTAGTGTTATTTTTTTTTCTTTTGGCTTCTTCTTTGTATTGCAATGTAGAGTAAAAATGAAAAATGAATTAATATTTCCACTTATTGACCATTTCACTTGTACCTACTACACATTTCTCTTTTGTTGTTATTGACATTGTTGTTGTTGTTGTGGTACAATATTGCAACTGCAGCACAGTAGCTTCAAAATTGACCATCTTCGTCAATTGCTGTTGTTGTTGTTTTTGTTGGTTCTCTAGCTGTTGTTGCTTTTGATTTTGTAATCTACAGTAGATTGCACTCTATTGCAAGTGGCACATGTAATGTAACGGGATACAGGGCATCACAATTATGTCGGTAACATCCAGTGCTGTTCTATAGCATTTTCGACGCCTAGACCAAGTTGCGCAATTGGTTTCTTTTTTTCAAAAGCTTTGAACTTAGGAGGAATTAAAGGGGTTTTTTAAAGTACATAGGATAAAAACATCGAAAGCTTCTGTTGAGAAATCACTTTACAGCATGATTTTGAAAATTATTTTTTCTTGGAACTTAATAAAACTTCAATGCGAAATCTTCTTCTTCTTCATATTATATTAAACAATAGGTTATGGGCTCAGAGCTACAAGTCAAGAGACTCTGAAGATTAATATAAACTAATAAAGGCGACAAGCATGGAAATAATTATCCAATATGGAAGACGCCTTCACTACCTTATCTCATAAGCCCTATCAAAGTAAAATGTTTTACTGGAAATATTTTTATATTCTTTTTTTCCCCTTGAGAACTATTTGATTTTGCTATAACCAGGACTCACTGTACGATCCTTCTTGGGAGATATATTTCCATGAAAGGATGTCGGCAATACACTGTATCGCGAATAAAAGTCTTTTTTTTGGGTTTGCCTATGGAGATGTTCGGTACTGACTAGGAAGCGATCGTGGAAGCCTTTATTATGAACGTCTGCTAACTGTCTTGGTCTTATTCTTACAAAATGAGCAAAACTGATTTTTCTCATCGCTACTCACAGGGTTGTCAAGTTGAAAATGAGGAAAAAAGCCTTCTTGCACAGAAAAAAAAGATTCTATGATATCAAACAATTTCGTGTCCGATTTCAATGAATTTTTTGTATGATTTTCAGTCATAGAAACAGTTTCTCTGAAATAACAAAAGATGATTTGTTGAAACTTAAAATAAATTAGTTGATTTCAAAAAAATTGAATTGAACCTGTGTCCTGCGCCATGCCACTGTTCAAAGATGCTCATCTACTCAGCTACCGACATAATTTTTATGACATTCTAAAACGATGTCGTTAAACTGCGCATGTAACAACCATTGTCTAATCAGGGAAGCTCCTGGTTCAAACCCCGGCGACGACATAATTTTTTTTTTTTTTTAATTTTTTTATTTTTTAATTTAAAAGTATTTAAAAAACAAAAAAACAAGTAGAGAACGATATATATATTGAAAATATAAATACAGTTCTCTACTTCTTTTGTTTTTTAAATATCTTTACATTAAAAAATTAAAAAAATAAAAAAAAAAATTTGGCGTCGCCGGGAATTTCCCTGATTTTTTGTTGTAAAATCAGATAATTTGAATTTAAAAATCCAAAGATCAAAGGGTTTTGATTTTGCAAATTTTTTCTTTGATTCAAAGAACTGAATAGTTGAATTGAAGAAATTTTAATCATAGAATTGGAATTCTTTGATTTTATCAGTTCTGTTTTTTCTGTGTATATTTTTTCACTGCCGCTGGTAGGCATCTATCTATCTGACTGGATATGGTTCAGACCGCATTATATATTATCCTACTGCTTCTGGTAGGCATTTACACGATCGGATGAGATTAACAGCAAGAGCAATTTGCAACTTATATTCTGCTTTTCACTGCTGCTGGCAGTCAGTTTTGAAATAGCAACGAAATAAAAGAAAATATTTCAATCTTCGGCTTGTACGTGATACGTTGTGCTCTACTGTAACGCTAATAGTGCGTATATCGATGTGATATTTTGGTGGGAGGTGGAGGAGGTCTCTAGTATATATAAAGGTAATTTGCGGATAAAAGAAACTCCCGCAAAAGTGCCCTTATTCCATCCAACTTATTCAATTAAAATTGTTGAATTGTTGATTTTTAAGAAAAATGCTCTCAATTAAGAATGAGCCGTTTTCGACAGCTGCGACTTTTATCAAATGTAGTTTAAGCCTTTTTGTGTTGATAAAAAAAATTTCAAAGAAAAAAAAAAACTGATGCACTTAAAAATTTTTTATATTTGGAAAAAAATGCATCTGGTTTACGATATTCGCAATATTTTCTACAAAACAATTTACTTTGTAGTAAATTTCAACTTTTCATAAAATCCATTAAATTATGAAAAGTTTGAAAGAAAAATTATGAAATCCCGTTATTTATTAAGGAATTATCGACAATTTGAAAAAAAGTTCTTTAGATTTTTTTTTTATAATTTTAAAGGACAAAGTTCAAATGACCATAACTTTTAAAAGTGGGTCTTTTCAGCGAAATTAAATAATATGGGACCTTTAGAATTGAACGCAGAATAATATTTAAAAATTTCAAGCATCGATGACATAGTTGACTTTTTGTTCGATTTGAAAAATAATGTGCCATATGTCAAAATCAGCGTTTTTAGCAATTTATGTTGGGATGTCTCAAAAACCTGATGTGATGGAGCGATTCTGTGATCAGATTCGAATTCAGCTTACCGAAAACCTTCGAAAATGTATAGTCTAGTCTCTGGGTATGAGGTTTCATCATCATCATTTTGTTGGCCTGTGTAATTATCTTTTTGGTAAAACTTTCTCCACAAAGTTTGAGAAAAAAAATCCTAAAATTTCAATATTGCAAGCCTTATGTATAGAAAATTAGTTAACATTTAAAAATTTTAGCTTCTACGTAGAAAATCTTGGCCTTAAATCCTTGCAAACTATGCAACAATCCTGATTACTATATCCCGAAACATTTCACAACTTTTGTGTATTTCAGTATGGTTCATCTTCGTCTGCCACTTCTACATCTTCTTCTTCTTCGTTTTAATAAAATAATCCCAACAACGTAATCATCATAAAGGATTTAAAAAAAAACATATCTTTGATATTCCTGAACATGAGCTGCTGTTTTTGTATCGTTTTCTGCTTAACGAGATATCATTGATAGCAGCATCAGTAACAGCAGTAGTAAAGAGTTTTCTTTTATCATTCTTTTCCTTCATATATTGAAACCTTAAGTACAGTAGAACTTTGTTGATCATAACTTATTGCTAAAAGACGGAGTTGTATTGGTTTCTGGGATGATTTTCGAAAACACGAAATTTCATATAATAAAATATTAAAATAAGTTTACTTATTTGTGAAACTTTTAAAGAAATTGATTAATTAAAAGTAGCATTAATTTAACTGTGTCACATTTATCAAAGCCTTGCTGTATCATCATGCACCTCAGCTCACTTCAAGCTCCAATAATCCTCCCCATATGAAGAACGAGTGCAATTTTCTTCTCGATATGCAATTATCGTGACTTGAACTTGTTTGAATAACAATTTGGAACGAATTGAACGCATGAGAATCAACCTAAACTGAGCTGAACTGAACTGAATGAAGGGACAGGCAGTCAGACAAATGGAAGGAACAGACGGACATACGGGCAAGTACCGACGGATGTACCGCACATTACATGTCGGTGACAGTTTATTAAATCGATTACTTTCAGTTTGATATTTTAAATAAACAACGTCGTTTTTGTATTTTTGTGCGATATTGGGTTGGCAAAGATGATGGTGGTGGTGATGGTGGAGGTTGGGTTGGGTCGTTTGGTTAGTTGTACGCTTGGTCATTGTTATATGGCCAGGTTAACATGTACATTCCTTTATTTATGAATTGTATTCGTGCCAGTATATAAGTTGCTTTGTATGAGTGACATCTCAAGAACTTGAAAAATAACATGAAATTTATTCGTTTGTCGTGAGTTGTACTACGATAACTTTGGGGAGGGGGTATAGAAAGCGATATGTCCTGCTTTTGAAGTATCTTCTTGTGCTAATAAAAAATTGAGTTTGAATCTAAGATTCATTTATGTACGTGTAGTTTAGTTAAAGGATTGCTTTTAGAGCGAGTGTACAGAATTGATTTCTGTATCACAAAAGAGATTTTTATGATTTATAAAATATAAGCAAGAAAATATATTATGGCCAGTCTTGGACACTTTTACGCTTCAAATACAAGTTAATTTTGCGCATTTATTCGTTAGCATATTATAGGTTTCTACAAATTTTTGGTCAAATTTATAAATTGGTCTACACCAAAAGAACCGTTAATATTATGTAAGCTTTTCTAATTTTGTATTCAAAAAAATTATACAATCTAAAACTTTTTTTTAGCATATAACGAGGTTATAGCGAGGTTCAAACTTAGCTTAGGAATGACACTTCAATAAAGAAAACAAGTAAGTATTATCCAGCTAAAGTGCTCTAGTTAGTCCAATCATGAAATTAAACAAAAAATACTATTAAACCAGTGGTGGTCAACCCGCGGCCCGCCTTAAACATTCTTCCGTTCCGCGAGATTCATCACACTTTTACAAAATATAAATATATTTATTTTGCATTGGCCAAAGTAGTGCAAACCAATTTATTAAAAAAATACAATAGTTTGCATCCATATATTCAAAAATTAACTGTCAAAATTAGCTGCGTTCCAGTACAATAATGCACTACTACAATTTGCTGGTTTTTACAGGATTTAGCCCAAAAGCAGAGAATTGTCGTAGTTAAGTTAAGTTAAGTTTAGTGCACTTTTCTGTTTTGGGTTTTATTTTTTGTATGTTTTATGATTCTTTACATATTCATAACACAAGGTGAAGAAAAGTGGCTTGATAATTTCTTCAAAGTTACACCATTATTCTACCAAAACAGCCATTTTATTAACGAGAACCGTTATTTTTGAAAAACCGACACTAAGGGTAAAATAAAGGATACTTTTGATGCTCAAAGGTCACCGGTGGCCATTGAAAAAGGTCGTAATATCTAAAATTATTCAAATATCGAAGTTCTCTGTGATGAACATCGCTAAAAGTGTGAATATGTGAATATCTTAAATAAAAAGAAAACAAAAAAAACTCCAAGAACTGACCGAAGAATTGTACTGAAATCCACAATGGAGCGAAGTGCACTATCTCAATTAGTACTGAACGACCTCAACGAAGCTGAGCTAGACATATCGCTCAATGCATTGCAACGCCTATTTAAAGAAAATGGCTTGATATGCCGACGTTCAGTAAAAAAGCCAAAATTTACAAATTCTATGTGCAAACTGAGGCTTATTGGGCTCAGCTTCCTCGAAGAATTTCCAACGACTACTGGAATAAAGTGACTTATTTTAATTCAATTAAATTCAGTAAACTCAACTTTGTTTTTATTTATTTAAAGGTCATCTGGAAGCTGGAAGCAGTGTCACAAAGGGTCAGAAGTTGTTGGCAGAAGTCCTCATGAGAGATATATTGTTGATAAAATAATAAGCTCCGAACAGTATATTAACATTTTGAAGAATAATTTGCTGCCCTACAGCGATACATTAGGTCATTCCAAGGATGAATACACAATCATACAAGATGGAGCGTCTTGCCATATGTCCAGAGCCAGTATGAACATCGTGAATTCCTTGAATTTAGAAGTTTTGCTTTTGTCGGTCAATTCGTCGGACATAAATGCTATTGAGAATTACAGGTCTTATTTGATATCTCCAGTCTACAGACGTAGAAATAACACCACAGCTCAATTGAGAGAAAACATTCGAGTCATGTGGGACAATTGATTCATCTTTAAAAGAAATGATAGTCAAGTGTATTGCAAGTATGCTAAGTAGAATTAATAAAGTCCTAAAATCTAGAAGTGGAAATATCCAAAATAGATGTTTCAATAAAAAAAAGAAAAAAAAAATTTCACGATACTTATTTTATTTGAGACAATATAAAATTTTTAGTATTTTTTTTGTCGGTCATAATGCAATGGGTAGATACTGTAACATGTAAGAATAATCGGAAAAACAAAAAAAATCCTATGTTATATCTAAATCTGATATAGGAATATACATATATAATTTTATATGTGACCCGCGGAGCTATGGTGCATTTGCAAAGTGGCCCGAGAGAGAATTTGGGCTGGCTACCCCTAAATTATATATTTAGAAATACATATGTAACTTCTTAATTTATTGTTCGGATTAGTACACAACTAGTTATAAGCTGTTCACGCATTAGCGAAACTTCTTAATAATTGTCGTGGCCATAAGGTGTGCTCACGCCAGCAATCTCGTACCGTGACCGTGCCTTTCATTTGTCATTGTCGCTGGAACCTAAGCGTGTCCGCCTGCTGCTCTGCTGCCCACGCTACTACCACACTTCTGCCCTTGTGTGTCCCTCTTGCGAGTCACTGGTAATACTTCGATAGTGAATGGCTTCTAAAAGCAAAGTGGCACGTTGAAAAATTAAAAATGCCAGATCCAATATGGTGACCGGAAGCCGGAGAAAAATCGAGTTTCCAGCAAAAAAAGCTTGTAAAAATAAAATTTCGCAACATATCGGGTCGTTTCCTGGCTCAAATTATAGGTCCTAAAAAGCTTTCGTGGTAGGTGGACAGAATCCAATATGGTGGACAAAATCCAATATTATTGCTGAATTTTTGAAAATCAACCGATTTGCACCAAATTGGGTATACGGCGTCACTGATCATGAATTTGAGGTTAGATTTGGAGAGATCAAGATGGCAGATCCAAAAAGGCGGACGTATTTTTTAAAAATCAAATGATTTGTACCAAATTTGTTATATGGTTTTAGGGTCGCTATATTTTCAAAATTTTTAAATTTAGAATGGCGGATTCAACATGGCCGACGTATTGTTTAAAAATCACTACATCAAAAGGTCACATTTATATCAACAACTGCGCAGCGGGACCAGTCTTTTAAGGAACAATTTATATTTCCTACAAATGTATGAAAAAAAAAATAGAAAATTACATAATGATGACAAAAAAAAAAATTTATGAAAAGGTCATTCAAAACATAAATAACTTTTTCATTATAACGAACGAAATGTAGGAAGGAGCCCCTAACAAGCATTTTTGACCAAAAACGGAAAGGTCCTCCTGTTTCGTTTCTTCTAAAAATACCGCAATTCCCTTTTCCTATCTTAAGCCCCTACCAAATAGCATCATATTCCATTACTTAGGAGCCCTCTCGAGCTCGGTCACCTTTATCCGATGCTGCATTTGCGCCAATTTGAAAAACTTCAGTTTTGCTTGACTATTTTGCTTGTGGCATAAGATGTATTAACATGCAAACGCTGATGTAAATTTGTAAATTTAACTTTTTCATGCGGACGTCCACATTTGTATAAACTCAGACATTTATTATTTCTTGCCGTATGCTCAATTAAACTGTGACGTGCACAATTTCGCAGTGTGAAAAATTCAATAAAATCGAAGAAACTGTTTTTAAAAACCTAATAAACTCACAATTCTTGTTTCGTTCCACAACGCTTGGCTATTGATTGGCCATCAAACCGGCGCCATGTCGAAAAATGACACGTACACATGCAACAAAAACAACAACAACAATATCAAGATATAAAAAAACTAATATTCAACTCATTCACTCACGTCGCTCGGGACATTCGGACATGAATCATAAATGTTCCCGCCAACTTCATAAACAAATCGACCAATCGAGCAAACGGCCAACATTTAGATTTCACTGATGTTCATGTCAAGATCAAGTGAACCAGTCGTCCGTCCAAGCATGTCTGTCCATTCAGCAGTAAAGTTACTGCAGTCCATGTCCACATGCAGTCAGTCAGTCAGTCAGTCAGTGCAAACATGCGCCGCCATTGTTGTTACGATTATAGTAGCCGCAGCTAAATCGCTTCTGGGCCTCAAAAAACACACCGCAAATCATAAAACCGAGACCATAACATAGCAATAACAACAACAACAACAACACAAAACCAATGGCCAACATTCAACGAGTTATGTTGCGATATTTAAGCTCTGTAAATAATTGCCAGTATACAAAACATCGAGAACAACACGAAATAAACCAAAAATCGCGTTCATATTCGCGTAGTAGAGATGGCGATAGACAGGCGTTTGCACATTCGACGGCACCGTGCAGTGTGAGTTAAGAGTCCATACAGTCTAACGGCCAGCGGCTAATAAGGGCACACACAACATAGCTAGGAAGGCTATTGTGACTTTTACCATATGCATCGTTCTTAGAAAAATGGTATCGATACTATGAAGCCATAATTTATATTCTTCTTAAACTTGATACTTGTCATCTAAAGAAATGATTGTTTGCAATGGTCATATGTCAAACTGCTGACAAGTATACCTTGCACCAATTTTTCCAACAAAGAGTAAGTTCTTTTATCACCGTATTTAGTCCAGTATGTCGAAAATCATGGATTAGATAGATTGAATCCATAAATTTTAAGAAATTTTTTGAGCTGATACTTTGGAAAAGCAAAAATTTCTCAAATTGTTGAATTTTATATGAAATATGAGCACTGATCATATGAAATAAGTAATCAATTTTTAATAAAAAACTTAACGAAACTTTACAAAAAAAATTTCTCCTGTAAAAAACTTTATTGAACTTAAATGCTTCGAGTATTGAGTATTTTACGAAGGCCTTATCGGAGTTGTTAGTAAGCTATAGCTTCGAAAATACATAAATTCGAGCGATCTTCCATTTAAGAAATACTTACTTTCTAAAACTAAAACGAAAAAATGGCTATTCAAAATAAGCCTATGCGTTTTATTTCAACAATGGCGGTAACGTCACCTTTTGCTCCTTAAGGTCAAAACTTAATAAAATGCCGCTTTAGTCCTCATCCCGTTTTGTTACTTATACCGGTAGTTTTGAAAAGAATGTCAAATCTTTTATCAGAGCTCAGGTGACCGCTGCAGCCAGAATTTAGGTAGATGGAGTGGATAGTGTGAACAGATTTTCTTCATTTCCATGATTGTTGATAGACAGGTTTCCACCTCTTATATGAAAACTGTCTGAACAAGTGTTCGCGCTATTTGTTTGACCTTGGATCGTGGACATGATTAATATCTTCAGTAATACTTCCCAAACAGCAAAGATGTGGGTTCTCAATCCGAAACTACAGGTGTAGTAGCCACCAGGGAAGTGTTTTGTTTTTTGAAATATTATAGACGGAGAGCCCACTGTAGTAAAGTGGAGTGTATAAGATTAATGATAGTAATGTATTTTGCTGAAATCAAAAAACCATGGTTGTCTTGCCAAAGCCCGTCCCGATGACCGAAAATGTCCGAATTTATCCAATTTTGTTGTTTTATTTAAAACTGTACTATAATACAGCTCGAAATGTATGCCAAATGATAGAACTCGAAAAGGCTTAAATATAATATATATATATAATACGGGTTGCGTTGTTGAATGCTGTCCCAAACATGCGTTTCCACTAGTTTTTTGGGTCAATTTTCATTAATGAAGATCGAAGAGCCTACATAAAATATATAGGATTGCCTTGTCGAATCCTATCCATAGGTTGCCCAGCATTTAAGAAAAATTGGCCCTAAAAACGGGATTTTAGGACATGATTCATACAGTTTTAATTGAAACAACAAAATTGGCAGAAGGTCTTTCGTTTTGTCCGTTAACGAGTACAGACGTGTTTTCGTGTGTAGTCGTCCGCGTGGGTCTTAGCGGCTGACCCGTTCCACATGTTTTTTTCAAAGTGGTGAAACCTATTGGTTAAATACGATTTCAATCCTAGTAGGATATCATCATTAGCCTTTTAAAAGGCGCTCGTGTTTTAATTAACAATCACAACTACGATAAGGACTCAATAAAAACTTCGTGTTTCGGTAGTCCTTTCTCTAGGTTAATATATATGCCCTTCGGAATGATTAGCATATTTTAAGAAGAGGAGTAGAAGGAAAATTAGCAGAAATTAGGGCATTTTCGGGCATCGGGACAGGCTTTGGCAAGGCAATGCTGGTTGGTTAGTTTCAACAAAATGTATTAATAGCATTCCCGTAAGCCACATCATGTAATCTTATACACTTGACTTTTCTACAGCGGGCTCTTCTAAATTAGATTAAGCCTCATTCAAAGTCTGCTTTTTATGTGCTTCCGTTGTGGAATAGTTTCATCTCTATCGACTTAACTTTCCTAACATGAAATTTTATAGGAACTAAATGTAACGAAGCTCTTTCAAACACTTAACTTATCTCCCCCAAACTAGAAACTTTCCACAAATCTTTTATCAAGTTCGTATAAAACACAAACGAACCTCGAGTGTACGTAGACTTAAAATTTATCGTGCTGTGTAATAGAAGGAAGGCCAAAGTTTTCTAAAAAGTTCAGCAAGGTACTGGATCCGTTTATATCCTGTTAGATTAATTTTTTATATTTTGAAACAATAAAGTTATATTCATCAGGTTCCTGAGAGCTCATTTCTGTCTCAAATTCGTCAGATATTTGATATTCAAGGTTGTTCGAATCACGGATAATCGAGGTTCTGAATGATAACGATAAAATGTGAAAACTATCCAACCAATTGAATAGATGGAATACACTGGTATCCTAATCATAAATCTATTTCAGAAATGTGGATATCGAATGATATGGTATTGAATTACAGAGGCCAACAAAATTAATCAAAAGTCCAGAACCAGAGACCAGACCAACACGGTTTTTGGCTATATTTGAGGTTATTTTACAACGCAAATACATTTTTTTTCCTAAAACAGGTTGCGGCATCTGAAAGTGTTAGTCTTAGCCTTCAAACCCCTTTTTAAATTATGTAGACATTTTTTTTTTCTCCAAAATATCGTATATTATATAGGCCTACATACAGATCTACATTAATTCTGGTATGGCAGGATGCATAGAAAACTTAAATTTGTGATATTTCGGTAATTAAAATATATATCGACATAATTTAAAATGGGTTTTGAAGGGTAAGAGTAATACTTTCAGATGCCGCTACCAGTTTAGGAAAAAAAATTTATTCACGATGTAAAATAACCTCAAATATAGCCAAAAACCGTGTTTTTTGCACTTTTAGGTTAGGATATCTCATCAAAGACCATCGTTTATGCTAGGTCTGGTCTCTGGTTTAAAAATTTGTTTGCCTGTGTTATCGAACAATAACTCAATAAATTATAAAAAGGAGTCATTTTAGTTCATAATCACATCCTTAGTTTGGAGGACCATTTCTGAAATTTGCATTGCTTTTTTTCAGAAAATCGTAATTATTTCCAAAAATTATATAATTAATCAGTACTGACATGTGAAGAAAGTCCAACTTATTCCCAGTCATTTAATGCAATTTGTTTCTGATAACGCCTTCAGTGATTGGGTTATTAGAACTGATCTCAAAGTTAGAGATCTTTTGCAATAAAGCGCCATTGGACGAAATGGTTTAAGTAAATACTTAGTCGTTTAAGAGTTGACATAACATTCCATAGCTTTGCTTTAAATGTTCCAAGTTATTGTAGATTGATTCCTCAATAGAATCGATACTTAATACATTTAATAAACAAAGCGTTCAACACTTCAACCCCCCTGGTAATGACACCAAAAACGTACCAGTAAGAATTTATAGAGATCTTCGAATGTTGAACTAAATTTGCAAGTTATGATTGCAGTTGTTGCTGTCGTGGTTTTTGTTGTTGTTGTTGTTGCTGAAAGTAAAAATAATAACACAAACAACAACAACAACGACTGGACAACAAACCAAGAGTAACAACATGAGCGCGACTGGAGCGATAAATTGTCGAGTTTTATGTGGCAGCATGTCCAAGTATCATGTCCAGCAACTTCATGTTCATCATAAAAATCAACATTATTAGCGTTGCTCGTCAGTGTCGTTGGTGTGATGAAGTGTTTGGACTTGGCTGCGCTATACTTCTTTAGTTGTTTGGCCGGTTGGTTGTCAAGTAACCGAAATTGTAGATAGATGCGACAGTAGTTAACAAAAAACAGTTAATCGCTTAATGAGAATGAGCAGAGTAGATTACGTATGTGGGAGTCAATTGGTTTTCAAGTTAGGAGTATCTTTTGTAAAGAAGTGCAAAGTATCATATGGCCCTTAACGCTACAAATGTCGAATGTATTTTAAGATGTTGATAATTATTAACGATAATTTATTTTACGAAGCTTAATTTTTGCATACTGAACCTAAATTTTTTGTACCCTGGAATTATTTTTCCACATTTCTTAAAATTGGATCTTCTATAATTTTCTGGACTATATTATAAAAATCTTTATTCAATTCCAAATCTGCTTATATCAAAAATGATATTTCCCATTCTCGAATCAACTCCATTAACCGATTACTAAGCCATACATTCATTTTAAATTTCAACAGAGAGCATCATGTAAGTTTGAAAAGTGGTCCCCATAACGATTTCTACGAGTACCTATATGAGATTTTTCAGTCTCGCGTCCGTTTTGAAGTGGCATGAATCAAATGAAGCTGCAGGGTTTGCGTTTCAAATGTTGAAGGCTCTGTTTGTTGGTTGTTGCTGGTCGTTGTGTTAGAATGTTAAATGGTTACTTGTCGTAATGTGTTTCACAACTTGATGTGGCGCATACGAGTATTACGTAGGAGGCTCAGGACATATAAACTTATTGTTTGTTATTCATTGGTTTTGTTATTGTTGCTGTTTTTATGTTGAACTAACGAATTTGCAAACAATGTTTATACAATAGCTCAAAATAAGAGACTTCATGTTTCTCTGACATCGATGCGTTTCCGATATAATTGTACTGAAATATTGTATTTTAAATGACTTTCGTGAATCATACATATATAGGTTTGAGTTGACGCAGATATGTCGTAGATATGATTTGACTTCGGGCAGAGGAAAAAATTATTACAAACTGAAAGCACGGAATGTGAATCGGGCAGAACGAGAGCGACTTGAGGAGTAAATTGAACAAATTATGAGGCAAGAATTCGACCCTGTTGAATCTGCTGACAGCTTCGACGATGAAAACTACGTACCAAAAGAAAAGAAAAATGTGTAAAAGACTTTCGATATTGAACAAGAGATTGACTTAGAGGTCGTTTCGGATGATAAAGATACTGAGGAATGGTACAGAGAAGCCGCTAGTAAAGCACCAACCGTATTTCCATTATCAATTGCTGTTGCACCAGACCACGTGACTGCTCATGTTCAGGAACAGGTTTACCATTCGAAGGAATGGAATGAAATACAAATTCACCACCTTCTGGCAGATCATGTTTGCATAATGTGCCAACGATAACCGGTAATGGGTGTAATGGGTTATTACGAGGAACATTGTCACATCATAGAGCAATTTTCAAATCGTTATTGTCACCCGTAATCGGGAACATTATCGTGCGGGGAGCCAATCGAAACGCTCTCGAATCTTTTCGTATAGGAAACGAATTGCATCCCATAAAAAAACAGCGAGTTTCGCCAATGACCACCAAGGATGAAATGTATGCCATTTTGGGATGTTGCCATTAGCTGGTGTGTTACTCGCCATTGTCCAAGCAGCGAAAGAATTGCAGGCGAGCTACAATACGCCCATTTAAAAGTCCGCCATGTGCTTCAACCGGTGCACGCCCTTGACAACTTACACCCACTTCGATAAACGAACACTCGTGCGGAGAGGCCTCATCAAAGCAAATCTACGGCCGTGAACTATGATTGGATCATTCTGATGGCCAACTTGGAGTGGTTAAAACAAAAGTTCTTGTTTTTTTACGATGTGTCAGTGGACGTCCAGACAAAGCTCGTCTGTATGTTGAAGCGGTTATCGAATTTTCCAACTAAATAAATAAAGGTGGTTTTTGGGATATTTTCGGTCGAGGAATTCGAGTTCGTGATTAGTTTTCTTCATATTTTTTTTTTTCTTAAAATAAATTTGTGGACTTACGACACTTTCAAATTATACCTTGAAATGGGCAACTTAATTTATTCGGGAAAACCATTAAGTTGCCACCGAGAGACGAACCAAGATGAACAGGTCAGAGGCAGAACCCGTTACACCTGGTCCAGGGTTATCAAGTCGTACAGAAGCAATTCACAGCCTTCTAAAAAAATAATTATTTTTTCCTCAAATGGTAAAATGTACATTTAATTTTGCTAAAAAAATTGATGATCTTTTCTTTTATTTATTTGGAAAATGCCTAAAACTTTAATATTTGTGTGGGAAAATTTTATCTTTTTTTTACTCGTAAACCACCAAAACGTTTAAGTTCATATCGCAAAAATCGGCCACTTGATAATCTTGGCCTGGCCCTATAAGAAAGTAAGTGTGAGGCCTTTGGCTGCATCTCACGGCTTACATCCTCCAATATATGCAACAACGGCTTCGTGGCGTCCTTCGACCGCGGATCGCTATACTACATATGTCCAATATGGTCTTTGCTAACACACCGATTTTGGACACACTATACTGCCCTCAGAAGCGATATGGGCGTATCTCAAAAAAATTCAAATTCGTGATTTTTAGGAGGCGTTCAAGTATTACATGACACAATTTTTGAAGATTTTTGACCCCCGCCCCCTCCCCCCTTCCTTAATCATTACGCAACACCCAAGTGACCATGTTTAGCTAGGTTAGGTTAGGTTAGGTAGGAGTGGCAGTCAGTTGCGAACTGACTCACTTAGATCAAATGTGATCCGTTGTGATATCACAGGGTGTCCGACTATACCCTCTCGTTGAACCAACCAGACTTCATAATAAAACTAGATAGCTGACCTATACCAACATGTCTCAGGTCCAACATGTTCAGGTCATCGAATAAAAACGAACCAAGTGTATTGTGGCGTTTTCTAGCCAGAGCGGGGCAGGAGCAGAGAAGATGTTTTATGGTTTCTTCCTCCTCCACATCTCCGCAACTTCTGCAGAAGTCAGAAGACCTAACACCTAATCTCTCCGCATGTCTGCCTATGAGGCAGTGTCCAGTTATTACTGCAACAACTGACGAGACACTATGTCTTGTGCGAGAAATCAGTTCTGACGAACGCTTAGCATCCCATTTCAGCCAGATCTGCCTTGTTACTTTGCTAGTTGACCCTTGAGTCCATCTATTGCTTGCATTTCTTACCATTTCTCTTTAAGCAGTAACTTGCAGGTAGCAAATGGCATGCCAACACCTTTCCTGTTGTGAGGAATTTGTGCAGTACTCCCTTGCCTAGCAAGTTCATCAGCTTTGCAATTGCCGTCAATGTTCCTATGCCCTGGCACCCAGATGAGGTGAATATTAAAATGCTGAGCCATTTCATTTAGAGACGAGCGGCATTGTTGGGCCACTAGTGAATTTAGGAAGACTGATTCTAGAGATTTGATAGTAGCCTGACTATCTGAATAAATGTTTATATCCTTTCTGGATACAACATTCATGCTCAGCCAGGATGTGTTTAGCTAAAAGTCACAAAATTATGTTGCGCAAAGTACCGGAAAGCCGCTAAAATACTTTTGTTATGTTTCAATCGCGTTTGCGATAGTAATAAATAAAACAAGAGATTTCTAAATCGCAACGTTACGCGTTGTTCGAACCTCCCCCCCTTCCCAATGGGTGACGTAATACTTGAACGCCCCCTTATGGCATCGGATAGCTTAAGAAATTACGTATCTTAGTTCAAACCTAAAAAAAATCCCCTTAGAGAACTTACTCTATTTGAACATATTAAAACAAACAAAAAAACAAAAAATCAATCATCTCGAAACACGTTTTTTAAGATACGCCCTTTTCGCTTCTGAGGGCAGTATACGCTTCGGCTGAACTAGTTTGGCCTAGCCAAATCTTTGAAAACTAGTTTGGCGGGTAACATATACAATTGTGTATATTATACATGTATAAACACTTGTTCAAAATAACCCTAAATAAGAATATTTTTCAAGGTCAAGGTCAAAAGTGACGTGTACCTCTTTCCGAACAATTACCAACATTTGTATACAGTTTTTGTCTAAGTTAAATTAAAATACGAACCAGATAAATATAGTATTAACCTTTGACCTTGCATATCATGAAACAGTTAAGAAGTACCAAATATTTTTGGAGCTTATTTTGATTCAACTCATGCCCTATACAAAGCTCTAACCGATCAATTAGAAATTATATCTTGAATTACGTACGTTTCTTGGGTTAGCAACAAAAGTAAAAAAATCAAAGTTTGCTGATGGTTTCTGCATTTCGTATGTCACTGAACATTTTAAGCGCATAGCAGTTTATAATTTTGAGTAAGAAAGCTCTTGCATAAACCCGCTGACAGGCACATTTTCGCTGAAAAACTTACATGGAAAAATCACTCGAAGAAAACAGCCTAGCGCGAATTTTTGAGCTATTTATTATATAAAAAGAAAACAAAATTTATGAATACTTTTATTGTCATTTTCATTTTACATTACCTACGAGCTGTCGTTGTATTTTGAGTAGGAATCCATTTTCTATCTAATCACGAAATAATTTATTTACATTGCATTTTTGAATTAAATTTTTGTATAAAATTACTACTTGAGTGAAAGTTATTCATTAAAACAGGCCTTCTAGCAAACAAAAATATAAAAAGAGTTTCCCACACACAAACGATTCAATTACGCAACGTAATCCTGCTGTCCACCACATGTCCGCAATGTGACCGAACATACATCAAGTCAACTCGTTGGACGTTGGGGTTTTTTATTTCAGAGCATTCTGTTGCACACACTCCTTCCAAACTCTGACTCTTTTGGCCAAATGGCCAGTCGGGTGGTCGGCTTACTCTGGATGCAACGTGCAAGCAAAGGAGATGCTGCCAACATTCATGCAACATGCAGTCGCTCACGCAGCACAACCACTTTTTTTTTGCTGTTGCTGTTCAATCTGCAATCTGTCGGCTGCGTTGAAATTTCAATCAAACGCATTGGAACTGAAGGAAGGAATGAAAACAACAACGACAACAAAAACATAAAGTCGACTGAAGTACAAACGAATTTATACATTGGATGCCGAAAAAAAAGATCCACCTCCCTGTAAAAAAATGGAAAGAAAAACGAACGATTTCAACTCAATTCGATTTAATTAAAACAATTTTCCACTCTGGCCAGCTTGTCCGTCTATCGTCTGTCCGCTGCGATGCGTCCGTTCCTGCAACACAGTGATTTGCAAATTGAATTCAGTTTTTTTTTATGTTGATGCATTTTTGCATGTGGCATAGTGATACCAAAACTGACCGATTGCTTGATTTTTCAAATTATTGGGTATATTTTTTATTGATAAAAGATATTTTTACACTTCAATTGTCTTATATTGGATTTAAAGATTTAAATTCTTTAAGGCTGGACAAATATCTTTATCCAGGAAAGTTCATATTTTATTAACTGACTCTGAGCGAAAAAAATTTTCTTTGCTTTTATGTTATTCAAAAAGATTTAAGCCCGGACTTGATATGTTCTTGAAAATGCATCTTTCAAGAATGTCAGCCAAACTGACTTCAATAATAAAATAAACAATTTTTATATATGTACTTATAAAATCCGGTTACTCAAGTATAACAAATTTCATCCAATTCAGCTGTTCAAGATAACATGGCGTTTTCTGTTAGGGGGGAAAGGTATTCGCTGTGATGCTTGTTGAATTGGTTCATTTACACCCTACTTTGGGATGCAGTTGCATTTAACTTTTCTGAAATTTCATCTCTGTGTGCGTGCAATTGATTTTCCTTAATTTTCTTTTTATTCGTTTCTCTTGATTAAGTCGAAAACGTGTTCGGAAAAGTGAATACTCTGGTAACTCCGTTTTCGGGAGGAAAATAAAGTTAACTCTCGATTGTCAAAAATGTTTGCTTAAATGAACTCAACAAAAGAAGAAAAACAAATATAATTCTTTTATTTTTCACTGCATTTCTATCGAATTGAAAGAACTTAGTTCTAAGCATTTTGTGAATAGATATTGGTTATCAGAATGTAACGCACAATTCAATTTCCTTTTCTTAAGAATTTTGATCAAAATCTTTTTATTACAAATTTAAATTTTGTCTGGAATGTGGGTGTGACTTAACATGCGGGCGTGGCAGCTCCCATACGAAGAAAAATTTTAGCATACCATGAGGCTATAAATTTAATGCCATGCCGTGCAATGCTTCTGTCTCGTATTCTGGTAACAAGTTTATTACATTCATTCGAAAACGTCGGTGATATGATCACCCAAGTGTTTTGGTTTTGTGAAAGGAGCAATGCTAACTTTCTCAAATGTTCCTATTTTGAAAAAGCTGTGCTTGAAATAACTGGACTCTTTGTATTTAGTTTCATTATATTCTCTCTTTTTTGAGATGGCAATATGAAATTTTGTTTCGATGAGCAAAATCAGTCTTTGATATTTGCAGAGAATACGAACACCGACTGTGACTTATTCCATAAAAACAATGTGAATCATCAAGCCCAAAACCAAGAATGATATGATCTTGGTCTTGATATTGATCATCACTCATAGTGAAATTAACATATGTTTTAGACGAAGTCGTATTCAATTAAAATATATATACTGGTAGAAATCAAAACATTAAGACAGTTTGCTTGCCCAATTATTGACCAATTATTAGGCATTTTAAATGCTTGAAGTAAATGTCTTAAAAATGCCGATTTCTTGGATTCGTTGTAAAGATAAATTCTACTTTCGAACTGCTTATGCCCAAGAAATGGCCATTTTATCGTCAGTAAAATGCCTAGTTATTCATGAACAGTTTTTGACCAATTATTGAACATTTATAATGCTTCATGGAAAAAGCCGAAAAAATGCCCGAAAACTGTTGAAAAAATGTCAAGAAACCGTTTTAAAAATGTCCCAAAAATTTCCGAAAAATGTCTTAAAAATGCCCGAAATATGTCCAAAAACTGTCCTAAAAATTGCCAATAAATGTCTAAAAAATGCCCAAAAATTGTCGTATTGTAAAATCAGTAGCACTAATGGTCACGGCGGCCAAAGCGGTGGGAAGAAAATTTGTTTTTAGCAAACCAAAGATGTATTTGATTATTGAAGGTATAGTACTACTTAATAATATAAATATATTTTAATACACCGTATAATTAGTTTATAAATATAAAGTTTCTTTTTTTCCGCCATTATCAAAGAATTTCGGCAAAAACATGGATTACACTGGTCAACAGTGGTTTTGTTGCCCTGGATGTCTCTGCGGATTTCTATAGTTTCAGGTACCCAGTTTACGAATATATTCATGAAAGTACTGAATTGGCTCTAGTTTTTAAGATATTACTAGATTTATCTATATATAAATGAAGCAAAATCGGTTTAGTTACACTCTGTATTACTCAAGAACTGCTAAACCGATTTTAATGATCTCTAATTTTTTGGATTTGTCTCCGCCCTGAGAATAACATAGGTTATAAAAATTTTATCTAAAGTGCATATTTAGGGTGGCCCTTGTACAAACATATTTTTAAAATGGCATTTTCACAAAAGACCACGTAATCGATTCACACCGAATATACACCACGTAGCTCTTATATCAAGTGGCATAGCTTAGGCTATAAAACTTTTATTTAGGGTGCATATTAAGGGTGGCTCTCATAGAAAAATATTTTTAAAATAACATTTTCACAAATACCACGCAATCGATTCACATGAAACTTACACTGCGTGCCTTTTATATCAAGAAGCATAGCTTAAGCTATAACATATATGTAAGTATTTAGTATACAAATGCGCTTTATTGCTATGAAAATGTCCACTTAGAGGTGCAGTTATTTTGATTTTTAAAATTGTTAGATCGTATATATTGAGGTGCCCACAACCTCTTCTCATTCCCTCAGTTAAGAAGTTTCCAAAATCTAACGACAATTCACCAGCAACGCCTATACTTCTTTCCCAATCTGTTCAATAGAAAAAAAAGGTCCTTACTTTTCACTATCTATATATCTAGTAGACCCAAGTTTCTGCATATGTGGAAAATCGATTTCAAATGCAAAATGGCAAAAAATTGTCTAGCAAAAAAAGAGCCAAAAAGCTTGTCGTTTGAGTAATTTTGTGAACGTTATGACCCGTCATCCACTTTTTCAAAAATTGTGTATTACGAACAGTATATTAAGTATGTAGTATGTGCATAAATATAACAAATTTCTGAAGTTTAGCTACCACAGCTGTACCGATAAGTCGTTTTAAGTTTATTTTTTTTTTGTATATGAGATGCCTCAATTTTTTCTTAAAGGACTATGTCTTTTTTCGGATTAAAAAAGTACTTATTCAGGACATACATATTAGGGTGATTCAAATTTTTGTATTTATATTATTTTTAAGGTGCTGTTACTTGAAAGGTAAGTTTATAATATGAAAAAAAATTTCACTAATATTTAGCTCTCTACCTCAATTTTATAAAGTGGTGCCGAGTCCTGTTAGTTTTACATGTAAATTATATGGAAAAACTATAATTTATTAAAAAGGTATGTGAGTGAATAGATGATGAATGTTGTTAGGCTGCTGAGGGTTTTTCGAAGTAATTTTTTGCTCAGAATTGACCCACCACGTCAGAGTTCTGAAATATTTGAAGTGAATTACTTAAAACATGGCGTTTTTTGTCTACTCCCGAGGGCATGTATAGGATTTCATAGAAGTATTTCAGCTTATTTTTAACGAAGGTACCATTTCTTCTTGCTCTTTAAAATGAGCTTTCAAATGGTGATCTGTGATGTTTCATTGTAAAGTTATAGCCATTTTAAATAATTATTTAGACTGACGGTACTAAAATAGATTTCCATGCTTAAATCAAAAGAGCGAAAGCTACATACCATCGGCTACGTAATGTATTGCAGCCTTCGTTCATGTCAACGACAATGATGCTGCAAATATAGAACACACGTTACGGAAATCACTAACTGAAATCTACCGGTAAACATTGGAGTGTAACCCTAATTATAACAGAAAACGCGATCGTCCTAAATCGAAACTTCATTAGCCCGCCCGAAAAGGCAAGCATCAAGCCTAGCACAGACAAAAGACCAAGGGAAAAAGAAACCACCACGGCCTTCAAATGAGGCAAAGTCCGATAAAGGTGAAAACCCGCGGGAGAGTTATGTTGAGAAATGGCAAGAAGTAAAGAGACGACCAAAAGTAAACGCTCTCAGAAGAACGGAGGAAGCAAAGAAGGAAAAGGTGACACAAATAAGAAGAGGAGGGAAGACCCAAAAAAGAGAAGAGAGAGAGAAGACAACGACCAAAATCAGAGGCAGTCCTCATAAGGCCAGTGGGAGGACATTGCTTTAAAGAGGTGCTCAAAAGGCTGCGTAACAAAATTCAGCCCAAATAAGTCGCCAATATAAGAGGCATCAGGAAACGAGGACTGATGCACTTCTTTTAGAAATGGAAAAGGGAGGAAAGGTACAACCCAAATTTCTCGAGCGACTGAAAACTACCGTGAAGGAAGATGCCTCTGCAATGGAGCTCAAGCCGCTCGCTACAGTGAAAATAAGAGTTCTTGATTCTCTTACTGCAGAGCGAAAAAACTGGAATGCAGTTGCAGGATTTACTTAGGACGATTCTCAGAAAAAGAAGTGGGACCTGGATGCAGGTATATGATTTGAGGACAAATCATAGGTAGATGGAGGCTTGAAAAGATTGTGTGGGTTTTAGTGAATTGACACACTCTGAAGACTATGACAGTAGCTTTAGGTTGGTGCATTGCAGAGTTAATACAATGCATTTCTCACAACCTCCAACCTGAAAAAAAAATTAAAAATCATCGTGAAAAAAATCGCTGGAGCTGGAAATACATTGGAGGGGACTAACTGAACTTCCAACAGAGCGTGCACGTTGGTAAAATTTTGTATAGGCCCTATACTCCGTGAGGAGATTAACGACACAATAGAGACAATTTTCGAGAATCGGGCTAGTTATAAAATGCTTGAAATAAAATTAAAAATTATTTTAAATTTATTGCACTCTCTTCACTAATCACAGCAAAACTTCAAAAGAAATTGAAAGAAACTTAAATTGATATATATATGAAAGATTGAGAAATAAAGTTTAGTATATGTATATACATTTTTAATAATTATAGATATTCCTTGGCATTTTACTCTGAATATTGTCATCTACATATATGTATTTTGATGCTAAAATTAAATAAAATTTTAATTTTTCAGAAGAAAATGTTTTTCCTTCGAAAAAAAAAAACAAAAATTACTAACGAAATGCCTTAGCAATGTGGCGCAATTGTACTCCAATTGTCATAAAACAACGACAGAGTGCAGCAGTATATTCCACATATTTCGCTGCCAGGGTGAGACGGAACGGGTGAATCGCTATGATGAAGCGCTACGTTATACATAGCAGTCTGCGCCTGAGCTAGAGTTCTATAACAAAGCTTCTGTTTGGCTTCGTTGTGTGTTTGTGAGATGCGAGAAAAAATGATTTATTTGCGACAAGCAGTCAGGCTGGCAGGCAGGCCCACAGTACCTACTACCAGTAGCAAATATTTCGTCCTTGGCGCATGCTTTCATTCAACTCGATGCTGCTAAACTTGGTGAAGTAGTGGGGGAGGGGGAGAAGGGACAAAAAGGCGAATCAAAATAACGGCAACTTTTTTTTTTTGCAAATGACATTTCCATGAAATATCTGGGACGCAGTAGAGAATAACTTTTTTAGTGAGGAGCAGCAACAGTAACTGAGGAGAAGATGCAACCAAGCGCTATTATATGGTGCTATTATGCTGCTTTATTAGAGTAAGGCGACGAGGTATCGACTAGAAAGCGTCATATAATAATATTAATACTGCGACAAGTTAAGAATGCAGAATAGTAATGACGGAAGCAGCGTGGAATTCAAGGCGAACTCTATCAACCTAATGGGAATATCAAGCTTTTATAGCAAAGTATCGAGTTTGAGAGATGACTAGCAGTCAATACCATCCACCGATACCAAATCTCTAATTAAATTACTTCAGAAGTTGCAAAGTTTAGGAAGCTGTCGCAAGTGAGAGAGACAGCGTATAAGCAAGCGAAATGCCAACGACTTCCATAAATATTAGGACGATATTTGAGAGCACATGGATGGATGACTTCCTAGTTTTGTGTTGGATCTCAACACAAACTGTAGCTTGGCACAACAGTCAGTCGTATGTACGGTCGTAGCAAACTAAGCAGCTGGACGACCATAAGACCATAAAGTGGTGCAAGTGAGAAAGAGTGTGGGACAGTGACAGCGACAGAGACAAAGAAAGACATCGCACTCGAGAAAGATTTGTAGAGACATTTTTGTGAAATGATTTGCGCAAAATTTCAAACATTTTCGTTACTTTTTTTATATATTATTTTTGTGCTGTTATTTTTTTGTCAGGGTGTCCATGACCAGCGAAGAGGACCATTTGTCTTTGACTAAAACGCTTTGAATAGGTTTTTAAGTGAAGTGATAAATCATAGAAATTTTCTTTCTGAAGTATGCATTATAATCAGCCAACAAACGTGGGTTCGAGGATTGATATAGGGGGTACAGACGGTTAATATATGTACATGTGCAGCGATGGAAGAGTTAAGTGCTTGCAAAGTAAAAAGTTCTTAACAAACGTGATTAAAAGAAAAATTTTGTTTATAATTCATTTTTTCCACATTAAGTTTTTGATATTTTGAATGTACTTGAATGTCGTCAGTTATACATACTGACTTCAGAATGAAATTATAATCTTTACCTTTGGTTCAATAATAACTAATTGATTATAACATTCTTAATCTAATAATAAAATAATAAAAATGTTTTTAGTCCTTTCAAAGTGCGCCACTTTTCTTCCTTCAAAGGTCTGCAGTTGACATGTCATGTTCAGTTTTGTGTTATTGTTTATTTTGGGTTTAACACCACATTATTTAAAAATAAATTAAGATATGTTGTGCATAACCCAAGTTGTTCATTATAAAATATGACGAAATATTTGGTCAAAAATTTAATTCTCTTAGTTAGTACTCATTTCCCAAAAGTATGCCTCAAGTGGAAAGTTTTATATTGCGTAAAAAGTCGCAGAGTAGTATAGTAAAATTTGATGAAGCTATTTATAATTCCTTAAACTTTTATATATATCTACATTATGATGCAGAACAGAAATTGTCAAAAGCACAAGATTAGCCAAAATGGACTAATTTCAATCAAAAAATAAATTTTATTGTGCAGAGAACGTTCAGGCATAAAATCATAAAAAATCTATACAAAAATCAAAATAAGATTTTTGGGCATGAAATTGATTTTACTCCTTCTCTACAACTTATTATCTACTCGTACTATATAAAATTCAGTTTTTTTCTGTCTGTCTTGCTATCTGTTTTTTATGGACGCGGAAGCTATCCAGCAGTTTTTGATGAAATTTTTACAGTATGTAAGTATCAATCAGACGGGTGTCATTGGCCACAAAACTTTTATTTAGGGTGCATATTTAGGGTGACTCTGATACAAAAATATTTTTTAAGATATCATTTTCTCGAAGACCCCTTAATCGATTCTCATGGAACTTACACTACGTGACTTTTATATTAAAAGCCACAGCTAAAGCCATACAAATTTTATTTAGGGTACATACTTAGGGTGGCCCTCACACAAAAGTATTTTTTAAATTGAATTTTCACGAAGATTTTATAATGGTTTTTTAAGCGTTTCTTATCGTCTACACGGGTCCCCTCAGGAGATTAGAAATGATTTTAAATGACAGAAAATTTGGACTGTACAGGCGTTTAAAGGATACTTTGTAGTACCCAAATCCATTATTCCGCAAATCGGAACAGATCGCTTTGGAAAATTATTACACGTTCGAAAACTTGCGTTTTGATGTAGATTCGAGGGTATTAGAACATATTCAAAGATATAAATTTGCAAAAAAAAAAAATTGGTCGGTCGGATCTAGCTTCGGAGGTATAGTCATCGTAATTTGCGGATATAACTTTTATAAAAAGAAGTATACTTAGGTTGGGAACCCCTAAAGAAATTTCCAAAATAAGGGTACCATGTGAAATGTAATTTAATAAGGCATAAAATCAGCACATACAGTCGTGTTCGAAATAATAAGAATAACTCAGACAAAAATTGAAGTCGTCGTACAAAATTTTAATAATAATATTTTATAATTTCGATTTTTATTGTAATAACTAAACACATATTAATATTTTAAAACATGGAAAAAGTGTTGACCAAATCTATCCCTATTTTTTTGAATGGCAATATTTTTGCATTAAGTCCAAAATGAGCTGTTCGAAAAAATAAGAACAAGGATAAAAAATATACAATACACCTAATTCTGTTTTTACGCGATAGATACGTTCCTGAAAAATCCGCGTTAAAAAAATCGCTTAAAAACAGATACAGTATCCCTATAAAAGTAGGGGATTGGATCCACATTTGAAAAATCAACAAAAATAATAAAATAAAAGTATAAAAAATTATCGTTTTTACAGGCACTGTGACCTATTTTATTTAAGTAGCTTATAAAATACATATATTTATTAATAAATTACATGGAAAAAAAATGCAATAAAAATATTAATTAACCAAAAAGAAAATTCATACAACATATAAGAAATCAACAAAATAAAAAAGCAATTCATTTTAATAAAATAAAAACAGGTAAAAAATATTGTAAATCATTATTTAATCGGTATTATTTTCTGTAAAAATGCGCATTCTTTTTTGAGAAACTTGAATGTCATTGTCATCACTCAGAAACTCAACTTAATTTTCAAGCTCATGTATTGTTAAATCGCGTTAAATCAAATCAATTCGCGCAAAAACAGAATGCAACACTTTTTTTGAATCTCGTTAAATCAAATTCGCGTAAAAAAAATTCGCGTAAAAACAGAATTAGGTGTACTCAATTTTTATGTTCATCAAATACACTATCATGACATTATATTCAATATGAAGTGGCTCCCTCATGATTTTTGACTACTTTGGCATACCTGGACTTCATTGAAAATATCAGGTATTGCCCGGCTGTTGTACTGACCCCTTCATAACATTGAAATTACGGGTCCGAAACCACTCCTTTGATTTCTCTGAGGTATGCTTCGTGTCCTCATCTTGCGGAAAGATTCACCTTTCAGCATTTCCTCTTCAGCGTTTGGCAACATTACGGCTTCTAGTATATTTTCAACATTGTATCTAGCATTCATAGTGCCAACTACCCTAGTTAGAGACCCGATGCCATTCCACGAAAAACATCCCCACAGCATCAGTTTGAGGCCTCCATGCTTAATAGCCCTAGTGGGGAACTTCACATTGAATTCTTGCTTGGGAGGGCATATAAAGTATTGTTTTTCTCTGGCGTGGTCGAGTTGTACAACTTTTGTCTCATCCATCCATAATATTTTGCACCAAACGGTCTGAGCTTCCTTCAAAAATAATCTGGCAAACTGAAGTCTCCGTAACAAATGCACACCTTTCTACAAAGGTACTTTCCTAGAGCTACGTGGATTCAGAATTAAAGGCGATTAATCCTTTTCTTATGTTTGAAGTGTTATTGGAAGATTCAACTCATTTCTGAATTGCGTAGAGGTTATAAATAGATGCTGTTTAACAATGCGATCAATTTATACTATCTCACGCTGGATTTTTACGTCTACCTCTACTTTCGGCATCTGGTGACCAATTTTTAGCATTAGTTATCATGAAACACCAAGAAGTTCCCTTATGAATGCTAACATTTTGTCATCGCTGAGCAATTTTTTATTAATTTTCTTTATTTAGATGGATAATGTTGTCTTCATCCCATTTCTAGGAGATTTTTTTAAATTTTTTGCACACTGAATATATTAAAATGCAGTCAAAATTAACCACATAAATACACATGATATGCTTGCATTTAAAATTTGGGAATCCCACCCCTGTGCCAAGTAAACGTGCTGCCAACATGATTATGTTCGTATTTTTTTCGAACAGCTCATTTTAGACCCAATGCAACAATATTGCAAGAAAAAAAAAAATTTAGATGCATTTGGTCATCAGTTTTTCCATTTTTTGAAACCTTAATATGCGTTTATGTAGTTATTATAATCAAATTATATAATATTATTATAAAAATTTTGTACGATGAGTTCGATTTTCAGCTAAGTTGTTCTTATTATTTCGAACACGACTGTATGCATTAAAAATTCGTCGTACAGTTATCGCAAAATTACTATTTTTGTAAAATTTTGACTTTTCCGTTTATAAAAACCGTTATTTTTCTAAAAAAATGTATAACTACCGCATAATTTTATCTATCCTCAGAAGAAATCTCAATTCCTTTACTTTAAAATGATGTATGTATCATTTGTACCAATAATGATAAATAAATCATTCAATTCAATCGCGATCGACAAGCGTTAATTTGGGCAGCAAAACTGTCATCACCTTTAAAAAATTATTCTATCAATTGGGATTGACTCAAATTTTGAATTTTATTTTGAAACGTTTCACATAAAAAATCGTTTGGCTAACTCGATTTAATGACATATAGAAATTATCAATTGCTTTAATAAATTAAAATTCAGAAAAGTTGTTTTTCGCACCATCCTAATGTGAAATGTACTCCACAATTAAAAATAACTTATTACATAAAAATGAAATGTTCATAAATGGCGGCAAAACTCCGCGTGATGCAGTTCCAAATGTGTGGAGGTGGAACAGGTGAAGCAACCCCACTACAAATTGCGAGAAAAACCTATGTGTACAAATGTGTTCGATAGTGCGTGCGTGTATGTGCGCCATAAGCTGTTCTGGCTTTTTTCGGGCTTGAATCCTGAGTCATAATTCTGAAAATTTTTGATTTATTGGGTCAAATGTGTCATGCACGATAAAAGTACGATGAAGCAAATGCAGCGCCATAACGTGATACGTTGGCAGGACTCAAAAGCACACACATACTCACGCAATATTCGCACACAATTGGAAATTCATCAAAATGCATTACGTTGGCATTGCAGTACAGATGGCGACAGTAATGGAGCGCACAGTAGCTTAGAATACATCAGATAGCAGTTAAAATCTCATACTCAAAGTTTTTTTATGCATAATATAGGCTCGGATAAATTTGATATACCTAGACGTGCAATGACTGAAAGTTTTATGGGAGTATATGGAAAATTAGAAGGAAAATGTTAAACCTTTTTGCACAAACTCTGTTTACTAATAATGCGGTACATCGTCAAATATTCGGCACAAAAAACTAAGACTTGGGGTTCTAAGTAGTATCTCACCAGTTACTTATGAAGAATAAAGCAAGGATGTTATCGTTCGCCCACATTGCGTTAACTGTAGAAGTACGCGAATTTTGAGCTCTCGATTTATTGAGTTGACACCACAGTGTGCAGCGTTTGTGCGCTCCATTTCAATCCCACTTGTATCGCCTTCATAGCTCTGTTCACTTTTATTTCATTATCGAAATCGTACGCGTGGCAATTTTTAAAGGATTCACGACGACGCATCCTGATCATTGTCGATGTCGTTGTCGTAGCTACATTCATACATTGCGAGGACATTGCATGGCATTAACAGTCATTATTCAATGATATCTCTGGAGCGGCAGCTCCGACAGCGCACTTGCTGATCCGAACATCATTATATGTTATGTGGCGTACTTTAGTCCTTTAGTCGTTCAACACTCGTTCGTCCTTGCAATCAAATTTTACAATTTTTGTCGATTGCGAAATTTCAATGCAATGCGTTTTTCAGCGTCATTTTACATTATGCGTACGAGTATGAGTACGAGTATGTGTGTGTTATGTTATATGCATATTCTGTCATGATTATTACTTCTGTTGTTGTTGTTGCTACATGCAGGATTCATTGCAAAACTGCGTTCCAACTCGTTATGTCGTCATAAATTTACCGATTGGCGGCCAAAAGTTGACGTGTTCGTCTGTGACATCAGCGCGGTGCAGCGGCACATCGAAGTTGTAAGGACAAAAATTTAACATCCTTTTCATGCATTTTATTGTTGTGGTTGAGTGTCAACTCTCGCTTCTCATTGGCGCACAATATCCTTATCCGCAGTCACGTAAATTTTATGATATTACTCGTATTTTGTTGCTGTTGATGAGGTCATTGATGAGGCTGACTGGATGCGGATTTCATTGCACTGAATTATTTTACTGCCGATAAAGTGTAGGTGCAGAGACTGTTAAGTGTTGCTTGAAAAATGAGTTGGAAGGGTTGTGGCATCAATTGCATTATAACACAGTCGAATGCAGACAAACAAAAATTAAAGTTGTTCCCAAAAATTTTGGAAAACCTTAATTTTTTAATTGAGCTAAGCTTAAGGACTAGTTAAGGACCTCATGAAAGACTTAAGTGGTCGGTTTATTATTCTGTTATGTAGAAATATTGTAAGGACCCTAGTAGGAAAAAATGTTTTAAAGCATCTTTTAAAGGGCTTGTAAAGACAAGTAGAAAGACAACATGTTATATGTGTAAATCCTTTACAGGGGGTTATAAGAGCCATTTGGCGTATGAAGTATAAAACCATGCTCCCCTCTTTTTTATTTTTGAAGAGACACATAAAGGATCTTTCTGAAGTGTTTAAAGACTTCTACAAAGGCTTCACAGGCAATTACCTTGTGTAGAGTTCTTTCAAAGAGATTTAGAGACTTAAAAAGTAGACTTTAAAGATCTTTGAAAGAATAAAGAAATTTCAATTTTATTCTAATGCCGAATTTTATTTTTACTTACGTTTTGTACGCCAATCTCGAATCCATGCCTCAAAAATCCATAATACTGCACGCTATCTTCTTGGCTATCTGTGACAGTTTATATTAAAGGCGAAACATACCATTCTCACAGTTGTCTTGGTAAAACGTCTTAAAAAGAAAAAAACTGGACAGTATAAGGACATGAGGTGTTATGTCCCTCAAGTGACTTTTTTGTCTACAGTGTAAAAAAATACACGAGACATGCCGCCTTATGTCTCTCTTTATAAGCATTTTATTATGCACAGAATAAAGACAGGCTCGAGATATCCCACCTAATATCTTTATATGCACTTTGCACGAGACACTTCCCTCACGCCTCGTATGTGTCTTTATACTATACATAATAATATACTTATAAAGTTATGAAGCAACAAGTATCATATGTGCCTATACTGTTCAGTGACATGCTATAATGTCTTTGTAATCAGCTTATTATGAGCTTTTAAAATGCGAATTTAAGATTTTTTTAAGTCCCTTCTTTTTATGGCATTATATCTTGCTCCAGCATGATATTGTAAAGCAGAATTTCGCTATACAGGCAAAGCACCTTTTAGTAAAGTATCCTTTTAATATCAAGCTATTTTAAAGACATCACTGCTTTGTAAACTGGATTTTTATCTTAGTAACTTCATCGTTTGTGACTAGGGAATTCGCTGTCTAGTATGACCTTACAGTTGTTGACGAAGGCTTCCGGTTTAAAATATGGAAGGTACATACATACATAGAGTCTTACTCAAGCGCATATATAATTGACTGAATTAAAGAGATTGTGACCCCAAGAATGAAATTTTTCTATAAAAATTTTAATAAATGCAAGAAGAAGTTAGAAAAACAGATATACAAGTTCATATAGGTTTTGCAGAAGACGTACTGGAACACTTTCTGGTAGCTGTCGCATATCAATTCATCGAAATACTTTAAAGTGAAACACGTATATAACAGAGGTCTGCGTGAGTGCTGCACTCGCTCTGTCAACCAATCAGTGTACTTGCTGTCGAGTACAATGATTCCATTGACATTGTAGACTCGCACAAAACAGAACTGTTGAACGACATGATTTGTGATACACTTGCACTCTTACCGTATTATGGTGTTAATGTTGTTCAAGTGGAACAAAAATATTTACAACACCGAACATTAGAAAAAGCTATGAATGCAGATCTACACACAAGATATTTACAACAAACTAATAAGGGACTTGGAAAAATTTTGGGCCAAATACATATATATGGGAAACTAAAATTGGTCCGATTTGGATGAAAGTGATGTCAATCGATGGGTCCTAGGAATGGTCATAGAAACCGCCTATAAAATGAGTGACCTCGGGCTTGGATTCCGAGCTGTCTGAGAAAAAGTGATTATGCCATATGAAAAAGCACTTCTGTAAATGGGTGGAAACTAAATTTGGTCGATCTGGACAGGAGAGGTGTCAATCGATGGGCCCTAGGAATGGTCATAGACACCGCCAATAAAGTGGATTCCGAGCTGTCCAAGGAAAAGCAGTAAGAGACAATAAACTACAAGTGCTTCAACTAGAACATTTTATTTGCAAGTACAGAAGTCACCTCGCTTGCTTGGTCTTTTGACTTGTTTTGATTTATTTCGCGATTTGCGTTCATAAGTGCTCGATAGGCTTGCAAACATGCCGAGTGGCTTGATAGTCGTTTTAAACGCACTCACGCAGACTTCTAGTGTATAGCAAAAAGAAAAACATATCGTTTTCTCTTAATATGAGCCCCTGTGCAATAGGGGTGTGTAAGACTGAAATATAGCGCTTTATTTGTTTGAAGACTCAAATTTTTTTCAACACATACTTCTTGAGTTAATGTTGAAACGTTACTTCGAACTCTTTAAATGATTACCAATGGGAATCATCACCAGATTCAGAAATAACCTAATTGATTTTCACGTATATCTGCTAATCAAATGTTCCGAGTTTCATCATTGAACTAATTTTTTCAACATAGAAACATTTTTCCGTTGGTTTAATGGGTTTGTCCAAAGCGAATATGTAATTTCTAGCTCTAACTCGAACGATTTCCAGCCTTTGCGTGATCTCGAAAACTATTTCCCTTATATGTGTATTGAAACAAAATAATAAACATTTTCATATTTGGTGGATAAAATGTACCGAAGAAAGGGATCTTAGTACTCTACATCTTTATTTTGGTTGGTCTTTGTAATCCAAGTTCCAAGTGCCTTTTATTGATATATTGACTGAAATGAACTTGATCTCTTCGGGTACGACTGTCATCCCAATCTGACTAAGCAAATATAATTATATGCGCAGACTCATTTAGTAAATTTGATAGCAAATAAATTTTCTCCGGTATATCAGCTTGGTTTAGAAACGCATCATTTTGCTTAAAAAATTTAATTATTTAATTTTTCTTACCCAATATCTATGGTATGCGCAATTAAAATCAATCGACCGCTTAACGATTGAAAGGTCCATATGTTTACTTTTAATTCAATCAAAGCCTAAATGCAATACTCAGAGCAATTTGAAATAAATAAATATGCAATCTATAAAATCAAACTCAAAACTAACCCACAAAAGGCACAAAATAAAACCTCACAGTTAAAATAAAAAAAAAATTCTAAAAATGGCACTAAACGAAAGCCGGATACACGGATCACTGTTGGTGCTAAAAGTGCATTCAACCGTTTTAAAAACATTTGTACAATAAACACAATAAAATTTCATTATTTTTTAGTGCAATTTCCGAAAGGACCTTTTTTTTCTGTAGAAAAGAAAAAATGCCAATGCTATTGTTTATATTTTTGCGCTTCATAACATATTCAAATCAACTTAACTCGGTCTGGAAAGGGTCATCCACAGCGGAAGAGTTGAGTGCTGCCCACTTTCGATTTCGTTTCTAACACCGGATAGCGAAAAAACAAATGGAATTCTAAATTGATATGAAAATCATTTTTCGCACAATAAAATATTTGCAATGGAAATTGTAAAAACAAAATAAAATGGTCCCATTTCGCACCCTTTTAAGTACAACAATAACTACTGTAACAATAGTTATGTTAGTGGCAGCAAAAAATTTCCGTAAAAGGTGCAATTCTGGGATCACTGATGCTGCTGCCAAGTGTCCATTAGTTGCGGCTCACTTGGCGCTCAAATTTTCAAATCGGATGCCCCACCAAATTTTCTGCTACAAAGTTTTATTCATCACCAGCACCACCATTACTACTACTACTACTGCTAACAACTACAATAACAAAAATATTCGATTTTCGATTACGTTTTGTACATTCCCCATCATGGTCAATTGAAAACTATGTTTTTCGCATGTTCGGTTTGTTTGTGTTTTCCCCATTTTATTTGATTTTTTTTGCCCTTTTTATTTCGTGTTCTCATTTCTCACTCGATTTAGATTTTTGCATGAATGAAAATTCAAATGAACAAATGTTTTATATGGAAAATAAAAATATATCGAACGAGAGCTTGTGAACATTTTTGGGAGGCTCTTGATAAAAGTTTGTTATATAATTCTACTGAGCTTCGGTTTTTGAAACCTGTCACCTAATTAGCAGTTAGTTTACGAGATACGACCACTTAAAGAGGTTAAAAAGAGTTATTGCCAGGGTTACCAAGTGGCCGGCTTTGACTCGGACAAGCCCGGACTTACATAAGGTCATCATCTTTTTAGTAGATATAAAATTTATTTTTTAACAAAAACTGATCTATATATATTTTTATAAGTTATTGTATTCGGAATTTTAGCTTCACGGTTTGGTTACCACATGAAAAAATTATACTTTTCTATTTGCGGATTTTTTATACTCATAAAACTTTCAACCGAAATACCTTTAACAAAACTCTTATGGTTGCATTTTATCTTGAGGCTTGTATCTTATAATTTAAATCTTTCAAACAAAAATAATTTGCTGATTTAAAAAATCAGATTAAAATATATGCCTTAAAAAAATGGCATACTCATATTTTATATGAAAATTATGAGATCAATGCTTTGAAATGAGTTAATCCTGGGAGAAACATTTAAATAGATCGTAAAATACAGAAATCAGTGCGAAATTCCCAAAGTATATAAATTAAATTTTATCATTAATCGCTGTCAACAAAAATACGAACAACAATAACGATGAATTTGTCATAATTTGAAAAATTTCAAATGTGAAATTTTTCAGTGGGTGTTGCGAATGGACGCGACTCTCGACACTTTCATATTTTCTTTATGTGAAATGCAGATTTTACAATGGCGACACTAAAGTGCGATCACTCATGTGGCGATTATCTGGAAAATTATGGCTAATCTGTTAAATAAAATGGAAAAATTGCGTTTTCTTAATTTGTCTTTTTATTTAGTTGTGGCCATGGCATATTTGAGGGGAGGGAAGGTAAACGGAACTTTTGCCCTAGCCTGCGCTTGTCTTGAGTGACCGTAATATATTTGCATATTTTTCCTGGTTGTATTAAATTCTATTTTGCTTTTGTTACTTATTCTAAAAGCGAATCTTAGGTAGATTAAGTTTCGGGAATATTGCAATTTGAAACTATTAAAGGTGTTATCTTCGAGCAGACCGAAATTCACATACCCTACACTGCATTGAAAGTACATTTTAAATAAGTGTTAAAGAGATTTTGAAGAGGGTAAATCTGTCGAAAAAGAAATGTTAAATGCAAAAAGGTTGAAAGAGCTTGAAAAGAGTTCAAACAGTTGAAAAAGAATAAAAAATATGGAAACCATTGAAAAAAATATGGAGAATGCTGAAAAATATTAAAAAAGTCGAAAAAATATGGAAAATAATAAAAAGTTGAAACCGTTTGAAACATTCAAAAAAAGTTACAAGAGGCTGAGAAATGTTAAAACAATTCAAAATCGATAAAAAAGAGTCGAAAAAGTTAAGGAAATGATGAATAAATTTGAAAAAGGTTGCAAAAGTTGAACAAATATTTATGGGATATATTGGAAAACGTTCAAAGGTTGTAAAAGTCAAAAGAATATGGAAAATGTTAAAAAAATGGAATAGAAATGAAAAAGTCGAAATATACCACGCCCTTTTCTCAAACTACACCTGCTTTTGGTTCAATTAATTATTTCTAAATTTTACCACAAAATTTAGTTTGCGATATTTGCCGTAAATATCTTAAAATTTAGGGCGGTGACACAACCACTGGTACAATCCAGTCCGATTTTGATCCATAAATAGTTTTCCATAAACAAACCAAATTACAACAAATTTAAGTATGATTGCTCACATACTATACTTTGACTATACTATACTATACTTTTACACTTAACGTATTTTACTTTTGTGAAAAATGCCACGCCCACTGGTGCTATTTTGGTCAGTTTCGATTCAAATATACCTTATAGCAAGTAAGTTACTCGCATTAAATTAAAATAGCGCTTACAATTTTATGTAAATATGGGAGGTGCCACGCTCACTGGTGCTATCCCGTCGAAATCCATTTAATTTTAAAGCTTTTAATAAATGATAATTTTTATGATTACTACTCCCAAGACACACATTCAAAATACACTTTGAATTTTTTTCCATATATGAAGAGCAAAGCCCGCCAAGTCCAAAAAAGTTAAAATGTGTGATACTGTAGGAGAGGACGGAAAAAATGTTTGTCTCTAAATTGTAAAAAAAAAATTTCCCTTCAAAATCTTTTGATTGCAATAATTTCTGATAAATTTATATCAAAACCCGCCAAGTCCACATTTCTGAAAATCAAAAGCCACCAAGTCCAGTTTTTTATTAAAAAGGATACGGCTTTCATAAAAACAAATTACTATGTATTAATATATTTCAAAATCCGCCAAGTCCCGAGGTTTCACTTTCAACTCCAGCCAAGTCCACGTTTTCAATTTCAAAACCCGCCAAGTCCACATTTTTTGTTTCAAAACCCGCCAAGTCCAAACGTTTTTTCGTAATAGTCTTTATAGATTAGGATTGACAACTATTGACAACTATTTCAATGGATCAATCAATCAGTTTTTAAGTACTATACTTAAATTCATTGGAATACATTTTTTGCGTTTTTCTCCAAACTCAAAATATGGACTGGTGGGTTTTGCATCTCAGCTCTTCATATATCTTTTTCTCCGAAATATCGTAAATTGAAAATTTATTTACAGGTTTTCATACAAATCAAATTAAGTTTCTATAAGCAGAGTAACTGGAAATTTCCAAGAACCAACTTTTAATAAAAGTGTGAGTTACTCCAAAAACTTAAAGTATATGTATGATCTTTAAAAAATTTCAGATTTTGTTCAAATTTCGTAATGTCGAAGTACTTTAATAGATAGCACCACAATACAAATTTCAACTCTCTAGGTGGTCGGAGTTCTGAGAAAGAGCCATATTTTGACCTGAAAATAGCCGTATTTGATCCGTTTTAAAAATTTTAGTTCAAAAGCCCACAAGTCTAAGTTTAAAGTTTTGGATATATCTATACACAAAAAATAATCTGAAACTTCTAGACCATAAGACCTTTACCTGCGACCAGGTTAAGTGAAAAGGCCTTAGTAAAATATGATAACTTTGAAAATAGTGACCCATATCGAGGTCTTACTCATAATACTTAAATTATACTTTATATTGTTAACATTTTTTATATTCTTCAAAATGAAATAACACAATTTTAGATATTACTTAGGTATTGAATTCGGCTGTTTTCGCAAAAATAGCGTTTTTTCCAAATTTTGACCTAACAGTACTCAGGATTTCGACTATCTAGGGAGGTTCTTTAACGTGTCAAAATTTGAGCAAAATCGGATGTTTTTTAAATTTTATCCGTATGTTCTACGTATTACATTCGTAATATCATTAAAAAACAGTAACTATGGAATTTTAAAAATAAACTCTAGGGATTTTGTTCCTTTTGATGTATGTCGACTATAAATAATCCCAAATAATTCCCCATTCAAATTTTTGCAGTAATTCAACTTGCCATTTAAAGTTGTTTAAAGCCCACCGTGGAGTAGTTCTTTTGGATCCAATTAATGGTTACATATATAAAAATGTAAAGTAATATAACCTCAAATACCTTGAAAAACTGTAATATTCGCATCCTTAGGTTAGAATATCTCATTTACAGAGTCAGCAAGCCAAAATGGCTGTTTACCAGAGTTACATAACACATGGGTCATTAAGTCCCGGAGCTAAAATAGAGATAACGCCACCGGCGCTGCATCGTAGCGCCCAAAATCATAACGCCCAAATCCCATTGCGACATAACGCCCAAACATTTTTCATATAAATTGTTGTTGCGGAATTATTTGGGCATTGTGACATTTTCGATTTAAACTTTGGGCTCTATGACTTTTTTGGGTATTACGCCGGCCATGGTTTTGTCACAATGCCCAAATGAAGTAATGTCATTACGCCCAACAATAAACCTAGCGCCCAAAACTTTGGGAAAAAGTTTCATAACACCCAAATAAGTGGGCATATTGCCCAAATGAAAAAAATTTTGGAATTTTGCTATGGCCAACGGAGCTGGTGTTAGATATATATAGACTGATCCGCGGCCGAAGGCTGCCGCGAAGCCGGTGTCGAATTTTTGGGAGTTTTAAATCCTGAGCTGCGGCCGTAGGCCGCCCACTTACCCCTACTCTTATGAGAAATTACAGTGGCTACACGGAAAAAACACCAACTCAAATTTTATTAAAAATTAATAGGAGATTATAAAAATTAAAATCTGAAAACAAATATTACTTTTTTATAGTAATAAATAGAAAATCCTTATTAAAAATTCTATTCTAGTTTGTAAATATTTTCATTTTACATTTTTTAATAAGTGCATATTAAAAATTATTTTCTTCATTTTAATTATCACCTAAAAACTTTGAAATTTTACAAAGAATTTATTAAACTTTAATAAATTGCCACATTAGAATTTTTATATATTTCATATTGTAATATATGATTCCCGCTTTATAATTTTTAAAAAGTAGTTATAGAAAAATTATTTCAAGATTATTAATTTTTATTATATTGAATTTTATTTCTCTTTTGTGTTTAATTTGTACTCTGTTTGAGTTCTCAACATGTTCATGCAAAAAAATAAATATATAAGGCTTGCCAAACTCTTACTAATTGGCTTTGAAGTAATGTGTTGAACAGAATTGGGACGGGGTCGGGAAAGCGGCAACGGAAACTTGCTGGCTGCCCTAATTTTGTTCAACACACCAAAAAATTTAAAAATAAATTTCAGTTATTATTATTTCATCATAAAAACTTTATAATGTACTTTTTAAAAAATAGTACAGTCCTTTTAAAATATAATAAATTATTGCAGAAATTTTAAAATCTACTTTGTAAAAATTAAAAACTTGCATTCGAAAAATTAATGCCTGCTTGATGCAATTTTTATATTACTCTTAGTAATTTTTAATAGACACTCGAACCGTTTCTAAATTACTAAATTACCTACTAATTTTTCTTAAATTTTCATTAATATTTACAATAATTTCGAGTTGGTGTTTTTTCCGTGTAGCGAACTAGGTGTTGGATATATTATAGACATATCCGCGGTGAACCGGCCCGGGCCGTTATTGTTGTTGGACTTTTATTGCTTTTGTCCATATATACATACTTTTCATAAGAATTCATTGAATTGGCCGCTGCACAGATTACATTTACGCTATAAATAAAAATTTAAAAAAAAATCCAGTCCAATTAGTTAATAAATAAATAAATGTTTCTTTAGACTTGATTTACGTAGATAGAATGTTATCATTATATGTTTTATTTATATAAGGCATTATTGTACTATAAAATACAAAAATAACAAAATATTGAATAGAAAGGAAATATGCGTTGCAATGTTTAGGTGTTAAACTTTTTTACAAAAATACTTGTATTGTATCAATTATATTTTGTCTACAATAGGGGCAAATACAATTTTCTTCATTGTCTCCAATAGCTTGTGCTTGCAACTTTAAGAAACACCCGCTACACATCTTTAAGTGTCTACATGGCAGCGCTAGAATATTTGATGGAATATCACGGCATAACATAACACACATAAAATGTTTTGCGTTTATAGACAGACTTTTTTTTATAAAGCTGCTTTTCATTAATTAAATAAATCAAATTTGAACAAAATCTTTTTCCACTTAAGCACTCATATGTCTCAAAATTCATTTTCAATAGCAATCACAGCTTAGCACCACGCTCAACAAACAACAAATTTGAACTATTGTTTACCAAGCAAGATGCTATTTTTCGTCATTAAAATGTAAAACTCTAAACGGAATTAGCTGTTTTTAAAACTGTATTATTATATAGCAACAAGCAAAAATGATAGATCAAAGAAGCAAGCATAAAATGTTTTTTCACACTCTGAGGAATGTCATATCAGTTTTAAGATAAAATGGCATAATGCCCAAATTTTTAGTCATAGCGCCCAAATTGAAAGTCATAGGGCCCAAATTCGCCAACAACAAATTTCTTCACAAGAAATTTGGGCGTTATGTCATTTTTCGATTATTTTTTTTTGTTTTCATTTGGGCGTTACGTCATAAATTTTCCTAAGATTTGGGCCTTTTGTCACATTTTGGGCGTTATGTCTTAATGGGATTTGGGCGTTATGATTTTGGGCGCTACGATGCAGCGCCAACGCCACCTACTATTTTTTCTCCACTTTACAGTGAGCTTTAGCCTCTAAATGACATGAGGCAAAATTTGATGAAAATTTGGCGTTTAGATTAAAAGTTGCAGTGGTTTTAGCGAAGCATCCTTTTTTGACGCTTTAAATACCTTTCACAGGCTGCTTCCGCTCAGCTGATGATCTTTTTGATTCTGGCGTTTCATCCATTGTCACATATCAATGCAAAAAACCCGTTGTATTTCGCTTAAACAACTCCAAACAGGGCGTTGAATTGTAAACGTGTTGTTGTTTTTATCGAAAAAACGGGCAAACGCGGCATCCATTATAAACACAGCTTTCTCATTGTCAATGTTGATGCAAATTAGTGAATACACTTCCTTCTGATGTCTTCAACTCCTCTGTTACCTCACGCAATATCAATTCCCGATCGTCCTAAACGACTTTATGAACTTTTTTGATATTGTCTGGGACAACTGTTGAATTCGGACGACCTGAGCGTTCGCCGTCATTTGTGTCTGCAAGACCGCGTTTAAAGTCCATACCACCCTTTAACCATTGATATCGATAAAGCAGAGTCCGAGTAACATTTATCGAGCCATTTCTTTGCTTGAACATTTTTTTCCCCATCAAAAAGCAATGTTAAATCAACACTCGAATTATTTTTCGTCCATTGTTTATAAACAGACAAAAGGAGCTTCAGTAAAACCACTGTAACTTTTAATCTAAACGTCAAATTTTCATCAAATTTTTACACATATCATCTGAAAGCCGGGGCTATAAAAAAAGGTGGAGAAAAATTAGGAGGTGGTGTAATCTCTATGTTAGTAACGGGACATAATGACCCACGTGTTATATGTACTTTTTTCATACATTTGTAGAAAATACAATTTACCGAGAGAAGGTCGGAAATTGATTCGGTATGACTTGGTAACCCTGTTATTTTATTCCCATTGATGGGCTTCACTTAAAATACCCTCTTGTTTTATTAATTATAGCGTTTCACATTTTTTCAAACTAAATCAGATAAAAAATCAATTAACCGATTTGAACAAAAGCAAAACACATTATCTGTTTTAAAGAAAAATGTTAACCAATTAATTCCTAAACTCTTAATGGCTTTTGTTGAATTTCGCTTATGTCGAAGTTCGTTGATTTGTGAATGTTATAATAAATTTATTTTGCGAGCTGATTATTAATCAAAGGCAAGTTTTTAGCTTTGTCTTTAAATTTAAGGTAGCTACTAAATTTAAATTTTATTTTTCACATTTATGATAATTGTCTATCAAAAGGTAATACCGAGGTTGGATACTTGAATCAAGAATATCAAACGAAATAATAATTTCGTAATATTTCTTTTAATAGGCTACAAAAATTGAGTCATTTTAACATGGCAAAATAAAATGTACCACATGGAATAAAAGAAAATTGAAAAGAAATGTTTTGCCGACACTAAAAGAAAGATTTGGAATAAACCATCTTTTTAAATATTTGGTCTATTCAGTTTCATAGTAAAATTGTCATGTATTATATTTTAAGCACTGCAATTATAAGCACCCATTAATTTTTTTTACACCATGATATTTCACTGTGAACTGAGTCCTCCCATTAATTCCACTATTGATAAAACTTAACTTAATTTTATCTTGCATACCATTTACATTTAAATCAGGCAATCAAGATTTGAGAATAACCCTTCTTGACTGAAATGAATACGGACTCTCTGTGATTTGGATAGGTTTTATTTTGATGAACTTCCTTCAAACCCATCCTCACCACAAAGAAGTCACCGAATGCTAAGAAAAATTAGCTACTGCTAAATTATGACTGTCGTATAATATGATTGTCGAATGAATTCGTTTTAGACTTTTAGAAAAATTTTAAATTTTATTGAAGAATAGTAACCTCTTAAATTTTACTATGGTTCTTGGCATGCCTTCCAAAATTTTTCTCAAAAAAAAAAAAAAAAAAAACGTAAGGTACTGCGTACGTCAGGACGTTTATGCGAAACAATTTCACATGTTGCACGCGTCGTATTCGTAACATAAAAATTTATTCATTTCAAGTTTCATCAAATGACGGCGATAACTTTAAATTTAAACGACATGCAATGAAGGCGAACAAAGCGTAACAAAATACGCGCGTATCCTTCTTCCTGCACGATGCGTAGGAGCAATGGAAAACGATGTTGACGACGACGACGACGACGACTGCGTTGCCAATAATGAAAACGAGGTGTTTCTAGTTCAACCCCAAACTCAAACCCGATTCCCATTTTGGCAGGGTAATAATAAAAATGAAATATCCTGCAATGAGCTCCTGCAGTTTAGTCAAATGAAATGACGAGATGTGCTCCGAATTTTGATTTCTTTCATTTCATTCTGTCGGTATGGTCGAGGTGGACTCCCACGCACGTCAAATCGGCCTTACTTACAAATCAATGAAACGTCAAGTTACATTGGGGTAGCAAAAACCGAAATTTCATCAAAAATCTGCTGCGTAGCTTTTTGTTCTATATAATGGCACCACCAACCAGCATATGGGTTATAGCAGGAGAATTCTACCTCAGCGTTTTTTGTAAGCGAGGTGGAAAATTGGCTACAGTTTTGCTAGAAAGTTGCGCAAAAAAAAAACAAAGCAAAACCTTCTGTTATTTTCGCAGTAGGGTGGGACAGACATTTGAATGTAAATTTCAAAAACACCAGAGATGAAGCCAACAACAACGGAGACGAATGCATGTGCGATGAATGAGGGATGTGCAGATGGATACCAACTTGTATTTGGGCAGAATAAATAAAGTGGAATTGGGTTGCTTATTTTAGATTGTTCTGTAGTAGGGTTACCACTTCCAGGAAAGTTGCAAAATTAGTAATTTAAATTAGGTATGAATTTCGTTTGCCTTCAAAATCACTCCAAAAAAAAAAACACACTTTGAGCCTTGCTGTATATATGTATAATCATGAAACCATATTGATGAAACCAGTAGTGTAATATAATTCCAGACATACCAGATAAATGGCAGCCCTATATAAGATAATATTACTATACAACTTAGAGAAGCATCAAACAAGAACAACAATGGGGCACATAATGATAAAATTTTATTTTAGTGCTTCAAACACAAACACTAACAAATAAATACACACACAAATACAAACGCAATGGCTGCGTCGGGACACTAAATGAATTCGTTTTATGAAAAATAAACATTTTCTTCGGCACAAACACATTCAACATGCCAAATAATGTTTGTATGTATATGGGAAAATATTTCTTAACAGGATTCGCGGCCTGTCAATGGAATACGAAATTTCCTTAACGTCATTCATTGTAATAAGAAATTAATCTTTAATTCTATTTGCTTTTGAAAATGTTTTAAAGTTTAAAATGCAGATGAAGGAAAATAAAATTGTTTTCTTAAAGCTAAATTCTTTGGGAGTCGGCCTGTTGGAAAACATGATACATATGAATATCATAGTGAACACATGATCATCCCGAATCTGACAATTAATGCTCTTAATTACTACTGTAGTTCAGACAAGAATGATACATAATCAAGCCTCTTACTTTTTGGTTGGTCAAACTTATATATAACTATCCCAAGTAGTACTCACCAAAGGAACAATTCATCCAAAATTCAATTACTACATCTCCATAGTATCTATCGGACACCGAGCCAGGTACATAAGTGATTTTGGAGGCCTAGTTATATAAAAACATAGTTGCTTTGTGTAACGTGTAACGTTTAGCGCCCCATTTTCCGGATATGTGGATTATGGAATCTTTTATACGTGGAATAAATACTTCAGTTACCATAGCTCAATGCTTGCGAAATCTTAACCCGCCTTTGATAGCTCAGACCGATACTTACCACTTCACAATTGTTGTTCCATAACATAACAAAAGCAAATACAACGTGGGCTGAGACAGAATGCTGGGGTATAGTATTCTTGATAGAGATAATTTTTAGGGGATGTCTGCTATATAATCATACTTCAATGAATAGACTTCAAAATAGAGGCGAAGACTTCTAAAAAATATTAGGGGGGACAACTTTCAAAAGTTTTTCAAGTGACATTTCATGGGGGAGGAGGGTTAAGGTTCTAATCATCAGAAAGTATGAGAATGTGAAAGTATAAAGGTAGTATGATATGGCAGGCTGGCGAGCTACCTCACGTATCCGCGCACGTATACGTGGGATATCTTGCCAGCCTGTATACTTACTACCATAGGTTAGGTTAGAGTGGTGGCATAGCTAACAAGCTTGAAGCCTTAATTAGCACTGATTGTGCCGTTTTAATACCACATTTCGTGACCCGGCGAATTGATGTATGTTAAAATAGCAATATCCAGTTAGATTTATTAAGGTAGTAGTGCAGAGATTCGATTTCAACTTCAGCAAATTTGCTGAGGTCATTGAAAAAAGGTTTGCCAAGACATCGTATGCTGATTCTTGCTAAGGCTGGACAGCTGCAAAGAAAGTGCTCGAGTGATTCAATCTCGCTTGCTTCAAGCAGCTGCGGCAGAAAGAATTGAATGGAGTTTCTAATCTTTCAACGTGCTTGCCGATTGCCCAGTATTCAGTGCAGGTCGCTGTGATTCTTGCGATGTCAGACCGTCTCCTAGACAGTAAATAGGTGGTTCTCAGTTTATTGTAAGAAGGCCAGATTGATCTGGCTGTTTTACAAATATGTAAAGACCTCCAGTGGTTTTCGGCTACAGATAAAAAATGCGAGAAAATCTTCTTCTTAACTAAGCCGAGAGGAGTGAAAACACGATACAGTGCGGTTTCATTAAGAGAGGAACCACGCCTTGCTAGTTCATCAGCCTTTTCATTTCCTTCAATATTGCTATGACCTGGAACCCAAATAAGAGTAATGTAAACTCGATGTCCTGTCCTGATAAGTTATTTTTTGCATTATTCTACTAGCTTGATTTGATATGTGCCGAGCTCAATGCTTTGATTGCGTCTTGGCTTTTGGATAAAATTGCTATCTGCTTTTCTGAACTAATACAGCCCACTAATCTGCAGGCTACAAGAATGGCAAAAACTTCAGCCTGGAAAACGCTAGCTGCATCAGGTAAATGAAAATATTGAGAGATTTTTTGATCTTTTGAGTAGACTCCAGCATCAGTACCACAAAGTAGTTTCAGTTTCTACCTTGATTCCCAGGCTGGTTCGAAGTGAAGATGTCTACCTTGTAACGCCAGGGTGATCTACCTCGCAGACAGGCTAACCCAACGTTAAAAACCCAGGCAGAACGGCAGGTTGACTCAAGTTACTTTTTTTCCATGAGTAATTTTTTTTATACGTACTGGATTTTCAAGTATGGATCTTTGATTTCTAAAATATTTGAAAAAGTGATTTTCCTCCCATAGTCGGCGCCTCTGCTTCTAAAATATGAAAGGAGCGTCTAATAATGTAAATATTTAGTTTTGTCTATGTACAGGAGTTCTTACAGACTAGAATAATAAAAGTAATGCACTTCTCTAAAATATTATTTAACATTATCTTCAACTTGTATTTTGATAAAGTGAAATCTAAATCACAAACTTGAGAGATAAAATTAGGAGCATTAGAAACATAATTAGAGCGTACAGTATTTTGAATAGAACGTTCATAGTTTCTAAGAAATTATTTGGGGTACATTAAACTGTATCTGTGAATTTGCAGGGTTGCTGAAGATCTAGATGAAATTCTAAAATCTTGGAATTGATGAAATGAAATCTGGAATAAAATCTCAAACTTGCTCGAAGTTTGGGATTTTATATTAGAAATAGAAATGATACACTAGGGTTAGGATTTTTCAAATTAGATTTTTATTAACGACTGCTGGATCTTACCTCGCTGAACTTTTTCGACTTAAGGACACAAAAAAATCAAAGGTTATCGGTAATACCAACATATGAAATAAAAATACATTCAAAACTGCTTATGATCTATTAAGCAAAATGTCATCTGCTGGCGACTAGAGAAATGTTTTTTCTTACAATAGAGTTGCCATCTGGCGTAAACAGTATCAAACTAAGGAGTGTGGGACAATCAACATAATCGGATAAGCCAATTAAAAGACAAGATGCATAATATGATGAAAGAACAGTTTCAATATTAAGAGGGCGTAAAGCAAACTTAGTAAAGGAGTTTTGCATTGTTTCAAGCCTGGCATTGTGCAGTTCATAAAAAGGATTCCATATGACTGAGACATACTCTAGCCTTGACCGAACGAGACTAGTTAACAAAACTTTTAGCGTGTACATGTGCTTGAGCCATTCCTTCTTATTAAAGGTAATATTGAGGCAATACACATTGCTATGCTATGTTGACTCACCAAACAAATGACCAGAGGCACATTTCAAGGTTCTTTTCTTCACAATTATTTTTCTGCACTCAGTCTATCTAGCATTCAGATCAGGGTGTTTTCTTTGAGTCGCCTTGTTACTGAAACACCATTTCGAAGCTTATTGACCTTGTCATCAATTTTATCTTCAGCAACTAGCTCAATATGATTTCTTTAAAGAACTTCCAGCTTTTTCGGTGAAATTTCACCAAAGTCTGTATCAAATATTATTAGTTAGAATGACGATCCGCTTTATTACTCGCATTTCCTTAACTTTGACGATATTTTGGTCAAAGTAAAATCTGCTACTATTTCTTGATAAGAAACGCTAAAAAGCGCCTAAGGTTCACAAAAACCCACAGCCAGACACATTTTGGGATAATGCAATATTTAGTGACGAATCAAAATATAATAGTCTTGCATCAGATGGGCGTGGTTTTGCGAACTCCAAGCACTTTTAAGCGTTTCACTTCCGTCAAACCCAACCCCTATGAATCACATTTCGCAGATTTTGGGGACTTAGACACTACTCTACGCTGGCAGTTATTTTTAGAGTTGACACTTCGATAGAACGTTCTTAACGTTATTTTAGTGCATTTTTCTACTAACTAAATGTACTGCGTTCCTAAACTTTTTGACTTTGCTTTCGTATGTTCTCAGTCTTCTTTCTTTTTCACTTTAGCGAGAAAGTTTTTTTATTTTAAATTTTAAAATGCATTCTTTATAAGAATTCTTAAAAATAGATCTTGATGTTTCTATGCTTTTTTGACATTTTTAATGGTAATCTTGTTTATCGTATTAAGTCAAGTAATGTCTCTGTGCTCTTCATGGAACTACATACCTTTTTTGCTTAGCTCAAACTATGCTGTTTAGATCAAATATAGTCAGTGCACTACTAAAGATTAAATTAAGTCTCTGCAGCATTTATCATACTTTCATATCCAGTGAGCAACTAACGAATGTTGAGGCTTCAAATGCATTGCATTTTTTTTTGTTTTTATTGAAAAATTTAAAATATTTGAAAGTTTATGCACACCGAATAATTCAATTTCAAATAATAGTTTTATCGGAAGGCTTATTGTAAATTTTTTAGGCTTAAAAGATTTTCAACAATCATTTTTTCTTTATCCCACATACAATCCAACTTCGTATAAGGGGGCGTTCAAGTATTACGTAACGCAAATTTTTAAAATTTCCCCCTCCTTTAACGTTACGTAACACCTAAGTGACCATGTTTACCAAAAAGTCACAAAATTATGTTGCGCAAACTACCGGAAAGTCGCTAAAATACTTTTGTTATATTTCAGTCGCGTTTGCATTAATAATAAATAAAACAAGAGATTTCTAGCTCGCAACGTAACGCGTTGTTCGAACCCCCCCAAATGCGTAACGTATACTTGAACGCCCCCTAAGCAAGTGCCATAAAGTTTTTATAGCGTCAGGAGCAATAAAATATATATTTAAATATTAAATTGGAAATATTTCGCCAAAGGTCAAAGTGTAGATTCATTAGCTCAAATCAATAACTTAAGATAAAACCTGTAAAAAAGTGTTAAAAAAAATTTTGGAGTTCATCATCAAGTCTTTAGACTATATTAGATTTGAAAAAAAAAGACTCGAAAGGAGAAAAGCAAATGCCGAAGCTAATTTAATTAATAATACATAAGATTCATTATTCTTTATTGGCTTAAAATTAGAAATAAAACAAAAAACGTAAGTAGTAGATACAAAGCACAAAAATTTAAACCAGTTCGTTACGATTGCCAAACTCGAATAGATTCATTTAATATTTATTTCGATCATAAATCAATCAAATAAATTACAATTAAAAACAAAGTAATAAACTTTGGCATCAGTAGTGCGGCGTTGTCTACCACAAAAAGATTAAAGCTAAGCAACAACAACAATATTTTTAAATTAACCTATACAAGCCAAGACACAAGAAAAAAAAACATCAAAAATCAAAAAACAACAAAATCAACTCAATAAATAAATTAATATAATAAAAATTTATTGTCATTCAAAAGCACCAAAATCCGCAGCTAAAGCAAAAGAGTTCCAATTGATCATCATCCGACAACGACGACGACGACCGCTATGTTAACGCTTGGCTGTAGCAAAGAAAAGACAGCAAAGATCTTTAAATTTGTGGCCACTTCGAAGATCAATCGATCGATCGATCCATGCTGCGACCGATCACAAATCCAGTTCGATGTTCAATTTGCTTAATTATACGTTATTTGATTTGTTTTTAATTCAATATTTATGCAAATTACTTGTGTTTTAGGTTGAATTCGAATGGAATGAATAATCATTAATCGTTCTTGATAAGCATAGTAACGATCCACTGTTTTATCAGTGGAAAAGTAGCAATTTTCGAAAATTTAATGGTATTGTCATTTAAATCATTCACTAATTTATACCCAAAATAGGTAACATTGAGAGAGACTTTTTTTCATTCTATACAAACATTATACAACAATGATCCAATACCCGAACTAAAATTCAACCACTAAAGCTATAAATTCAGAGGATTTTAAACGAAAAAAAGTTTCAAATGTTCCCGAATTTTTAAGACAAAAAATGGCGTTCATTTGAGAGATACAGCTAATGTAGATAGTTTCAATTAAATGTTATACTTCTCAGAAAGAATTCATATATTAAATTTATTTTAAAATAAGATGAATATCAAACCAATGAATGACTTATGCGTAACGCTGTATGTGCACACAATACATTGTGAACAGATTTTTTTTTTTCTTTAAAAAATTTATTATCCTTGTTGATATTACATATGAACTCACCTTACCCAAAGTCACGAATCACCGAATTTTGTATGTGTTCCTATCCTTTGTAAGAGGTCAAATGCATGTACTCTAGATTAGTGTTGGCCATTTACCCTCCCGCGGCCACATTGCCCGTTTCGGGCCATCATTCGGCCCGCCGTGCAGTTGCTGATTTCTATGCGCTGATTCGCATGAAAATTGAATATGCGAGAAACCCAGTCGGAATCAAACGTGCAAAAACAAAACAAATGCAAACAAAAACATTATTAATGCGAAAGGCAATTTTTTAAGCATGTATTAATGAAATATTATTTAATTGTTGTAAAAAAATTCAATTTCATGGAAAAATAGTTCCATTTTTGATTTTTACAAACAATTAGATAAAGAAAAATTTCCAAATATACGAATTTTTGCAGCGAGTATCGTTGCTATGTTTGGAACTACGTATTCTTGTGAACAGTTTTTTTCAAGACTAAAACTCAACAAGTCGCGCATTAAGGTATCGCATTTCAGAGACTAATTTGTCACCAATATTGCGTCTGGCGTCATCACAAAATATTGAACCAATGTTAATATGTTTGCATAACATACATAATATGTACTATAAGATTTATGAAATGTTTTCTTTTTGTTGTTAAATCAAAATACAATTATTTTATATGCCAACATTTATCTTTATTTATTAACATCAGTGATGCACGAATTTCTACTGGGTCATTTTTTCTATACGTGGAAAAGAAAAAACACATTTATTTTCATTTTTTTTTTCGCTGGAATTTCTTCACAGATTTGTACACATACTAGCGCGAAATGTTTGTTGTAAACGTCAGAGCGCTGTCGACTTTTGGGCAACGCAGCTGGCCATCCCTACTCTAGAGCATATGCAATGAAAATACTTAGCTTAGATTTAGTGAGGAGCTTAGTTATAGTCAACAGGTTATTGCGGTCTTAGGTGGCCTATTGTGACATCTTTATATATTAAGATATATATTTTGATCTCTCTGAGAAACTTCCTCCAAAGTTAGAAAGCTAGATCCTATGTGATACGTTCTGGTACAGAGTTTACTACCTCGGACGATTCGGATTCTGTTTTCATTGAGACTTAGTACACGGAAAAAACACCAGCTAAAATTTTATTAAAAATTAATAGGAGATTGTAAAAATTAAAATCTGAAAACAAATATTACTCTTTTATAGTAATAAATAAAAAATCATTATGAAAAATTCTATTCTAGTTTGTAATTATTTTCATTTTACATTTTTTAATAAGCGCATATTAAAAATTAATATCTTCATTTTAATTATCACATAAAAACTTTGAAATTTTACAAAGATTTTATTAAATTTCATAAATTGCGACATTAGAATTTTTACATATTTCATGTTGTAATATATGATTCCCGCTTTATAATTTTTAAAAAGTAGTTATAGAAAAATTATTTCTAGATTAGTAATTTTTATTATATTGAATTTGATTTCTCTTTTGTTTTTAATTTGTACTCTGTTTGAGTTCTCATGTTCATGCAATAAAATAAATATATAAGGCTTGCCAAACTCTTACTAATTGGCTTTGAAGTAATGTGTTGAACACAATTGGGACGGGGTCGGGAAAGCGCCAACGGAAACTCGCTGGCCGTCCCAATTTTGTTCAACAAACAAAAAATTTTAAAAATAAATTTCAGTTATTATTATTTCATCATAAAAACTTTATAATGTACTTTTTAAAAAATAGTACAGTCCTTTTAAATATAATAAATTATTGCAGAAATTTTAATATCTACTTTGTAAAAATTAAAAACTTGCATTCGAAAAATTAATGCCTGCTTGATGCAATTTTTATATTACTCTTAGTAATTTTTAATAGACACTCGAACCGTTTCTAAATTACTAAATTACCTACAAATTTTTCTTAAATAATTACAATAATTTCGAATTTCGTTTTTCCGTGTAGCTACTTTGTACTCTTCGGAAAAATTTATGGTATGATTGATTTTACCATTCTATTGGCTTCGTTTTCTCTCCAAAACTTTATGTATTCTCGTCATAGCTACGATTTGAGATATTGCTAATATGTAGCTATAAGCTGAACCTCACAATAAGCCTGTGTTCTTTACTTGCAGCACTAACGGCCCTTCCTTTCCCAAATAATTTGTATTCTATTTTTAGGAGTAAATACTAAAGAGCTGGGGACACTCCCCTACTAGTTGTGAGCTTGCCTTGTACACACAAGCTGAGTGAAAAGCTGACTTACATGTAGATTTCCCAATCGTCACAATCACTGTCTATAAACTCCCTGCTTCAATCTTCATTTCCATGCACTTCAGTACGGATATTCAAGCTTACATATACTACAGTCTGTCAAGTAATTGTTGGTAAAATAAATTATACAATACAATTCTCACTTTGATATTGAATTAAAAAAAGGAATACATATAAATTTTTAAAAACATTTTTTTTTTGTTTAAATCTTTTACTAATTTCCAGGACCTGCACAGGATCATTGTCCTGATACGATTTGTATATTAACTTTTCGGCCTTTTTAATGACAGTGAAACCGAAATTCTGAGCACTATTTTTCAATTCGTTTTGAGAGTGTTTAGGTACTCCTTCGTCATGATATTGGTAAAAACTCTCAATTCACCAACGCCTTCCCATGATACGAGTATGTATCCCCATACCATAACGGGCAACTTTTCACACGTTTACTCGTGTTTAATGTTTACTTCGAAATACCATCCAGAACAATTTTAGTCAAATCGGTGACGCCACAACCTGGTGGTCTCCTTTTTAGATTTCATTGTAAATAAAGTTCTATGATTCGTTATTACTTTTTTGCTTTTGAAATTGTATATAGTATACGACATCAAATTTAGATAAATTTCTATAAAAAAAACTCAATGTTTACCAGCGTTGTAGTTATTTCCAGTTAAATTTATAAATTTCCTAGTTAAAAATACTGAAACACAAAAACATCAACTAAAAATAAATTAACCAGCCGAATGTTTAAAAAAATCATTTTTCTTTTCCTTCAATGCAGTTGCATCAATTGCATTGATGAAAAGTGGCCGAAACCATTTTTTCTTCAGCCTGAAAATCTAGTTTTTGATCCGTACCATCTGTATTCTAAATGATGAACATTGTCGTCAATTAGATTTTTTAGCGTCTCTTGTCCCATTTCTAAAATCTTTTTTCAACATACCAAATACGTAGTCTTTCCATCTCTTTCAAATCTATAAAAAAACATTTCCATCTCAGGTTCGGCTAATACGCCTAAAGCATGTCAGTAAATATGCTCCTAGTATATTAAGCAGATATTCGAAAAACTAAGGTCAGACGAGGGGCTGAAGAAAACTTCACGACAAAACTAGTAGCGTTTAGTCAAGGCTATGTAACCCTGGTACGAAATATCTCACTCTTTAGAAGATGTTGCCTGTGCAAGCGTTTAAGTAATCAGGGTATGACATTAAGGTCAAAAACTTAATCGTCTTAGTTTTATATCTTTTAGGAAGATATTCAATCCAATCATCGTAAACGAAATCACAAAAAAAAACGACTCAAAGACTCATCGTTGCTTGTTTGATATTTTGAGTGACGAAAAACGTCGCAATCTATTACAATTCCACAACTTTCTAATCATCGTATAATATCATAAAACGTCATATGTTTAATTATGCTTAAGGTCGTATGAAATCGTTGGTCCCGTATGAAATTTTGTCAGAAAATTTGACTAAAATTCACCTTAAAATGTTAAAGACTGGAGTTGGAGGGGTAGTGCAAATGCAAGAAATTTTTCTCAGACTTGCAAAATAGTAGAAGAGTGTTTGTAAGCAGGTTGGCCAAAATCTGACAGATTCGAACTAATCGACCTCAACTTACTCTGAATCGACATCCGTCGATGTTGCTCGTATTTCACAGCACACAGTGTAATTAATAGAAAAACCTTTTGATTAAAAATTTAAGACTTTCAAGTATAACGTTCCAGGGTTGAAAAAGTGGATTTGTTGAAGGTGTTGATGAATTCACTCAAAGTATTATTCCCAAAAATTGGAGTGAGCATTTAATTTTTGGCCTCGCCTAAAATTAAATACTCAAAACAGTAGAAAATTGTAACGTTCCAGCGTTAAGGATATTTTTCAAATTAAAGATTTGCCTATTTTATAACTAAAAAATATGTTCCACTCACATATTTACATTACAAGTAATATCAATAAGCAAAAATTTTAGAATTTCACAAAAATTATAAAATCAATCAATTATGGACTACGCTTAGACATTTCAAGCAACAAACTTTTCAACTTATCTAATTTATTCCTTCCATTTGGGTCACATTATCAACAAACTCTTTCAATTCAATTATTTACATAAGCCAAGATGCAACATTGTCATGTCAATGTCCTCTTTATTTGTCAACATTTTTTTTTTGTCCAACACAAAGTTTCATATTTTATCGAACTTTTGATATATTAAATCGGCGGAATTACGAGTGCGCTGTTTAATGCATACAATGTTAATGATCACAACAACAACAACAGCACCAATAACAACATGAGAGTGAATTTCTTTAATGTAAATAATGTGTCATGTATCAGAATCGTATAAAATTCCATAAATTATGGACGCAAATGTCGTGTCCCTGACAACTGAAACCGTCACTAACGCTCGTTTTCATTGCTATGGTGTGATTTGAGCTGAGTTGATTGAGCCACCCGAGGACGAAGCCAGAGCTATGCTTGTGATGAAAAAGCAGAGAGTGAAGAAGATAGGCATCATTGATATACTCTTGTTTTTGTTGTTGTCGCTGTACGCTCTTCATCACTCGTCGTGATTACTCTTTGAATGAAAAGAAGAAAAAAAACTACAACAAGTTCACCTCTTCAATCACTAACAACTCGACAGTGAAATGTTCTGCATGAGACCTTTTTTCAAAAGATGTGATAGTGCATAGTATCGATTTGTAACATATCAATTAGTAAATGTTTTCGAATAAACACTTGAACTTGAAATAAAAAAGTAAAACTGAAAAATGCGAGCCCGTTATAAAAGGCCAATAATTAGAAACTTCCCGATATTCCTTCTGTTAAAAGGCACAGCTTTAGACAAATTACGCAAATCTACTATAAAAAAAACTGAATACAACGCAAGTCTATTTGCGTTTGTCCTTTGTAAGTTTCCAAAATTTTTATTCGATATAACATCCATGGATTTTGATTCATCCGTTGGTCTTCAAAAGAGGTCAAAAGTTCAAAATGGAGTTAAAGGATAAATAGATCAGGTACCTTCGTCTTTTTAGAGACGCATTGATCACGGTGGACAAAACCAAGTTTAAATGACAAGTTGAGTTACTACAAAAATATGAATGGAGAATTATTTGGGATGTTATTTATAGTCAATATACATCAAAAGGAAAAAAAAAATCCTTTGTTTTTTAATTCCATATTTACTGTTCCCCAATTAAAGTTTAATTCACTAATGTTATGGGCTACTAAATAAAAAAAGTTCGACATTGATCGGATCAGTAGAACTGGAAATAATAGACTTCAAGTATGAGTAGATTTGACAAAATCCAGCCAATTATCACAAATTCATATGTGGATATTTTCGAAAAAAAAAATTTTTCATCAAAATCAAAAAACATGGGTCAACTGAATTTCTTAGAAGATGCAGGAAAAAAATTTTCATCGCATTTGGAGACGTCGAGGTTTTTTTTCCTGAATTTTGTGCGATTTGTAAAAGAACAACCGATATGCGTATGAAATACGTGCAACTCACGTATGTAATTTAAAAAACATCCGATTTTGCTCAAATTTTGACGAATCAAAGAACCTTGAAAGTTAACTCCATAGCACAAATTTCACCTTCCTAAATAAACCCGAGTCCCGAGTACTGTAAGGTCAAAGTTTGGAAAAAACGCTATTTTTGCGAAAACAGCCAAATTCAATGTCTAATACCTCTGAACCTGGTCAACCATTTTCATTGTGTTATATTTCATTTTGAAGGGTATAAAAATGTTAACAATATAAAGTATAATTTTAGTAATATGAGTAAGATCTCGATTCGGGGCACCATTTTCAAAGTTGTCATATTTTACTAAGGCCTTTTTCACTTAATCTGGTTGCAACTAAAGGTCTTAAGATCTGGAAGCTTTAAATTATTTTTGTGTATAGTAGATGACATAACATAATAAAAATATCCATAACTTTAAACTTAGATTTATGGGCTCTTAGAACTAACATTTTTAAAACGGACCAAATACGGCTATTTTCAGGTCAAAATATGGCTCTTTCTCAGGACTCCGACAACCTACGGAGTTGAAATTTGGACTGTGGTGTTATCTAATAAATTAATTTGATCTGTCAAAATTTAAACAAATTCGGAAACTTTTTAAATTGCATACGTATGTTTTAAATATCGTCGCTCTCGGGTAGAAAGGCCCTTCCTCATTTTTTACTCGAAATTTACGTTTTTGTCGATAAATCCATAACCCCCCGCTATATTTTATCGATATTGGTTTCGTTAATTAGGTAAAGATCTAAGCTAAAAAACACATATAAAATCTCCACTCTAATCTTTCAGGAAGATGAGTATATAGGGAAAAGAATGGATGAATGTTTATATTTCTGTCCATAATTCTGTAACGGCTGTACTGATTTCGAAAATGATGACGCCATATTATAGATAATCGCAGAGGCTATAATTATGGAATTAAAAACTTGATGTTTACATGTATGTATATGTGGATGTTTTTTAGTATATGTGGAATATGCCAATTTTTGGTGCAAATGTTAAGTGTCAAAAAATCATTGATGGAAATGACATTTGGGGAATTTCTCGCCACTAACGTTTACGTCACAACTTCTTCTAACTGACCCACTAAAAATTTTGGGAATCGCATTTAAAAAAACATCTTTATTTGAGGTTTAAAGTATTTTCTCTTTCTGTGAAATTTCAAAAATATGAGTTAGGGCCTTTCTACCCGAGAACGACGATATGTAATATCATTGAAAAACAGTAAATATAGATATAAATAAAAGGTCTAAGGATTTCTTATGTTTTTCATATATCGACTCCAAATTACATCCCAAACTCACACTTTTATTAAAAGTTGGTCAAAGCCCACCGTGTGATATAAGAGTTCACTCGTAGCATTCACTCCTATTTCTGATGTTCGGTGTTGTAAATGTTTTGATCGAACTACAACGTTGACGGCAAAATACGAGTCAGAGTACAAATGAAGTCAAGTCATGACGTGGGATGGTTGTTTTGCGCGAGTCTATTGATGACTCGCAGAATGTCAATAGAACCATTATACTCGACAGCGAGTACAATATTCTGTTGACTCAGCAAGCGCACTCGTGCAGACCACTAGTTTGTACCAAGCACGTTGTTAAATGAGTGCTGGATTCTATAAATGGACGTTGCACAGATGATTTCAGTATCATTATAGTGGAAATCGGATCCTGTCGGTATCAGGTTAGCAACATCATTACATTGTACTAACAATAAATAATACTTCAGTGCAACAGGGTAAATTGTATCGTAACTAGGTATTCAATTAGATCGACGACTAACATGGCGTAAGCATATTGAAGCCAAAAAAACGCAGTTATATTTAAAAACCTCCAGTCTCCACTAGCTATCCATTCGGATAGACTGGGACCTAGCCCGTCTCAGCTACCAAACCAAAGAACCTGGTATGTGATTGACAATATCATGATAATCTAAGTACTGACAAAACGATTAGTCACCAATTTTTTAACTTTCCGAAGAATTCTAGTAGCCAGAATTCAAGTTTAAGTCCTTCTTCGAAAAATAAGTTTAATTGACTAACTTTGTCAAAACTTATTTCATGACATATTGCGAGTTATTTCAAAAAACGTTTGATAATCACTGATCTCTGGGAATCCTGCTCTTTGGTGTCAGTATCGTTATATATTTTATGTTTTGACCTCTTGTAGGAAACTTTAACTTATCTATTTAGCTCGTTATCTGCGTGTTCTGTTTCTCATTCAGAATTTTATACTATGTTGTGTTAAGCCCTGTATTTTATCATTTTAATTGGATTGACGTTACTTTTTCTGCTACCCGAAAACACAAGAAAAAGATAAAGTTAGACTTTTCTTTTTATGAAAAAATATCAATAATATCAGAAGCCAAAGGTTTTGGTTGCTTGTGATTTCCTTACACAGTTGTTATTAAGTTTTTACAATACATAAAAAAAATGTACTCCATAATGCTTACGTCGATACTTAAAAATATCGATATCCACGTAATAATCGATCTCGTTTAATGTCATCCCTTACTGTCACTACTTTTCTAACTTGAACTTAAACTTCTCTTAGCCGCTGTTTGATTCGATTTTATTTTTGCTTTTTTTATTTTTTAATTCCTTTGCCACCTTCTCTGCACTCTCAAAATAAATTTAAATTCACAAAATAAACAAACATTTGATTCGTCGTCATCATCCACGTCTTTGACTTTAACTTCAACTGCTGCTGCACAACTGGTCCAACAAACAAAGAGTTTCATCTCAGTCCCGTCGTCTCGTTCGACTTGCGCCCAAAAGAAGCGCGGCTTGTGCCTAATTTATGAGCATCATTATAAAGTTTCCCATTTTATTGGGTGCCCCGGAATAAATTACATTCAATAAAGTTGTTACTTTATATTGACATTCGTGCAGCCATCGCTCGTCACATTGTGTCGTTTTTGGTGTCGCCCAAGCACCACGTTGCTGTGGACAACGATGGAATTAAATTTATGAGCAGAAAGCCAAATTGTTTTTGTGAAGAGTTGGTGCTGGTGCTGCGAATGCGACTGCGGTTCACCAACACTGGACTGAATTCAAAGTGCAGATGTGAACACCGCATAGATGACGTTTTCTTCGCCTTAGATGAGTTACTGTTGATCGTTTTATGATTTTAGTAGTTACAGGGTAGAATAAAAGAAGAAATTCTCTGAAAATTATTAATTGTATTCGAATTAATTTGTTGCAGAAAATGTTATTTTTGAGTTTTAATTTTTGCATTATATTCAAGATATTGTCCATTAAAGCCAGCAATTCTCGAAAAATATTTTTAATCCATTTTCAATTAAATTTATTAAATACTGTTGAAATAATTTTATTCAAATTTTTTATAAAATATTTTTAATACATAATACTATTTATAAAACTGAATATTGTCTATTACAAGTATTTTACTTTAGAAAACATACATTTTTTTCTTTGGCTCGGGTGGCAAATGTTCATTCTACGCCACTGACTACAATGGAGGGTTGCGATTTAAGTATTTTTACACTTTACTCTTATTACACTTCTGGATGTCAAATTAAATATTTTTGAAAGTACAGTAGAAACTCACTAAAGCTAAGACGCGGAAAAGTTAAATAAACGGAAGAGTTAAGTAGATTTCATTTACCTAAAAAATAAATTTTTGTCTTAACTTTTTGGAGTCAATTTTTATTTTAGCTTATTTTTTTATTTCTAACATAATTGAAAGTCGATTAAAATTGTATTAGTATCTTTAAAAAGTTAACAAGTCGCAAAAGTCAAGCACCACAAAAACAAACTACTTAACTTTTGTGAGTTTCTACTGTTTTTATAACGAAAAACAAAAACTTTGCTATCATTCATGTAACGCAACTTAATGATAAGTTTCATTTTGCGACTTATCAAAAGAATAAAAATTTCAGTTGTAATGAAAGAAAAATATTACTAAGTTAGACCGTCACAGAATGATTCGTATTCAAACGATGGACAAAAACAGTATGAGCGGTCGGAATTGAATGAAATTTCGTTTCCTAGTAAATAATGACATGCTTAATTCAAAGACGTTAAAAATGTTGAATATTTTTAATGGTTTTTGAGTGGTTTGAATGAAGTTTTTTTACCGATTTTTATAATACGTTGTCAGAAACTTATAGCGGGTGAAATTTTGCTCTTTATTTTGTCAGTGTAAATTTTTTGACACCTCACGTGTGATCCGTAACATGTGTCAACGCCAAAAATGCTCAGTAAGATTTGCCTTTTCACCTTAAATAGACTTACAAACGAACAGCGCTTGCAAATCATTGAATTTTACTATTAAAATTCATGCTCTGTGAGAAATGTGTTTCGCAAATTACGTCCACTTTATGGTCGTCATAGTCGGCCCACCAAACACATTTTTGGCTCAATGGGTACGGCAACAAACACAATTCCCAAATTCGGCCAGAGGCAGTTCAAGAGCTGCCAAAACACCCTAAAAAATGCATTGTTTGGTGCGGTTTGTGGGTCGGCGACATCATTGGACTGTACTTTTTCAAAAATAATGAAAATCGCAAGGTTATAGTCATTGTTCGACACAGGATAAAAAAATTTGTTTAAAATTTTTATCTTTAACCCTTACTTACCCTATTTCAGTGTGAAATTTGGTCTAAGACACCACTTTGTTCATAATTTTTGTATATAATATACATAGAAAAGAAAAAAATAGTAACAAATAACTTATTGAATTAAAGGCAATTAATTGGGATTTCTTAATACCGTAAAAAAATTACAAACTCTTAATACAATTTTTAGAGAAAATTACTCTGGATTCCTTCAGGAATTCATGACTTGCAGTCGAAAATATTTAATAAATTTCGATCTAACAGAGACCCTTACTTTTTTGAAGGTTGGGTTTTGTAGATAAATAAATTAGGAACAAAATGTTATTTTCTTAAATGTATTTTAGTTGGGTGACGTCATGTTAAAACTATTTAAACAATTAAATTGTTATTTTTCATTGACAATATAATTTTTTTTTTTAATTTTCTGGAAAAGCTAACTTTGGATCGGATCAGTAGAACTGGAGATTATAGACTTCAAGTATGAGTAGATTTGACAGAATCCAGCCAAAAATCGAAAATTCATATGTGGATAAAATACGGGTCAACTGAATTTGTTAGAAGATGCAGGAAAACAATTTTCAACGCATTTGGAGAAGTCAAGGTTTTTTTTTCCTGAAATTTGTGCGGTTGTCATTTCCCCTTTACCAACCCCATACACTCCCTTCCGGAAGTTGAAATGTCAATTCTCATACAAAGTCGAAGAGGGTGTGTATTGTTATGTTTTCTGGGCCACTAAGAACGAAGAAGACTACCAAAAATAAATTAGGGCCCTTTGGAAATAATTGTTTTTGAATATTTTCTTTTTCATATGTAATACGTACATCAGAAGTTTTTAATAAAAAGTTCAGAGATATGTCGACCTACTTTCTGTCTTTTATTTTAAACTACCTATTTGCTCAACTTATTTAATTTATCGGCCAATACCTTTATTACTGTGCTTTAAAGTATTCAGATAGTAACGCAGATCATAATGCATATTATGTAGATCGGCTGATGATCTTAAAATAAACATAATCTTAAATCCATTCCAATTAGTAATTTGGCTATTACTATAGTGAATAATCCTAATAATCTTTTTAGCTATTTAAAATTGTAATGTGATATCTTATTTATACTCATATCTATGTATGTACGCATGTCAATATGCTTGTATGTATGTAGATATGTATTTAGCCGTACCATTGAACTTTTATCGCTTGCATGTGCCACTTTTGCTCATATCAATTTGATTTGAGTTTATTTTTGTTTTTTGCTGAATGCGTTTGCTGTTCTGCGAGTATCAATCAAATTGTGTTTAAAACTGAAGGTGTTCTTTTTTATATCGTGGTGTACAGTAAACGGTAAGTGCGTCTCAACTGATTGAGTGATTGATCGATGGACGCGCACTCTGTCATATGCGAAAGCTTGAAGCGTTTTGATTGATGGGTTTGCTAGTCTTCGTTATAGCGTAGTTGACTGTTCATGTTTTTATGATTTGTGCCAAGGTGCACGTACGGTGGGGTGTACTGGGCCAAGTGGGGGCTGCATAGAAATTATATACAGTGGTTCTTAATTGTTCGGTGTATTGTTAGCCATTCTTAAAATAGTCATTATTTCATTATTTATGTGACCATGTTTATTTCGCTATATCTATTAATTAAGATACAAAAGCACGACAACATTTTTCCCAGATACACGGAAAAAAAATTCTGTAAAAATTCATTGAATTTCCGACAATAATTACAGTTTTACAGATACAAAAGCACGACAACATTTTTCCCAGATACACGGAAAAAAAATTCTGTAAAAATTCATTGAATTTCCGACAATAATTACAGTTTTACCCTGTAATGTCCGGATACTAAGCGAAAAACTATAATAATTGATTTGAGCGTCAATGAAATATTACAGTGTACACACTGTAATAGTTGATTTAAGTATAAATGAAATATTACTGTCTACACACTGTAAAATGTAAAATTCACTCCAAAAATATTTTATAACTTCTATAATTTCTTACAATCATCTTTTTTTTAAACCATATTTCTTAACATATCATGACACAAAGAGCCAGTCTGGCAACACTCACACAATTTTCTTCTTCTAACCATATATCTACATTTTATATTGTATTTGTACAGTGCTAATAACAAAAAAGTTATATCGAATCATAAAATAAATGTATTATCATGTAATAAATATTGAAGATTTTACAGTTTGCTCTGTAATTTTTACTTGTCGATCTTATGATATTTTCAATATTTATTCATTATTTTTTGCTAATTGAATTTTTTCCTAAATACATTGTATATTTTACATTCTGAAAATGTAAAAATAAAGTTTTAAACTGTAATGTTTGCAGTATACTCATCAATTTGTATTTAGAATCCCATGAAATGAGAAATTACTGGGATATGCGACAGTTTTTCCTTATTATTTTGCTTTTTTTGAATATCACACGCTATTTTTTACAAAACCTTTTTTTCCGTGTATAAGCATTACTCTATCTTAATATTTCATCATAGTCGACTCAATATTAAGCTTGGATCATATTCATGTGTCGATCTATATCGACCAATCTGTGAATTTTTATCAAAATGCTTGAAGCTTTCCTGTTACTAGAGCTCCAATGCCATCTTCGGCTGCGAAATCAATTAAACAACTTTAGGAATACAATATGAAAATTGCTATAAGCGAAATCACATTTCTCATTAAAAATGGCTTGGAGCAATTTAAGCCGTGTACTATCCTACTAACGTGGTTTAAACCACAAGACCCACTGTTGGTACGATAAGCACAAATTTCAATAGCAACTTAATCGAAGTCCTTTGCAAGCCGTCTTAACCAAAACTACTGCTCACGACATTTAGATAAATAGTTTGGCTACACCGAAAGATCTATATCCCATGGTAATTAGACTTGCTGAGAAAGAGATCTAAGGCAAATAGCAGCTGTAGTAATGGCCAGAACCTACATAGACATCAGTCGCACAATGGAAAACTAGATAGCTCCAGTTTAGACTCAATTAACAATTTCAATAAATATAAATTGTAACAAATAAATGTATCCTACCATAATTAAGTGTCTCTTTCAAATTTAAACTCAAACTTCCAGCGTTCAAAGCAAGGTTCCTTTATAAGACCCTATTGAATCGTATACACTAATTTTCGAAAAATATCGACATTGGAAGATATAAAACATAGAACTTGGAGGCCAACCGCCACCAAGATCGACGAATGAAAATAAGCCATGATACAGAACAGTAAGCAACCAAAGAAACCAAGTTGAAAAACTGCGAGCATCTGCCCTACTACTACCTCTGATCAACTGCCACAAAACCCTGCCTCAAACTCCAGGATACTTATCCTAACCATATAACATAAATATCATGTGAATTCTTGTATTTTTTTTTTGCTTTACTGATTAAGAATCACTGATTTTAAAACATTTACGTTGCCAAGTGGTCGTTAGACGGTATGTCAGTTTGCTAGTGAATCAGTTGGTTCGCAATCGCTGACTTGACTTGGATCCCACATAATAAATGTGGGTCGCCAAAGCCGCTTTTGATTGATTCAATGGAAAAATGCGATTGATCAACTTCAAAATAAAATTAATTAATATATAAATTTTTGTATGAAATTTTGTTTTTCTACGCAAACTGCCGCAATTCCCGACCAACATTCATCACGCAGTATTACTTGAATTTCTTAACGATAGCCAAATGCGGTCACCAACGACCAACTTAATTTTGATGAATTTTTACATTTGTTGGATTGCGTCAACGGTGCGAATTTAATTGACTTGCAGTTGATTATGACAGATTTTCGTCGTTGATTATTGCATATTGAAATAATTGACGCCGCAAACACTTAGTGTTTTGGTAAATAGTTTTTTTATTTATATTGAAATAACTTAAAGGGTTGAGTTGCTTGGGCAGAATTATTTTATAACACGACAGCATACTTTTCAATTGAACCTCATCACACATACTCGTACACAAATACGCTGATTATTGCCCAATATTTCGTCCACGCACAACCGCTGTACAATCCCGCCAAAATTCTTGGCGGTGCTAAGTATACGGTTAGAAATTTTGAAATTGGTGCAAAAAAGTTTGAAATTAGGTTCATAGTTATACAATATTTAGTGATATGGCTGTTTTTAAAAATGTTTACCACTTTTTTTTCAAATATGCGTTATTTTCTCTAAAAATCGTATTAATAATTTGTATTTTTTTACAGTATTAAGAAAGCCCAATTAATTGCCTTTAATTCAGTATATTATTTGTAATTGTAATTTTTTCTTTTCTAAGCGTATTATGTACAAAAATATTGAACAAACTGGTGTCTTAGGTCAAATTTCGCATTGAAATAGGGTAAGTAAGGGTTAAAGATAAAAATTTGAAATACATTTTTAAAATTTTTTATTCCTGTTTGGAACCGATTGGGGGGCGTCGCATTTGATTTTCGCAAATAATCTAAATAAGAACCACCCTAATAAATATATATGGGCGATTTTCATATAGGTAACTGTTACTTTTCTCAATCGAAATTTTGGGAAAAAATTTTAATTTTATTAATTTTTTTGACATTTACTTGTGTAGTTATCTTCCAGAAATATGCCTATAAGGTGACTCTACTACAAGTATTATCCACCTTCGATGAAAGCGGAATAGATAAAAATCGTTGCCACGGTACGGACATAGTTGCCACGGACATTTTGAGATTTTTTATTAGAAAACTTCTGCTTTCGTTTGGAAATATGTTAATGTTTTTTACAGCACTTTTCGGGAACAAGTAAAAACGTCCACTTCTTCATTGTTTATATCGACGAATTTATTAAAAATCTCATTTCAGTAAAAAATTAATATTTTCTTATGACACAATCTGCAGCTGATTCAATCCCTCTGGTTACGTTTCTGAGTCCTAGAATAGATCCAAAAAAAGTTATTAGTAAATATATTCGCGTTTATATGATTTTATCATCATCTTTGGGGACGTCCATTAATTACGTGAGGTGTTTTTTGAAAATTCGGACCCCCCCTCCCCTTGGTGAGATTTGGTGAGATCTGGCGGGACCCCTCCCCCCCTGCCGTGAGATTTAAATTATAATTTTTAATGTAAATTCTATGCATTAAAAAGTTGACGTGAGGTTTTCCTTGACCCCCTCCCCCCTTGGTGCGATTTGGTGAGATTTTGCCGGACCCCCTCCCCCCTATTTTAGCAGTACCAACAAAAGTGTCGACTCGAAGTGAAAGTTCAGCATCAATAGCCTCGATATCTCCTCTTGTCACGACGTCGATGTGCGTAGTTTTCACGTGAACCCGCACCGAAAAAAAAACTTACTCCGTTTAAGGAAAAATAACTAAGTGTAAGGAAAAAATGTCCTTCAATACAAGCTAAAGCCATGGGTTTCTCAAAATAAGTAAGTTGGATTCCTTAGTACAAGTAAATATTGCTGCTTTAAAATAAAGAAAAGTTTACTCAATGTGAGGACAAGGTTATAAAACTGAGGAAAATTTTACTTTTTCTAAGGATGAAGGTATCCTTAAATGAAAGAAATTTACTTAAAATAAATTCGTTGATTTCAAAAAAAAATTTGTTAATTTTCTTATTTGTTTACTTATTATTTGTCAGTCATTCTTATTTTAATTGTAACACGTTTTTAAAACTTCAAAGGAGAATTTAATTTTTTTAATTACCTGTCACTACCCGATCAGAGAATTGAACCTATGTGTTCGCGCCATGCCACTGTTCAAAGATGCTCATCTTACCCAACTCAGCCACCGACAGAATTTTTAAGACATACTAAAATGATGTTGTTAAACTGCGCATGTAACAACCATTGTCTGATCAGGGAAGCTTCGGTTCAAATCCCGGCGACATAATAATTTTTTTTTTAATTTTTTATTTTTTTATTTAAAAAACAAGTAGAGAACTATAAATAAATAGGCAAAAACAGAAAACTTACGCGAAGAATAGATATTAATTTCAGCGAGTGTTGCCACTCATTTAATAAGGAAAATTTTCCTACGTTATAGTAAATTTTTTGAAGAAACTAACTAAAACTGAGTACAATTTTCCTTAAACAAAACATTCCATTAGATTGAGGAAGTTTTTACTCAAATGAGGAACAAGTTGTCCTCAAAAATTCTTTCCAAAGAAAAATTTACTATTTCAAAGGAAAATTTTACTAAAACCACAAACTCTATATTTGAGGAAGAGCTTTGACTTGCTTTAATGAAACATGAACTCATTTCAAAGGACTCAATTACTAAATAAAACAATATTTTCATCAATATGAGGAAAAATAATTTAGATTAGGGAAAATTTTTACACTTAACCGGAGGAAGGCAGTTCTTCAAATTTAGTGCGGTCTTTTTTTCCGGTGCGAAGAGTTATTACGAAAGTTTTAAAGTCAACAATATCTTATCCGTATTTAACTTGGTCATCCGCCTGTTTTTTTTTAATTTACCACCAATACGATCTGCTGGGCTTTTCCCATGTCCAGCTTCGGTGGAATTATAAGAAACCGACGATAGTTGGGGATAATATAGAGGTACATACATAGATACTGCGTGACGAGGTTAAACATCATGGGATTCCGATATTGAGTCGTTGGTCCATCGCTCACAAAATGAATTGTTTCTACCGCTGACCATCGTGGCAAATAAAAGTCGAGATTTTTTTTTTATATGAGCAATGATTGCTGCAGGATCGTGTCTCAGTGACTCGGACAAGATGGCAAATCTTTGAGAATGGCCTAAAGAGTAAAGTATCCCGATATTAAGAGCGCACTGGGTTCTGCTCGCACCAAAATGTACTGAGTGAACTTCGGATTTCTTTACTAAAACGCAAAAAAAAAATCAGTCATTCGTTTTTCTGCTTTTTTTTTCATATGAATTATAATAGGAAACAAATTGATTGCGCCGTTCGCAGATTCAATCTAGGATGCTGCAGTTTTGAGAAAATTTTCTGCGAACCCGATTCTATAACATAGGCATATAGGACCGAAAATTTAAAAAACAAAACCCTTTGGGTTTTTTCCGCATTTTCAGCCACATGAAAAATGTGGGCGTGGTTTGACAACAGTGGGCGGCACCTAAAAACAAACTAAAATACCTAAAACGCTATATCTTGGCACCTAGGGCATACTTTCTTTACGTTTTATTAAGTCGGTTTTTTCGTAAAATTTCAACGAAATCGGGGATAAACCAGTGATGGCATTTTCGGTACATTTGTACTTTTTCCGGTACATTTACGTCCTGAAAAATCGTTGTCAGTACATTCGACAAGTTTTCAGTACATTCGGTACATTTCTGGCATTTTCAGTACATTCGACAAATTTTTAGCACATTTTCAATACATTTTCGGTACATTTGGACAATTTATAATATTTACCTTTTTTTTAGTAAATGAAAATAACCGCAATGATTAGATTAATAGTAATTACCTGTATATAATATAATTACCCTATTACATATAGTAATTACGTTTTTTTTGGTAAATGAAAATAATCTCGTAATGTGTAGATTTTGTAATTAATTTAATGTGAAATACATATATCTAATTATGCTAGGGTTTTTTGAGATGGGAAAAGTAAGGACCTTTTTTTTTTTTGTTAGTAAATTTTAGAACAATTTCGTGCATTTTTGGAAAATTGGGTGTTCAAGACAAAAAAGTACATTCGGGCTCTAAAAAGTACATTTGAAGTCTCGATTCAGTACATTTTCACAAAACCCAAATGCCATCACTGGGATAAACTCTGTCCACGCCATTTACCGGTTTGAACCAGGAAGCTCAAATTTTGGGACAATTATTTTTAAGACTTAAGCTAAAATATACAGAAAGTGGAATAAAATCTGTCTACAAAAGTTTGAAAAAGCTCGTGTCACGGTATTTGTTCTGGATAAACTTTGGAACTATTCAACCAATTTTTATGAGAGGGTCTAGCCGTGTTTGCATGATGAATGTGCCCCCAATAGGAACCTACATATATTGTTACGTATACCAACATGTAGGAAAGTTAACTTAAATTGAGACGTAAGAAGAAATTCTATAGTTTATAAAAATATTTATTTGATATTTTATCCGTTGTATACTTATAAGCATTAAAATTGTCAATAAAAATTTTATTTAATATTTTTTGTAACTTTCTTTGAAGTTATCACTTTCTAAAGTGACATCATCATCACTTTTTTCTAAAAAATACTAAATGTTGCTCCATATGTTATTTAGTAGTGTGCCAAGTCTTATTAAAATCAGAAGGGTGCAACATATAAAAAAAAAAGTTATATCGGACGACCTACGACAAAATCCCATTCGCGCCACACAAATAAGTTTTCAAAAATAAAATACTAAGGAAGTGCGAATAGATATTTTGTGTTTTTGCAAACGCAATACGCACTTGCGTATTTTATGTTCAAATGCATGGCGCGCATGGGATATTGTCGCAGGTCGTTCGGTATAAAATTTTTTTTTTATATATTGCACCATTTGGATTTTAATAAAACTTGGCACACTACTAAAGAACATATGGAGCAATATTAAGTATTTTTTCTAAAGTGATAACTCAAAAGCTCATATACAACGGATAAAATTATCAAACAAATATTTTCAAAAACTCTGGAATGTCTTCTTACGCCTTAATTTAAGTTAACTTTCTTAGCTTTAGTAGTTAAGAAAATTTACGAGTTCAAAGAAAAATTATTTTCATATGCTTTTTATGTTCTATGGAAGGTTTTTGTAAAGTTTGGTTTAGAAAAATAGGCGATGACACGCCCTCCAAAATCAAATGTATCATATCTAGTGCTTCACTGAGAACCGATAAATATCGTTCTCGTTATCGTTATCAGGACCGAGAACGATAACGAGACGATATTAAAAAAATTATTTCTCGTAGGACCGAGGCCGAGAATGAAAAAGGTCTGACCGATATCTCGTTCTCGGCGATAGTGTAGTGTTTACGATAAACACTTGATTATCGTTCGACAACCATTTAGAACGTTGAACGCGCATATACCATACACGTTTGCGTAATTTGCACTATATTTTTAATAAGCATATGTACATACATATTTGCATACACCGACGTTAATATTTTTTTTCAGAAACCGAACAAAAAAGTTCGTAAAAATATAAAAATAAAATCAAAACAAAATTTGAGGATTCACATCACATTTGACGGTGGTAGCAAATAATACTTCAAATAATACTTCTTCGACCTTATTTTTAGAGTTACCTAAATGTAAAAACAAGTATGTTTTATTCTTGTTTTGTTTACTCTTGACAGCGATAGAGCCACTTTTACGGCGTTGGATAAGGGGTCTTTCCTTCTCCAATATAAGCAAACCCTTTATTCTTGGTACTTATACCGATTATAGAAATTCGATCCATGGACCCAATTATCTGCAGTAAGGACTGCGTAAAGTGTAAGAGGAGTGGAAAACTGGTAGTGCGCAGGTAAAGCCACTGGTCCAGCTAGTATTAAGTGTATAAATGTAAACGTTATTAACCGAGAAATATCGGCGATAACGAGACGAGAACGATACGATAACGATACAGGTCAAAAATTATAGAACGAGAACGAGTACGAGACGATAAGCTCCACTACGAGGACGATACGATAATTTTTGAATTATCGTATCGTTCTCGTCTCGGTGAAGCACTAATCATATCCCATCAACTTCTGGATGCAGATGAATGGGACTTGATATAAAAGGTACGGGCAAAAGTAAGTTTCACTGGAACCGGGGCCTGTTTCGCTTTCACATTCCATCGCATTAGTTCATATAACATCGCGCCACCTACAGGAAAGGGCAGGACAACGTCTGCCGGGACAGCCAGTATTGCATGTATTATGTTTATGTTAGTAATAATGTTATATGTATTAATGTTAATGTTAATGTTAATGTCAAATTTATATTGATGTTATGTTAATGTTAAATTTATATTGATCTTATGTTAATGTTATGTTAATATAATGTTAATGTTCACATTATGTTAATTGTCTTTTGGAGACATTAGTAATTTTTTTCTTTTTTCAACTTAGAACTGTTATGAAAATATACAAGCTGAAATAAGTATCATCTCCTTTTATTTATATTCGTACCCAGCAAAATATATATCCCTCATGCTCGCAGAATTGCCATTATAAGCCGTGTAGTAGCCATAAATTCAATGGGATGCCACTATTTAAGCTAAAACTATAAAATAATTTCACTATGCAAAAAATCACCATTTAATCCCTAGGGGTAATTTCAGCACTGAATTACGGTACGGTTGTGCTGTTGTTGATCTGTGGTGCTTAACGGTTACGCCCATAATTTTAACTCATTTTTTTTTTTGTTCTTTGTGTTGGCGCCTGTAGTGGATTTTTGTTTATAATTTGTTTTGTTTTAGTTGTTGTTGTTGTTATGTATGTGTCGTAGACTGCATAGTTGTAACACAAATGCTCTGACCAATGTTGTCGTCATCATCATCACCATCGTCATCAAAATCAGTAACCAAACTAACACCATTCCCAGTGCCAGCACCGACACCAACACCAACGCCATCAACATTTTTTATATGCGCAATCATAAATTTTCCACTTCATTAGCATTTTATTCGATTAACAGTTGCGCGATAACCACACCCCCACCACTCGCTCAACAAAAACAACTTCAGTTTTCTATCTATATAGACCCATTAGTAATAGGGATGTCAAGCAAACGTACATAGATAATGCTGTGGAGAAACTCGTTTTTTAGAGAGATGAATTTTGAAATATTTTTTTTTGAAATTTTGAATATACGACAAAGAATGGATTGAAATGAATTATTGGTGGATTGATAAGTCAGTGAACATAAATGAAATAATTTTTTTTTATACCTCTCAATAGTTAATTTTTCAAAATGGGTCTTAACTCGATTTTGAGATAAGTTCCGCGTAAATCGTCCCCAGAAAAATGTTTTTTCTTTAATTTTTGAAATTTAAATTAGTCATAGGGAAGTGCATCATTTTGCTGGAATCCGATGTGGAATAAATGAGATAAAGCATATAAGTCAGCCAATTTTTTCGGATGACACCAAGCCAATTTATACAAATAAACAAAATTGGAATTTTGGGAGGTGTTTTACGATATTTCCCTTGAAAGGAATAGTTCGATTTCAAATCAAATCACCGAATAACTGACACAGTACTTAGCATCATTAGTCAGATCATATTGGCAAATCACTATATCCATTGACGCTGGATCAGAGAACACGTGGTAGAGTCCGCAAATTCATGTTTTGTCATAATCATAATTTTGGTACTTTCATTCCCTCCCCAGATTCGGTGCTACAGCAGCTACCATTAAAATTATTATTTCAGCCACTGTTTTTGCTATTATTGCTGTAAATTTGGTGGATTGACCGTAATCTCTTATTTTGCTTAAAATGTTATGCGATATTGTTTCAGACAGTGTTGCCAGCTAAAATTTTTACTATAAATGTCATTACTTTGATTTTTTTCAATTGTGTAAGCCGCCTGTTTTTCAAACAAAAAAAAAAAAACGAAAATTTACGCAACGCTGTGGTCAATGTTGAAAATGCATCGCATCCCCCCAAACCCCAAACAAGGGACATTCAAATGAATTTATTGCAGGTACAAAACCATTTTTGCTTGTCATTGATTTTGGATGTAAAGTTTGAGGATTTTTATTGATTTACTCAGCTATGGTTGGGTTGTTGTAAAAAACTTGGCAGGTCCGTACAAATTAACACATTTTGGCCTAAGTATTTAGTACATTTTGCGATTGTGTTTGACTCAGAACATTTTATTGAAAAAAATATATTTGATATGCAAATAACAAATTAAACAATCTTATACAGCCAAATATAAACATTATTAGTACAGCAGTCAAACAAGTTCAGCTTCATAATTCAACAGTATTTGCATGTAATATGGTTACATTGCCTATGATAACTTTCTTAGTACAGCATGTGGAAGTTTTCGCTTGTATATGTGCTGCCACTTCCTTGTATTGAAGCTCTCCCAATTTTTTTTTCAGAGCTTATTTGAGCTATACCTTGATTTTTGTGGAATTAAGATGCATTACCTTAATCTCTCAGTATAGCGTTCCTACATTTATTTGAATCATATTACTCTATGTTAAATAACTTTATCAGCATAGTATTTTGAAGCTTTTGCTTTTAATGGAGGTTCAATGGAGGTGATACGCTTCAATGCGTTACAAACTGGACGACAAAATAAAGAAGAGTTCACCCAGTAGTTGAAGTTCAACCATTAAAGTGACAAAAAAAAAACACAAATAATATCTACTTTTTGGTATTAAAAAATTGATTTGAAAAAAAAATTATTTTTCTAATCGCTTCAAAAAATAAAAATTACAGCATTCCATTTATCTCTATCTCTTCGATAAGTTTAGCTAAGAGACATACTTATCTGTTAGGGGCGTGGTGCAACACACTTAAAAACAAATACCTTTTCCAAGGTTCAATATTACTCCATACCGAATTTCATCAAAACCAGCTCATTAGTTTAGCTGTGAAAACATATTTTCCTATTGTGGTCATGGCACCGTCCACTTTAAAGCAAATACCTTTTATCAGGACTCAATTAATTTCTGTATTGAATTTCATTAAAATCGGTTCATTAGTTTAACAATGCAAACGTTTTTTTCTGCTAAGGGCGTGGCACCAATAACAAAAAAAAAATTATTTAATTTAGAATTCAGTCTATCTCCATACCAAATTTCTTCACAATCAGTGTAGCGGCTTAGCCGTGACAGCATTTTTTCCCATTATTGGCGGTTTCACGCTTCCTTAAAGAACTTTAGTTTTTACTAAAAGGTCTTAGTGTTCAATCTATGTATCTTCAAACCAAATTTCATTAAAATCAGTCTATTAGCTTAGCCGTGGATACATACTTTCCTCTAAAAAGCGTGGCACCACCTACTATTACAAAACAAAAATTATATTCTGCACCACCCCACTTCTTCACTTTTGCCATCGCCAAAACCCTAGAGAAATGAGATATATTTGATAATACATTTTAAAATTAAAAAGATACTTATTATAAATCAACACATTCACATTATTTTAATTTACTAAAAAAAATAAATAAATTGTCCAAATGTTCCGAAAATGTACTGAAAATGTCCTAAGAATTCGTAAAATGTACTAAAAATGCAGCGAATGCAGCAAATGTGCTGAAAACTTGTCGAATGTACTGACGAAGATGTACCGAAATGGAAATGCACCGAAAAAAGTACAAATGTACCGAAAATGCCATCACTGGCTCAAACTTGTGAACGGAGCGAACAGAGTTTGTGACGAATTTCTTTAAAGTTTTACGAAAAAACCGACTTCCTAAAATGTAGAGAAAGTTTGCCTAAGGTGCCAAGCAGTGGCGGATCCAGAGGGAGGGCTAAGGGGCTTCAGCCCCCTAAAATTAAATGATCCGACACTAGATTAAACAATATTTTGACTTAATTAATATATTAGTTTTTTTCGTATTTATACTCATTTAATGTAATTTACAGTTTTTTGTTTAAATTCTTGTATATATTTTTTGATATAAAAAAACATTTTTCAGATCTTTTCAAAATCTAAATTTGGCTACATCCAAGTCATAATCTATAGAAATTATTCAGAATATGATGGGCACTGTAAATAGCATTGGAAATTATGTGCATGAGTCATGCTACTGAAATTCACGACGTTGAGTGACACAACATGGATTGAAAGACATGACGCACCTCTGCAGTTCCATAACCTATTTGACGGTATCGTACGATTTTTAATATCAGTGGACCAAGCCTCGCCGTCAGCAAACTCTGCTGATCTTTTAGCAGCAATTTGTCAAGTGCATATTATTTTTCAAGTCGAAATAAATATCAACTCAATGTCATCGATTTTCTTGAAATTTACAGATATTATTCTACGTTCAATTCTAGGGCTATACGCATACCCGAACATTGAATATTATTTATATTTCGTTTCAATGAACTGTAAATTTTGAAGTAAGGAGTGCGTCATAAGAAATTAGTGCACTGAAAAATAAACATATCTCAATAACCACAGAGTCAATTTTCAAAAAGATTATACTTTTTTAACGCAAATTTAATTCAAATGCAGAAAATAATATTAAAAAAAAATATTAATTCTGAAGCGTAAAATTTTTTACTTTCTCTGGATCACCTCTTATTAGTGCTTTGATGGTATTTTTTGGATTTTTTGGCTTGGCACGCACCACTTGCATCTAAAATGAGTTATGTCCTTGCATGTCCCTTTTGTTGCCTTTAATTGCCCCTTCACTAGAACCCAATATCTCTCGATTGGCAGGAGTTCAGCGTAATTGAGTGGGTTCGCTTCTCTAGGAACAAAAGTAATGTTATTTTACTGGTACCACTCAAGAGCCGCTTTACTGTAGTGACATGAAGCAAGATAAGGCCAATAAAAGTTAGATACCTAATTATCTCTTACTAATTGTCGGAGCCTCTTTTGAAGCATTCCATGATGAAGATTTCGATGTTTATTCTGCCTCTGGTCACGAAATTTTGGCTTCTTTTACCACAACTGTAAATTGCCCACCAAACAAGAAATTTTCTGGGAAATTTTTTATTTATTTGGTTTTTTAAATTTTTTGGAACAAGTCCACTAGCGTTGGCAAAATAAAATTCTTGTTCAGGAAACTGAAAAATGTCGGAAAGAGCGAACGTTTCGTCATCCATAATGGAACATTCGAATTTGGACACAAAATCTTAACTCAGTTTTTGTGCTCGTATTTTTGCTTCAAAATTCTTTTCAGCATTCCAATCCGGCACTTTCTGTACTTTGTAGGTTTCAGCCTAGCCTCCCCTTTCACTTTTCGCACAAATGATGTGGAGAAATCTGCTAGCTGAGCGATTTTTCTTCCAGAAAGGTTGGGAGCTTTCTTCAGCATGGTTACGACCTTCTTTGCGTTATTAGGGTCACCACAACCTTTTTTCCAGAGCGCTACCTGCTTTTAATTCATGCTAACGTCTGTTTTAAAAATCTTCATTACCCAAGATACCGAATTTATGTTAACTTTAGCATCCCTTGCAATCCTCTTCAAGGTATATTGCAGGTTATTTAAAAAAATTTTTAAATTTTTTTCACGCATTTCTATTTTACTGCTCATGTGTTCGCAAAATAATAGATGAGAATGCAAAGTGATATGAAATAGTATTTGACATGATTTTCTAAGCTAACCTGATCAAAATAATTTAATTTTTTTTTTTTATGAAAGAAGTTATAAGCAAAAACGTGTGCACTAATTTCTTATGACGCACTCCTTAGCAAGGTTAGGTTAGGTTAGAGTGGTGGCTTAGCAAACAAGCTTGAAGCATTAAGTAGCACTGATTGTGCCATTTTAATACCACATTTCGTGACCCGACGAATTGATGTACGTTAGAATAGCTATATCCAGTTAGCTGTAATAAGGTAGTGGGGCAGAGATCCGATTTCAACTTCAGGAAATTCGTTGAGGTTATTGAAGAAAGGTTTGCCAAGACATCATTCATTGAAAAAAGGTTTGCTAATACATCTTAGCCTGATTCTTGCTAAAGCTGGACAGATGCAAAGAAAGTGCTTGAGTGATTTGAAGTAGCAATGAAACAAAAAAAATATTTCAATGCTCGGCTACTGCGTAAATGATACGATGTGATATCGATGGTCATGCGTTAAGTTTGAAAGTGTGTAATAAAAAAAATTGTAGCAACCCCCCCCCCCCCCCCCAAATTAATTTCTGGATCCGCCCGTGGTGCCAAGATATTGCGTTTTAGTTATTTTAGTCGTATGAGACCGACCCACTGATGTTAAAATAATCCCACATTATTCGTGTGGCAGAAAATCCTGACAAAATACACCCGAAGGCGATTTTATTTTTCTTTTTTTTTGCGGCTCCTTAGGCTTATATTATAGAATTGGGTTTGAAGAAAATTCTCCCAAAATTTCAGCTTTCTACATGAAACCTGTGAATGGTGCAAACAGTTTGTTTCTGGTTAAGTTAGCGCAAAATCAAAAATCGAAAAAATTAACATTTGTACATACTATTTTCATTTATAAATAAATATAAACTTTTTACTACCTGCTACGCCCCCACTAAACTAATCGACTTAAAAAAGTATGTCAACTGAACCTCTCTGCCTTATACATAAGTTTGATTTTATACAATTCTGATAAGCTCACTCCTCTGTCTTTACGTAGGAAATGCTATCGGACTTTAATTCCAATTCCTTGGAAAGTAGTTTGAAAGGCTGACTGACTTCGGCTTCGATGAAACATACGATTAATATTAAGATGAGAATTTCCAGTCAGCATTAGGCGTATCACTAAGGTTTTACAACTGACCTTATAATGCTCAGAATGTACCGCTGACCTTTTAGAGTCCAAACATCTCTAATTGCTCAGAATGTGTTAAACATTAAATCAAATGTATTTGGCACCTGCTCGGCTGCTAAGTATAACAACGACGAGCGCATTGATAGAGGTGGTAACATGACCGACGCCCTCTGGTGGATAATTATTGTTAATAATAATTAAAATTGAAAACTGAAATAATTACCATGAATCTCTGAATGCGTGGTGTTGGTCTGATATTTTAAATAACCGTACGCATTATTTTGTACGTAGTAATGAGCGTTAGTTTGTTATTAAAGTTGAAACCAGGGCTGCCACACTTGACATGTACGTGGTTAACATGTACATGACGGTGGTGCATAAAACATGAGCCGAATGCTGTTGCTCTAAAACTACACAGAGGGAAAAATTAAACGATTTTTTTATATGGTGAATTGTTAATATATTCCCTCTTGATTTCGTTTGTATTAAAGACGTGAAAGCAAAATTGGGCCATAATCTATTTCTGTTATGCTTTTATCTTATTTTCAATAATATGCCGGATGAATGTAACAGGACCTTAACTTGATATCAAAAACGTTACGTTTCCTTGTTATCTTTTTTTTCAGTGTAGGGGCTATTACCAAACAGTGGTTTATGCGCCACAAAATCGCAAATTACGTTATTTCGATGCAATTTTCATCGTATTTTGTCTTTTTTTTCCAAATTGGCAACACGCATGCTGTGCCAGGCGATTTTGCCTATATGCATACATACATACATGCTCGTTTGTGTGTGTATTTTTTAATGATTTGTATGCGTTTTAGCCATAATAATAATTATTTTCTATGAGCGCAATTATTTTTATGGTGACTGCGGCTAAAAATAACATTTTATGTTTTAAGCCAATTTTATGAGTTTGCTGATTTTCTGCGATAGCAGATGAAACAACAGTTATAGCTCAAATATTAAGGTAAGGGATGGTGGTGGAGGTTTTTTTCAAGTAGAGCATTCTGAAATTTAATATACCATTGAGAGTAGAAAGATTTCTTGTGATGAATCACTCTTCCAACTTCATATTTTTCTCTGACTTGGTACATTACTACCAATAATTGTACAGAACTTGATGGCTGCTAATAAATTTGTTCATAAACTCTTTATTTGTAGCCTCAATGAGATCATATTGCTATCATAGAATTTTCAATGATTTGGTTGCATTCATTTCTTCCATGAATATGAGCAAATCTAGCACAAACCTACACTTTGATGGGTTGAATTTTCGTACCAATATTACCTTAACGATGCCAATTTTACAAAAGTAGGTTTTAACTCGAGATCCTTATTAAAGGACGGCCTCCACGGTCATGAAATATATATAATTTTGCTAAGGTTTTTGATAGTCAAAAGTAAGGACCTTTTTTTTGGTAAGGTAAATAACATTTTTACATGAATACCAAAAAACTATAAGTTTTTGTTTTGGTAGGGGGCGGCAAATAAGTTATATTCCTCGGACTCCCGATGTGCACGGTACGCTATTGTCCAAACTTCAAACAAAGTCAATGGTAGCCTCTGTTGATGTGGAATTCAAATTAGAACGAGGTAAGCGAAAAAAGTTTTATGAGTAGAATGTCCTTCAAATCACTGTCGTCACATGATGGAGTCTTTTCTGAATTGTCTAGCAACTTGTGTATAGGGTTTAGATAGTATTGAGTTTCTCAAGATAGAAACCATCTCACCTTTTCAGATCTCTGCAAAACTTTACTGGTGGAATTGAAAAAATAAACTTGGAAGGTGCTAAAGTGTCGAGATTTTTTTTTTTGCGTCAGAAGTCGAGAACTTTCTTTAACTAGCTAGCTGAACTATAGCTAACATTTTCATGAAATGAAATATTAATATTTTAGAAAACATAAATAAATATATAAAAATAAAATTTTTTGCTTTCTTTTGGTAAAAACTTAAACTGAACAACAACATTGACAACTACGTACATATATATTATTCATACAGGCATTATAGTTTTTTTTTTTTAAATTATATATGCGTCCAAAGGCCAACACAATTTTCTAGCAATATTTTGTAAAATAAAACGGCACAAATTGAATCAATCAATAGCTTTTGATCCATGTGCGGCAAGTTTGTCAAAGTCTTGTTAAGACTCTAACGCATCAAAATATTTATAGAAAATATGAACTCATCATCAATTACTACTATCGATTTGTCATCATTTGTTTGCCTTTAGAAATAAATACTAATACAATTCATAATTTAATTGATATTTGGTCGGCACACATAACAAAACAGAAAAAAAACAAAAGTGTCTCAATCAATTTAATATTCCATGGAGTTTTGGCTGATTTTGTCATTTGTGCTATTTTATTGTTAAATGATGGCAGAATGTTTAATCCGCCACAGAGAATGAATGAAAAACTGGTCAACTACGACGTTTGGTGTTGGTAGCGGCGGCGATGATTGAACGTATTCCGGCCAGTTTGCCGGTTCCCTTGCTAGCAGGTTCGGTCATCCATCAAAATGTGCTTTAAGCCAAATCGAGAATTAGTCCGTCAAAAAAGGCTGTCGATCAAAATCAAATGAACGACGCAACATCACGCGGTTTGCTGTTGCGGCGAACTCAGTCACAACATCGATCGAATCGATCAATCGAATGGTTTTAACTTGGCTAACATTACGACAAGTGCGATCAATAAAAAACACAAAAATGTAATTCACATAAATAGTAGCAGAAGTTTACTCGTATGTATATTTTGTTTTTGTTCTTATGAAACTTAACATAGTGCGCAATTCGTGTGATTTTGATTTCATTTGATTGATCTTGGCGCTAAACTTGCATTGTGGTAGACATTTTGGGATTTTCGGACTTGGAAGATCAACTTATTGAACATTGCGATGTAGATCAAAGAGAATAGCTTTTATTTTGTGTTGAATGATTTTTTGCTTCAAGCGGTAAATCAAAGAAAGCCAACATGCAAGAATGCCGCTCGTTTTGAAAACTGATCAAATTAAAAGTCTTAAGAAGAAGCAATTGACTTCAATTTCGGTCACTAATATAACTTGCACTCACCTTCCTTTTTGTATTACTTTAAAAAATTATTTAAACTTACCTAATGTATTTAGCAGTATAGAAACTATGTAGGTAAAATTATGCCAATCGTCATAGTGATCGTATAAAGAATCTTTTGAGAGGTTTTTAAAAGATAGTTGCTCATCAAAATAAATTTAATAAATAACTTTGTATTTCACTTCAAATACTTAACTTTTTGATAAATTTATTTAACACAAATTGAGTAGTTAATTAAAATGAATTACAACAAAACGCCTCGTTTTCAAATTTTATAAAAGAAAAAACAAATTTTCGAGTTGTTCACAAAATTAGCAGTGCTGAGTGATGTATAAAAATATTAATTTTTCTTATCATGAGTGATTAGTATTTTGTACATTATTATTTAGTATTGACGCACATCTACGTTGCATGGAATCGACCAAGATTCGACATCTCTTCACTGGTATAACACCCCATGCTTCCCGGACCACTTGCCACAACTCTTTGTCATTCTTTGGCTTTGCTTTATATACCAACTGTAAAACGTTGCACCATAAATTTTCTTTGGTTTTAAAGTCTTTGGATTGTGCTGGCCACTTCATAACGGGTACGTTGTTTTGCTGAGGCCTCGACTTAGCTATTTTGCTTGTATGCTTTGGGTCATTATCCTGTTGAAACATCCATTTGAGAGGCATTTCATACAGTAGCAAACCTAGGGGGCTGGCCAAGGAGGCGATTACTACAGGCGTAACGCTTGTGAGCAGCAAAATGGCCGTAAAATATATCTCATTTTGCTAGGGTTTTCGAAAGTCAAAAGTAAGGAACTTTTTATAGTAAATGAATGTAGTAAATGAATATAGTAAATTGGAATGTATAAGAATGGAGATTTAGAAATTAAAAGCGAAATATAACTCATTTTGCTAGGGTTTTTGAAATTCGAAAGTGAAGACATTTTTTTTATGAAATTTTAGCATGAATACCTGAAAACACAAAGATTTGTTTTAGAAGGGGGCGGCAAATAGCTTCTTTGCTCCAAGCGCCTGATGTGCGCGGTACGCCACTTATTTCAGATTCAGCATAAGCCAACATTTGTCGAGTTATTTTTTTTAGATTAGATTTATTTTTATTATTATTATCAACTACATTACAAATTTCATTAAATTATATACATTTTTTACTTACTAATTAATACGGGGTGATTCATAAGTTTTGAGACTAGCTTTTAGCGCTTGTAAAAATTAAGTAATAACAAATACCCAAATAAAGTTGCTTGCATTTTTTAATTTTACTCAAAATCTGTTAAATTGCATATTTATATTGCAGCAAATAGACCATTTTCTTAAATTTTACTCAGCTTGCTTGGAACGCTATCCTTCATTCTTTGGACGACCGATATCTCAATTTCTCTCAAATTTTTCATAATTCTGCCAGTCAATTGGCAGTGTTTCTGTGATTCCTAATTATTTTCACAAACCTAACGTTAAAGAATTGCCCAAAATTTTTCAATTGGTCGTACCTGTAGAACATTTGGTGGATTACCATTTTGCGGTACAAATTCGATTTTTTAACTTTTTAGCCAATATTGTGTGTTTTCGCATAATGACAACGTGCCAAGTCTGACCAGAAGATTGTTTTGTCGTCTGCGTGATTTTTCTCGATAAACAGCTTCAATTTTTTCAACCATTCACAGATATACACATCAGAATTAACCGCGACTGAAGTCCTTGTTCGAAAATACGGAACTGAGATACCTTTCGATGAAATGGCAATCCACATCAACACTTACGGTTTAAATTTCATTTTGGCAGCAGTGTAGAAGAAATCATTTCCACTAAGAGAACTGTTTGAAAAAGCGAAGTGCTATTCATCATCCATTATGTTGACTTTCCCATGCGTGAGATGCTTAATACAAAGTGCGTGACAACATTTTTATATTTTTGAAGTTGTTTTTCGGCGTACTCCGGTGCCTTTATACGTTTTTGAACTTGCACCTTATTCTTCTTTAAAATTCGATTCACAATAGATTTCGGAATACGGATTTTTCTCGAAAACTTCTATTGGGATTGCCCAGCTCTATCTTTTGAGCTTGAAAGCAGATTCTTCGTTTTTCTACTACTAAGAGTAGCAGGCCGACTGGGTTTTATTTTATTTTCTTGGTCTTTACCATTATGGCAATCACGGAATACACGAAAAATAGTGACACGTGATATTATTTTAATTTTAAACACTTCCAGAATTCGCTTTGTGGACATTCGTCCAAACCAAGACACGACACTGTTTCGTAAATCCACCTTTTACGACATATTGAATATAACTAAGCAAACGCGAACATTGTTGAATCATAGAAGAGGTACCATTACATCTACACTGTAAGCAACTTCGCAATCTGCCAACAGGAAAATTACTTTTCAGTGCACAGCTTTTAGACTCAAAACTTATGAATCACCCCTTAATAATAATAAGCAAATCCACGCCCTGTTATCCTAAGAACTAGAGTTGGACGCAAAATTACATAATTAAATTAATACAGTGTACATGGGTCGTGATATTTAAGTACAATAGAAAATTTCAAAACAAAATATTATCTTAAGAGATAAGTGTGAAAATAAATAAAAAAGAAAAAATCAAAATAAAGAAAAAAAAGGCTAATAAAAACAAAATTTGTCAAAAGTCTACAATAAATACTCAATACTAAAGAATAATCTCAATAACCGTATTTATACTTTCATGTGAAAAACAAAACAGCCAAGATTTCACTATCTTGAGAAAAGCATGTATATTTCGCAGGCATCTTATATAATGCGGAAGTCTGTTAAGCAATCTGGGAGCAATGGAATCATAAAAACGCAAAAAATGTTGCAGATAGTAGGAAGGAACCACGGCCAAGTTAAGACAATTTATTCTCAATCCATAATTTGAATGGCATCTGGTGTTAATTATATACCCAGATTTAATGTAAAATGTTTTTAAGACCTTAAAATAGTACAGGTGTTTTATCGGTAAAATGTTCAATTTTCTAAACAGAGACAGACTATTCTCTAAGCGCCCCTTTTTGCATATTAACCAAATAACTTGCTTTTGTATTGTTAGCAGAGGATTTATTTTGTTATCATGTGTGCCACCCCCACATTCCAAATCATAATCCAATTTTGATTGAAAAATACCAAAGTAGATACAAGTAACTAATTTTGCTGAGCAAAACTTACTCAAGTGATAAAGCTGTCTAACTGCTGTCAATAATTGTTTGTTCATTGCTGCTGTGTGGTCAGACCAGTTCAGTTTTGTATCAATCAATAAACCTAGATACTTAAAAGTTTTTACGCAATTAAATTTAAAACAATTTGTGGAACAAGCCCCTGAATCGACATAAGTGTGCAAAATATGCACGGAACCACAATTGTTCTTACTAATCAAGAATTTTTGACATAGCGCACCATGCAAAGTGAAGTCACCAAGTTGAATTACCTTACCATCCATTACCAACCATTTTATGAGTTAAAAACCAGTGCCTCAAAGATTCCAAATCATTGTTTATTTCAAACATTGCATGTGCAATGGAGTCACATGAGCACGTACACGCCATATCATCAGCAAATGCGATAGTTGTACCTATGAAGTTTTGGGAGAAAATCGAGTTCACAAATTTTAGGAACAAAATTGAACCCAATACTGAACCTTGTGGTACTCTTATATCTATTTTCTATTCAATGTATTCTAATTGATCCATGATGCCGAGGATAGAATATACCAAGCCCAAACCATAATTTTGACACATCATACTGGACGGCCCCTAGCGAAAGAAATTTTCGTGTTTTTGCCAAATATTTAGTTGAACTTACCAAAAAAAAAAAAAGGTCCATACTTCTGACATTCTCAAACTTTAGCAAAATGACGTATATTTCACCTACACATTGAAATTTACTACAGCAAACTATTTTCATTTACTAAAAAAAAGTCTCACTTTTGACTTTCAAAAACCCTAAAATGAGATATATTTCACGACCCCCTCGGCCTTACTCCGCCCTATGTACGCTACTGATTCCATGCATTCTGAGAGTAAGGGTGAAGTAAATTTGTTGAAACATCTCGGCTTTTTTGCCTTCTTTATCACCAGTGGTTTTAATTTGTGGTTCCCAGACGCATTTGTACAGGCTAGGAAAGTGAGACGTGCCTTTTCGGCTTTTCTGCCGGATGCAAGTTTTCCATTGCTTAAAATTAAAGTTTTGCATGGAAGTCATTTCCAAAATATATCAGTTTCGTTCGAATTGTAAATATGATCATGTGTTAAAGTAATTTTTGATATTAAAGGCCAAAGTTCCTTTTATAAAAGTTCAACAAATTCCGGTTCGGATGACAGTTTTTCCCAGCATATTTTTAAAAATTTATTTCGAATCGTCGCTTAAAAGGCACTCCCAAAAATCAAAGTTAAAAATTTTTATACTAATTACTATTAATGGAAACCCCGTATCTTCCATCGTCAGTTTCCAAGAGTATCAATAAGAGTTACTATGACGAATACGATTAATATTTATTAAATACAACAACCAGTAAATTAATTTGGAAAATCAATGATTTCATTGGTGATTCATAATGAAAATAGCGGGAAATCAAGAAAACGTAAGCAACGTAGAAATTATACGATTACCTATGTACATATGTATGAATTTACGTGCAGATTCGACGGCAAACGTAAACAAAAGTCGGCCTAAAAATATAGCAACAAGTGGGGGTTTAAATTGGCTTTTAGAAACTAATTAGTTTATGGTTTATTTTGTAAACCAGAACTATATGGGAATGGTATAGGAAAATAATAACACAAATAATTTTAACTTAACACCAAGAAGTATTTAAATTTTGAATTTTATAGTTCAGAGATGCTTAAAAGTATCAATGCCTAAGAAAATAATTATTTTTCATCAAGAACCACCCCTGTCGCTAACAAAAGTACTAAGAAAGTGAAATATAAAAAAAAATCTATACATCAAAACATAAATTTATTGCAATATGTTACCGACCACCTGTAACAGGCTTTCTATCAACAGTGCCAGTTTCAAGATCCCGCATCTGGGAAAGCGATTTTGGTGTCGCGACTCTTCATATGGAACATATAGAAAAAAGTAGCTTGCATAGCCTCTCAAAGTCCGATTGACATAAAGAAAAGGTCATTTCTTCTAAAAAATTTGGGAACCCATTAAATTTTTTTGGCGCCCAAACTCTGGAATGTGTCGCACCGACCTTAGCTAAATACAAGATTTTCCCTTGGGAAAATTATTTTGAAGATTGAAAGTTTGTAAAACCTTTATGCTGTTGAAAATTATATCCGATGAGTCACCATCATCCGATGGCAGTACCACCATTTAAATTGGTCCAAGGAGAGTTTCGGTAATTTAATAGAAACGTACTTGTACTTCAAATCGAAAAATATTGTGAGAGTGTCAGAGGTTTGGCTTCAGCGAAAAGTCTATTGAATTTGTTGTCACTATAATGCTAAAAAATGTTTCTCTTGTATTTCGAGATGCTTCTGAGTTCGCTACAGACCGAAATAAAATAAAACGAATGAAGCACTAACTCAGATCAAACAAGCGTAATAATTTATAAACGAAATGACAAAGGGTAGCATATTTCCACTATACCGGAACCGGACTTAATTTCATTCTATTGAAAGAGACAGATCTTGGAAAAAGTTGATTGGGCTTATAGTTGCTCAACTTGAGAACTGTGAAAGCCTCTTATCTTCCCAAATCCAGCTTCTTTACAGAAATTTATTATTAAATAATCGATTGTTCCTTTCTCCAAATTAATTTACCTCCATTTCTGAATAAAACAGCAAAACAAGAGCTTGTCGAGCAGTATCATTTTTCTAGACTGGAAATTTCTTCACTCTCTTAAAAATAAAACAAATAAAAAAGAAAACAAAAACTCTAAGATAATATAACAAACAAAGCAAAAAGAAATTAAATAAAAAAAAAAATATCATAAATAGTAGCCCGACTGCAGCTACCACCGTGTGTCGGGATATGGACCACTAATTCACTTAAAAACCATACAAAGCCGCAAAGTCTGGTCAATAATAGGTCGGTTACTACAGGCAACCTTAACCCATCGTTAAGGAATCTTATTGAATATGGTGTAGCTATTCAAGATTGAACGACATAAAGGATTGAATTATTTTGATAAATTTTTTTTTTGAGAAGCGGGCTCTATCCAATTTTTGGCCCCGCAATGTCTAAGGACGGTCCTGCTGGAAGTATCGATGCTTTTAGTAAAATAAAATTGCATGATATATCGAGCTTACTTTAAATGTATCTTTATTGATTATAAATTAATTTATGTAGCATCCGTATTTCATAGTGCAGAAGATACTAATTTGTGTAGTGCTAAAAATGTATCGAGATACACTTAAAACTTTTATGTGTAAACGGCAACAGCAACGAAAAGCACCAAATAAATTAAAAGAAAATTCTCATAAATCCATCACTTGTTGACTCAATATGCCTTCCTGCGTATTTTAATAGCAGCAACAGCAGCAGAAAATCCATTCGCATTATTAGAGCATCGTGCAGATTGCTCATTGTTTTCATCTACATACACACGAGCGAGTATAAATGTATCTGCATCTTTGAAATAAAACAAATACTTACTGCTGCTGATGAGTTTATTTACAAATAAATACATGAATTCCGTTCGATTTTCAGCCACAAATCAAAACATCTGTCATTCAGCACTCGCAACTCGCGTTGCGAACGCTTGGCTCGATCCCCCGTCCCCTAGTCGTGCGTTCAGGACCAAGTGTTGATAAACAAATTATAAGAATGTATCTTTAAAATGTATCTGCTGTAGATAATACATCTTGTGAATGCGGATTTGTTTGTTTGTTCATGTGGTTTTTTCCGTATTTTTTTTAGCTTCTTCGTGCAACTTAAAATTGAAAAATGTTTGTCCTCGTGTTTAGTATCTCTCCATTCAAGTGTTAGTTTTGGCCGCAACAAATGATTTCGTTGTTGTTGTGGGTGTTAGGGTGTGTTTGTGGGATTTTGGCATTTGGCGCCTTCGCGCAGAATTCAATTTAAAACATTTAACTGACAGATTTATCAGGTACGATGAGAATCTTACGCTGCAATATCTCATCGCGATTGTTTATTTAATGGAAATCATTTAATCGTCGCTCAAATTGGGCTGCTTTTTAGCATCATCATCATACATTAGTTTGTATGTGTGTGTGTGTTTTTGTTGCTATGCTTCACAATTGCTATAATTGTAGATTGATTTATATTAGAATTTATAATTTAAAAAGAAAATAAATTTAATTTTGATTAATTTTCTAATATTTACGAAGTCTTTGAATGTATTTGTGTTATTCCTTGTAGTCGTTTATAGAAAATTAATATTTGGTATGAAATGAAATACGATAAGGTTCAATGAAGCTATGTTAAAACTCAGCATGACAACCGCCGAAACCGACAAATTAAAGGTGCTATAGAAAATTCCATAGAAATGGTAAACATATATGCAAAAGCGTTGAGAGAACTATTGCCAATGACCTTACAACTCAAGCGACCTCTATACATATACGAAAAATTCGACAACTTTTCACGTCCAATAAAAAATTACAACGACACACGACTAACTTACTAAGCCGTACACAACAGCCGTTACTACCAAACCGTTTAGCCCATTTTTTATATTCCTTCTCATGAACAAATAACATTGGCCAACCAACAACTTAAGTTAAATAAAGTAACAACATCCCAGTATATTTCTTCCCCATTTCGAAGTCATTTGGAAGGAAGCGAGACAACCCGACAAATGGCTTGAAGACTTTCTTACAAAAATTGGACTCAATTGAAATCACAATCCTTAGCTGGTTCTCCAAAGTGCTAACTTATGTAATCTTTAGTCTCACTCAAAGTAAACTCGAGAAATTACTGCGTAGGCAACAAGGCGACTTCCGTCATCACTAATGTAGAGATCATAAAGCTACCTCAAATTTTATGCTGAAGCAAATATACGAATGGCAAACCAGCCTCTTCATAAGTGCTTAGTTGACATCATAAAAAATAGACATTTCATAAAATGAATTTTACGAGGCCTTAATTGTTAATGCAGTCTAATTTATTTAGGCCAAAACTGACTCCCTTATCACTTGCAATACCGAAAGTTAAACTGTTTTGAAATTTTTATTGAACTTTAAATGAAATCTTTCATATTTCTCTTAAGCTATCGATTTTGCTAAGTTAACATCAATGACAACGCTATGGATATGAATTGCGACGGTAATATATACATATGTACATAGGTAAGCCTCACTTAAAGATATTTTTTAGTACTGCAATTTTTATCTGAAAAGTAAACTCATACAGTGTGGTAGCACTTACATCAAGTTTTGAATACCATAATTATAGTGCCTGTGATTATCTATAATATGTCGTCATCATTTCCAAAATCTATAAAGCTGTTACAGAATTATGGACATAAATGTAAACATGAGTTTGCCCCTTGCATTCATTTATTTATGAGACTTTCTTTACATTACGAACACTTTCTGACCGACACATCTAGGAATACATTTTTTATCGAATATATCGAGAGATATCGAGTTGCGAAGGTCAAAGGTTTTACGTTTTTTTGTGTTTTACGCTCATATTCAAATAGTTATATCTCCGGTAAATTTCAACGGAAAAATTATTTTTTTATATCGTTTTAAAGCTAAAAAGATCAGTTTTCTTTTAAAATTTTTGCCTTGGGTATTAAATTAAAAATTAATATCTTTTATAACAAATCAATTGTTTAAAGTTAGCGTATAGAGCGAATGCCATTCGATATGAAACTAAAAAAAATTCCACTGAAGTTATCGAAATTCCAACAAATTTCCAGAGCCCGAATTTCGAAATAAAAATACGGTTTTCTGGAAAAAGCCAAACAAACATTATTTTTATATATTTTTTGTTTCAAAAATTGCTTGAGACCGGAAATTTTATCGGAAACGAACAATTTTTATTTTTAACTAAAAGCCAATTTAAATGCCAACAAATCGCCAGACTCCAATTTTGAAAAAAAGTTTCGTTTTTTGTAATTTTAAGTTAAATTAAAAAAAAAAAAAATTTTTTTTATATTTTGGTTTAAAAATTCCTAGCGTCCGGAAATTTTATCGGTCAAAAATAAAGGGCTTACTTTAGTCAAACACAAAGGAAATATGCTATACAACAATAAAAAAATAATTTAAAAATTTTTGAAAATTGTTTTCTCAGAAATATTTGAAGGTTAAAGTTGGAATCTCAGAAAAAAAACTGAAATTACATGTTTTAAGTGTTGTTAAAAAAGAATTGAAACAATTTTATAAGTTTCTGACCTCAAGAACTGCTTAATTAGACTAAACATAGGAAAACTGCATTATTTTTATGTTGAAATATTTTCTAAAATAAAAGTTATTTATGTGTTTCTGAGAGAACCTTTTAAAATTCAGATTAACACCCGAATTCGAACTTTCGGGCCAAAAGCGCAATATCTAACACTATTATTTTTCAATTTCATTCATAGAGCTTTAAGATAAGCTTTCAGCCCATTAAAAAATTCATATTTCGTAAATTTCTGGACAGGTCTAGTGTCCCCCTACAAAAAAACACAAAAAATTAAGAAAATTTTGAAAAACCATTCATAGCTTTCCCGGAGTGACCTGTTGAGGGGTCAAATGTATTACCATCCTCCTTACATTTTTTCCGAACATACTTTCCCCCTAGCTCAACCCCTTTAAGGTTATCCCTTGCCAAAAAACGAAGAAAATTTCGAAAAAATAATCATATCACCAGGTTGTATCATATTCATTTTTGTTGTGTTCAATGTTTATATTAACTTGCTCTTTTCACAAAAAGGATATTTTTTACGATATGCTTTTTACGATACGATACATTAGCTGTTTTATTTATTTATTATTAGTAAATAATTGAACGAATACGATTTCTCTTTTAAGTTGTACAAATACAGCTGATGATACTTCAAAGAAAAAATTTACTTCAAGTTATCTTATCTTATCATTTGACAAAATTTGGTTGTAGTCTCTCATAAACGCAACACCTCTTCCAGCGGTGTCATTTACGATAACTAAACCTTTGCAAAAAGAGAGCACATCTTTGAAATCATCATCCGATTCCCATGTAGATGGATGATTATTGAGAAATTCTGTATTCTTGCTAAATGCAAGGTGATCTCTTCAATAGTTTGACATTGTGGCTACCAATGCAAGATAAAACTCTGGTGAGTAAATTTTACTCTTTTAAATTGGTTTTTTTCCTAGGCAACAGCTCTTACCCACTGGTTGATAGGTATTTATCCCCATTATATTTAAAAATTCTAAATGACAATAACAATCTGTTTGCTAATAATAAACGTTTGTATTACCATAGAAGATTTAATACTTTTGACATTAGTAATTGTGTGTACAATACTAGTCAAATCTCTAAAAATTTATTTTCCATGTAAAATTATAAATAAATATGTTTGTAATGTAAATATTTATTTATCTATTCTTAGTTTTAAGTTTTGTTATTTGTTTCTGTTTTATTTTTAGTTTATAAGTAGTTTATAAGACCCATGTAAACTTATTTTCTTTTTTATACCCAATTTTTTGGAAAAATATGTAAAAACTAAAATCAATCCAATATAATATGGAAACAACATATGTAAATATTATTAAAATAAAATAAAAATTAAATTTGACAATTCCTAGATAAATACCACATGTATGTTAGGAGCAATACAAAATGTAATATAATGTAATGAAAATGAAATGTAAAATTTATGGGATCAATAAAAATTACCTTTTCGCAAAATTACCTAGGCAATAGCTATTGAGTAAATATTACCTAACTATTAATAGCACCAACATAGGGTAAAATAAGTTAAGGTTTCGATTTAATCCAATTTCGACTACATATTCACTTGAACGAAAAGCGTGACAGTCATTTGGAACTGACTAACTTATACCAAAAGCGGTTGATTATGGAAGAGGTATTTAGTCTCGGTAACTGAACCATCCAGCTAAAATGGCTTGGTGAGTTTAAATTTAACTCATGGTTAGTAACAAAGTTTATTGAAATATGGCTAGCGTTCCGGTGTTAAAGAGCATTCGGTCCAGATATCATTTTTTTCAGAGGTATCTATCTTTGAAAAAAGTATAATACATACATATTAGAGGTCTGCGTGAGTGCACTTGTTTTGTCAACCGATCAGTGTACTTGCTGTCGAGTACAATCTTTCTATTGACATTGTGCGCGTCTTCAGTAAAAAAATTTGTTTTTCAATGCATGACCAAGCCTTGCAAAGGATGCTCAGTTTTATTCGTTTCATTGCGCTCTGTGTTCTAAAGTGTTGACGCTCGAATTACTCTCAAAATCACAGTTAGTCATTCTCAAAGGCTGCTAAAGGGTAAAAATGACAAGCTTTCATCTCCCGGATCTAATTTAACCTGTGCTAAGCTCCAGCAAATCGCCGAACCAGCGCGTTTGAAGCCCAACTACATTATCTCCACGTGGTGATCATTTTTATAGTGGAAAACCTTACATAGACCACCAATTAACAAATTGGAAAAAAACAAAACCATTAAAATCTACGAAACATTAAACATAATAGAATTAAATACCAAAAATTAACGATTTAGGTAATGCAATCAAAACTACGCCTCTTCTTTTTATTGATTAAAAAATGATCACAAAATGCAAAGTTTATGACTAGAAGTTTAAAAAATAAAAAGTATAAAAAAAAATTGAAACAAATAAACGTCCGGGACATAAAATAAAACAAAATTATATATTCTATAAGAACTTCCAATAGTAATCACCGTCAATCAGAAAACTTCTAAAGCCACGAACTGATCAGCCAACCAAGTGGAGGGACTTAAAAGCGCCAGTGGTTGATAAATTTTACTTATAACTGAAAGGTGAAAACATTTCAGAGTACAATCCTGAAATTTAGTTGACAGCCAAAGTGCCTCACATTGAAAACTCAGACGACTCAGCTTGTTCAATTTGTTTTATTGTCATGTGCTGGGATCGTAAACATTTTTACGATCAACCAATTAAACGATCATAATCAAGTAACGCAGTGCGGCAGCGGCAGATGGGCAACGCTGCGCAGCTTAAATAACTCACGTGACGCACGGTGATGCCTGATACCAAGTTATAAACTGACAGTCGTAAAACTTTTAACGATTCCTTAATTTGATTTGGTTTTTATTTTAATATTTTTATACCCTTTCAGCGCCACGTCCTGGACCCCGAATTCTGATGTTCCACTGTAGCATTTATTTTTATATGCTGTCGTAAAAATCGATTGATAAATTGATATGCGATTCTGTCGGAGGAACGCTGCATACGCAACCATTAGCGACTCTTGTCGCTTGTTCATTAGCAGAAGTGGCGCATTTGTCAGAACGTAGTGCGTATTTTAGTTTGCATAACTTAAAAAATACATTTTGAAAAGATAAATAAAAGAGCAACTTAAGCTCGCGTATCATTTTATGACCATCAAGGTATTATTGCTGACAGTGACATTTTTCTAAAAATGTTTGCAAAACACTGAGTAATTCTTTCGCTTGGACATTCTCATGGATTATCTCCGAAAAAAAAAAAATTAAAAGGTGCTTGATTAACTACATAATACGTTAAGCGTTTAAGAGTGTATTCTGTAACTTTTGAATTGTTTGTATGCTTTGGAAGATTAGTCTCAAGAAAATTAATATTTATATGACTAAGGATCTATGAAAGCGAAGGCTCATTCAAAATATGTGCTTACTTACATAGGTATGTGACACCAACACCCAGAGAATAACTTCATTTTAAGATTAAGCACAGTCATAGTTGTCTTTAAAGCTTCCACATTTAATTGAAACAACCTTGGTCTTCTACTTTAAGCAATATCAAAACAAATTTGAAATACAATAAATAAGGATTATTAACTTTAATGTAAAAAATACATTCTCAATTTAAAATTGTAACAATGTAACAGTTATATTGAAGAAACTTTGGTGTAAGATTGAAAACGCAGTTCTTAAAAGTGCTACAATTTTTATCCAAAAACAGGATTAGAAATCTTAAATGAAAGTTAGAACATTTTTGAAATAACATTGTTTTCATTTAGTACTTGCCATCAAGCCGTTCAGAGAGCATTAAAAATTCACATTAATTACGCCTTTTTCTTTATAAATAAAATAAATTTAAAAATATGTTAGAAATTTAATACAATCACGGTATTCAATTTACGCGTGAATTGATAGAATTTTCCGAAAATTTACAATGTTTGATGAGGACAGAGAATGCCAATCTTACAGATGGTGACCAAAAGTTGGCAGAGCTTCCTAAGAAAAACGATTTAAAAATATTTATGTGGAGGTGTTAGTCGTAATAAAATTAGTAGCCCAACCTTAATATTACTGTGGTGTCCCTGGGACCGGCCAAATCGATTTATATAAAGTGATGAATGATGAGTTTATTTCGCGAAAATCGAAACATGCTAGTGTTTTTGCTTTGAGCAAATGACTTTTTTTTTGTTGAAGAACGTGTTTTTTAAGTTATTACAAATAAAGAAGATGAGGAACAATTTTGAATATTTAAACACTTTTATAACATTATTCCAACATCCATAAACTTTATTTTCCAGACCTACTCCTTCCATTTTTTGTGCTTTCACTCCCCCTCCCTTCTCCATCACTGACCAGCTACGCACTCGGGCTAAACATGATCTGCCAGGCCTCGTGTTCCATGTATGCAAGAACTGGGATGTGTTTGAAAGTTACAGAACAATACTTTAAAGTTTAAATTATCTTGCAAAAATTCTGTTGGTTGAATTTTTTTGTCTCTTTTTCGTCAGGAATTTTTAGTACCCGGGGCGAAGAGATAATTTTCCGCCCCCTATCTGGAAAAAAATTTTTTTTCTGTGCATCAAAAAATTTTATTTCCTAAAATAAACTAAAAAAACTTAGCGAAATGAGACATACTTCACATCAAATCACAAAACTTAATGGTTTATTACAATTTACAAGTTTAAATTATGTACTAAAAGAAAAGTAAAAGCTAAATTTAAATTTTCGTATTACGAGGATCATCTTGCCACCCCCAAGCCTTTGCTGCATTTTTTAAAGTTATTGGCATTTTGACTTTGTATGTTAAAATTATATTTATAAAAAAAAATTTCTGAAATAAGTAAGTGATACATATTGCTCTACTGTAACGCTGGTGTTGCGTATATCCATATGATATTTTGGTGGGAGGTAGAAGAGGTTCTCAAGTATATGCATATTAGACTTATATATTGCCTCTATATTATTTTGGAAGTTTTAGGAAAATATATGTAAATAATTTTGCTAGAGTTTTTAACGGTGAAAAAGTAGGACTTTTTTTTGTTTTTGAAAGTCAAATTTTCTTTGGTACTTGGGGGAGGGCGGCATTTCAAGTGCTCGCACCAGGCGCCAAAATTGCTCGCTACGCCGTTGTATTTAACCGATTCGAAAAATAATATGCTAGAATGAATGAATTTTAAAAATATTTTATTCAAAAATGTCTAAATCATCTTTTTGATTAATCTGTTCAAACAGTAGTTTTTAATTATTGTTTTTTACTCGAAGTACAGCATAAACTTTTATTGAAATTAAAGATTAAACCATGTCAAATTAACATGCTTAATTAATAATTTTTCGCAATCCATTGCGCTTTTTTTTTGTTATTCCGAATAGCCCTTATCCACCAGTTTTCCGTTCCTAGTTTTAGTAAGCCCAGAAGATTTTTTAATTTATTTTTGGCAATTTAAATATCATTTTAATGTTATTTATTTAGGATTAAGGGAAAATACCAAAATTCCATGTGTTTATACGTTTTTTATGAGATACGTCCATTTCGCATAGTATTTATAGCTTTAAAAATGTAGATACGCCATTTTACTTAAGACTTCTCATACAAACTTTCATACAAAAGAAATAATACAGTGGACCCCGCTTAATAGATCCCCGGTTAGCTGAATTCCCCGGATTACTGGTCTAAAAAAAACCCAATGAAATTTTCCTCATTTGAACTATGTGTATAAATCCCCTGTTAAATGATTCCCGCTTATTTGATTTCCCCTTTTAAATAACCAGAAAAAATATTTTCCAAGTAAAAAATACATGAAAAAGTCCCCTTTTAAGAGATCAACAATGTTAGAAGCAACATTGAAAAAAAGTACAACAATGAAAGATTGACAGTTTAAAATCGTTTGATGACAGTAGCGATCTTTCATTGTTTAATAGGTGTCATAAATACATATTATATTGGAGTCAAAAATGTTGTTTCTTGATACTCTTAAGTTTCAGAGGATACACAATTCAAAATTTGAAAAAAACTTTTTTTTTTCTTAATATTTTTTCAATTCAATTCAATTCAATTCAATTCAATTCATTTTATTTCATTTTTCAGTACATAAGAATATAATTCTTTTAAGCGGAGTCTGTAAAATGGTCCTTTTTTTAAGCATGTATGTATTTAATTCATTTTGTTATTTTGCTAGGGCATTGTGCCATCCGAAAAGTTCTGACTTTTTTTTTAGTAAATAAAAACATTTAATGAGGTAAAAAATTTTGTACTAATTTTTTTCGATGAATATATGTACTTGAATGTACTGATTTTGATTTTCAAAAATCTGACAATCCTATCTTAAGGTAAGGTCTGTAAAATAAATTTTTTTTTCTTCGCTTAATTGACTAAGTCGATCAATTATCCGGGATTCTTTTAAATAATCCGTTGGATCAAATAAGCGGGCCCCTCTTTATTGATTCCCCGGTTAATAAATCCAAATTTTTTGCGCAGTTAAAAGATCAATTAAGCGGGGTCCACTGTATTTACTATTGCATAAAATACAGATCAAATTAAATAGAAACAAGAATCAAATTATATATTTAGAAATTATAGTATATTTACTGAAAGAAATATATAAAAAAATTAGCATATATTATTGTTACTTAAGAAATCTCAAGCCTTAAAAGTAGGGAGTTTTCACCAAAATTACATCATATTTCCTGGCATTAGATGGTGAAGTGAACAAACAAAGAATGACAAGAACTTACAACGACAATGGCAACATGATCCAGTCAACGAAGCTTTGCGTTATTGCCCGTTGTTTTTTTAAAATTATTAGTCGTAGTCAAATATACGACCATTTACCTTCGTATTCTTGACATACGTCTAAATCGCTTAGTAATTTGGGGTAAACTTGAGATAGAGAAAATATTCTTAAGGGATTTTTTATATGTTTGAATTAAAATATCGTTATTTGGATTAGTTCATTAGACGCGTACTTTCTTAAGCTATCCAATGCCATAAGAATCTCGAATATCAATTTTTTTGAGATACGCCTTATTCGCTTCTGACGGCAGTATAGGAGATAGAAAAGGTACGATAAAGCATTGCAATAAAATGCCATTCGGCTTCTATACCTAAATTCTTGAAAACGTATATAATACCAAATTGATGAAATTATTTTTTTTTCCTATATTTTTATTTTGTGTGTTTTGTGAATAATACGCTCCCACTTTTATCTTGAACTTGGACGATATAACTTGGAACTCTGACGATATAAAAGAAGACTTTGATTTTGCTGATAGATTAATGAATCCATATCTTTAACCTAAGTGCCTGGGATGTAGCTTCCATTAGTTTTCGTTGGGTATTGCTGTCTTCGCTAGTGGAAAGGATATACAGATAACGTTCTCTCTTTAACCACCTTTAAAAAAACTCTTAGCTGATAGATTGGTAATATACCGTGTGATGCATTTAAATATTTCCAGGCCAACATCTCGAGAACTAAGTAAGATATTGATGAATGTTTAGGCAAAAATTTTAAGGCTCTAGGTGGTCAAATAACAGTGACCATGACCTTTGACCTTGAAATTGTTTTCTCTAGAACTAAATTTATTATTGATAATGTATATTTGTAATTGGTTTCAAAATCAATGGTCTCTGCTCTTTTACACCATATAAAGCTTATAAGTTTTGCTTAAAATATTTATCACTATCTTACTTAGTTCTCGAGATGTTAGCTCTATATACACATGTGTTCTTTTTGTCTTTAACACATGTGTTTCACTTATTTGTCTTTAACACTTTGATTTAGCAAAATAAATTTTCATTCTTAAAAGAGGCTTTCGTTTTCTGCTTCGATTGTCAATTCAACTGCCGAATATTGATTTTCTCATATTTTTCACTCAAAAAAATTTTTCACAGTTCTTAAAATCCGCAGGAAGTTCAAAGTTCATACATATTTACAAATTGCTCATAATGCACCGTCTGTCAAATATTCATCAAAATATATTCAAAAATGCACTCATTTAGCAAAATTTAAAAGAAAAAATTTGACTTAGCTACTGCAAAACATTATCCAATGGATTGCCTTTCACTCCAAATTATTTTCGTTCTTCAATTTTTCTTTTTTTTTTCGTTTCAAACGTTGGTTTCGCTGTCAAATATAGAGAGCGAGCGCGCATCTTTAGAAGCTGCGTTGAATTATTGGATTAACATAAATCTGCGTAATGGATGCATGCGCAACAATGTCCGACCAGCGTTCAACGTTACAGCAGCAACAGCAACTTTGTACCAAGTTGTAAACTGTTCTCTGCTCCGCGATGTCTGTCATTTGCTGTCAGCTTACAAACCTATTGGTGGCGCGTAAGCGAGAGAAGTACTTGCCTTCAGAGACTTGACAAAACTTTTTTTTCTTCTATTAATACAGGACTGTTCCATGTCTCCTGTTGATGATATTCAGCGTATCTTAGGATGTCCTTTCATGGCATCTTTTGGATTGTCAGAGGGAAGGGATTGCAGGATTTTACCAACTTTTGTTGTTAACTTTGACGTTGAATTTATTTTATTTGCGTTGACTTAAGTTTTAACTCTTTAACAAGGATTCATCAATTTAAATAGAATTCTATGATATTCTAAATCTGGTAAGCAATAACTTGATTTAAAGCGACAAAATTATTCCAATTTTAACTATGTAATTCTAAAAACCAATTGCCTAGTTTTGCATACGAAAAATAACCTATCTATTTCAGCTTGGAACATAACCGGCATCAAATGTTTTTGGAATAATAGCACTCGGTCATTCCATAAATAACTGCACACGTTGATCAATTTTTGTAAAATAAACATATGGTTTAGCCTTTAAGGGGGCAGTCGCCAAAGGTGCTATCACAGAGAGGGCGGCAACCTGAGTCAGTTAATTCAGCGACTTCAAAGTGATTTGAGGTGACTTCAATGCTATCATAATTCTTCAATCATGATTCCAATCCAAAATGTGACGTCACCAGAAGAATTGCATTATTTACGATAGAAAAGGCTGCAGACTTATGGGATTGAAGTCTACAGGCGACTTCATTTTTAAATAGCTGAACTCTGAATATAGAATATTTCGTGAATCAAAATTAAAAATGAATGCACTCTTTCACAGCTCTGAACATATGTACATAAGTAAGAGCTCATACGAAGAAAAGCAGTGCATTATTTTAATCAAGTGAATTTGTATAATTCAGCTCATAAATTCTTGTTATTAGAACGAACGGCTTGAGTTATTTTTTTACCAAGTTATTATTAAGTTTTATCTAATAAATAACCCTAATGAAATAAAGCATCAATTAATGCATTGCATTTATAAGGATGAACAGGTTTTTATAATAAGCTTTGCTTTTAGGAATTTAAAAATTATATAAGATCAATAAATTTTTAAGCTTATCAATTTTAAATTTAGAAAAAAATTGTCAAAATTTTTGAATAAATATGAACAAATGCTTTTTAATAATATCACTATATTCGTATCAAGTTTTTAACTATTTAAAACCTTTTTTAAAAATTGTCCAGCTATTTGGGGGTAGTTCACATATTTCAGTTTTTATGTTACATCAGGCTGAAGCGATGTTATCAATACAAGCTGCTTGCGGTAATACTATTTTTATCATGTGATTGAAATTTATGCCGAAATTGAAAATGGTCATTGAAAATCAGCACTTTATTCTGAAAAAAAGTTTTAGAAAAATGTCTAAACAACTTCCATTTCTTCTATTCTTTATTTAATAAAAAAAAGCCTGAATGACCAAACAGACTAAACAGTTCGGTCTAGAAGCATTGAATGTGAGGTATAACTTTCATTTCAAAATATTTTGAAAAAATATTTTTAAAAAATTTATTTTCCTAAAAAAGTTGCTACAACTTCTATAAAACTAAATAGTATTAATTGTGCAGACCAAGTTTTTAAAAGCGTGCTATAAAACTTGTTTCAAGGTAAAAAAAGTTATACAAGCACAATAGGATGGCCATTAGCTATAAGTAATTTTTCGAGAGTTAAAATTGTGCTGCTCCCACCCCCTATCCCTATCAACAAAACAAAAAGCTGGGAAAAACTTCAGATCATTTGGACAACTGTTCAAATACCTTGAAGTTGGAACAAAGCATCTGAAACGATTGACTGCATTCAGTAGGTGTTCTTTTCTATCTCAACAATTCTATTTTTTTTTTCCCTAAAGATATTTATGAGGACACATCTAGGCGACCACAGCAATTAATTATTTAAAAACATTCTGAATCAAATTTCCCAAAAATTAATTCGAAAATTTCCTAAAATATTCTGAAAAATTTTAGAAACATTGATCTTTTTTTAATAATGCATACAAATTCTAAAAGAGAAACATTGATCTCTATAGAATCAAAACCTAATGTGAACGAAAGAACATTGTAACTACATAAATTATTTTTTCTATGAGAGAATTTAGTAGCAGTTGAGTATTTTCTACAGTCTTCGGCAACGACCTGTAAAACAAATTGATTCTCAGTTTTATCTTTGAAGAGAATATTATTGTAATCCTGAATGAATTTTATACTTCTTCATGCAACATCATTTACAACAACTGTCTTTTGAAGAAAGTTTATATACCATGAGCTACAAACGATGAAAACTCGATGTGAAAAATTATTTTGGTTAAAAATGTGGCTCTTCGGGGGGTGGGGATTTAAATAGGACTATACTGCCGTCAGAAGCGAAATAGGCGTATCTCAAAAAAATTGATATTCGAGATTCTTATAGCATCGGATAGTTTAAGAAATTACGCGTCTAATGAACTGCGTCTAATGCTGGCATCTTAGATCAAACCTATAAAAAATTGTCTAAGAAAATTACCTATTTCTTTTATATGTATTTCAACAAATTGACCTAAACAAAACATCAATTATCTCGAAACGAGTTTTTTTGAGATACGCCTAATTCGTTTCGGACGGCAGTATAGTAGACACCTATGGATTGCCATCAACCTTACGCGGCGTTGAATATTTACCTTTCTTGAAAGAATAACTGTCAATACTACTAGAAGATGTACCCTTGAAGTTAAGAAGAACGAAGGTTGTCCTGCGCACTACAACCTCTCTGTACGAAGACACTTAGATCGGGGGTGTCCCGGCAGATGAATCGACTGATATTGTGTCCTCCACGGTCCCCGGGCTTAAAATCGTTTGACTTTTTTTTATCAATCAACAGTTTAGCGGAATTATAAGCGGACGCTAAAAATATCATTTATAAGAAGATGTAGGGCATACATCGGGGTAGGTGGCCAGCAATTTGAAGACTTTTTACAAATATTTTTATTGCTTCATCGTAATCCTGACTTAAGCTTCCTTATGCCATAAGTGGAATATAATATAACACTTATATAATCATTTGAAATAAATGTATGTAATGAATAATATTTATTGTTGGTTTTGATTTTGCCATCATCCAAGTTGAAGGTAATTGAGAGTTCAATAAATTCTACCTAGGATATTTCGGAATCATTAATTAGATTTTTTAAGACTTGACAATATTTTAAGTCTCGTGCAACATTTTGTGCACACACTACCTACAGGTAGTCGTTGAAAGGAGGTGATGCACAAGATCGTAAAATTATATTACGGTTCGGATGCAATATTTCTTAATAAGATTCGAAATTAATCTGATGTTGTTTGAAATTTAAATTTCTCTCCTTGCCACTAGAATACCAATATATTTGTAATAAAAGTTATGTATGTATCTAATGTTTTTATTATAAAAGAATCTGTATCAAATAGCAAATTAAGTTTAAAATATGAAAATTATAGAGCAAAACAAAAATTTAAAGTACAACATCTTTTTTTTAAAGAACCACTCGCAGTTACGTGTTAGTTTTTAATCTTATCTGATGGCAAGACATTAAAAATATTATGCAAACAAAATAATTAAATAAGAAGAAAAATTTGTGGATGTGGTGCGCAAGCCTTGGGTCGCATTTTTTCGAAAAAATAAAAGAGGCCAAAGTTTCAAAAAGTTGCAACTTTTAGTAAGCATCATTATTATTATATTATCATTTCAGATCCACCTTGGGATCACCCATCCTTTCCACTATTTACGGGACACCCTGTATATGTAAACGTACACCGAAAAAAAAGACCGCACTAAATTTGAAGAACTGCCTTCCTCCGATTTAGTGTAAAAATTTTCCTTAATCTAAGTTATTTTACCTCATATTGATGAAAATATCGTCTCATTTAGTAATTGAGTCCTTTGAAATGAGTTCATGTTTCATTAAAGCAAGTCAACGCTCTTCCTCAAATATAGAGTTTGTGGTTTTAGTAAAACTTTCCTTTGAAATAGTAAATTTTTCTTTGGGAAGAATTTTTGAGGACAACTTGTTCCTCATTTGAGTAAAAACTTCCTCAATCTAATGGAATGTTTTGTTTAAGGAAAATCGTACTCAGTTTTAGTTAAAATTTTCCTTAATAAATGAGTGGCAACACTCGCTGAAATTAATATCTATTCTTCGCGTAAGTATTCTGTTTTTGCCTATATATTTATAGTTCTCTACTTGTTTTTTAAATAAAAAAATAAAAAAATTAAAAAAAAAAATTATGTCATCGCCGGGATTTGAACCGAAGCTTTCCTGATCAGAGAATGGTTGCTACATGCGCAGTTTAACAACATCATTTTAGTATGTCTTAAAAAGGCTGTCGGTGGCTGAGTTGGGTAAGATGAGCATCTTTGAACAATGGCATGGCGCAGAACACAAGTTCAATTCTCTGATCGGGTGAAAGGTAAAAAAAAATTTAAGTTCTTCTTTGAAGTTTTAAAAACGTATTACAATTAAAATACGAATGACTGACAATAAGTAACCAACAAATAAGAAAATAGAGGAAATAGAAAATTAACAAATTAGTAAATTTCTTTCATTTAAGGATACCTTCATCCTTAGAAAAAGTAAAATTTTCCTCAGTTTTATAACCTTGTCCTCACATTGAGTAAACTTTTCCTTATTTTAAAGCAGCAACATTTACTTGTACTAAGGAATCCAACTTACTTATTTTGAGGAACCCATGGCTTTAGCTCGTATTGAAGGACATTTTTTCCTTACATTTAGGCATTTTTCCTTATATGGAGTAAGTTTTTTTTTCGGTGTACTTACACATTTCGGTTAAAATTGTTATTTGATAGTTCTTTGACCTTATTAAAAATTTCCTCTGAAGTAATCATTAGTTGTATAATAAAATGCACAGTCTTAAATCCGCTCAGGTTTAAAACTATCGATTTGAGATGAAGAATCGATTAATGGCAGTCTGAAAAGTTTTTACAAGGAACCAAATGAACAGCAAAAAACTGCAGCGAAAAAAGCCAAGAAATCAGTGAAAAGACTCTCCCAGTCGGGATTCACACCTCGAATTTAATTGGAAGTTCACAGAATTTCTGAGAGTAGGTCGTGGAGAAGAAATGGAATTGTATTTTAAAAAAGAAAAGAAAAAAAAAATCAACAACTGGCTGAAAAACAGACGTCTGCAACAAACAAACAAACAAAAAACAACGAACAAGCCCACCCTCTAGTAAATACACATAGCAATACAATGACAAAATAGCTGCAACAACAACATCAAGAATAAATTAAAAAAAAGGATAAGACAAAAATAGCAGCAAAGGGGATGAGAAAAAAAAAACGAAACACCACACACTCATCAAAGAAACGGCGACAGCAGTAACAGCAACGGCAACAACAAAATCAACAACAAGGACGAAATGCAAAGGAGCCCAACAACGACGAACAAACGAATCAACTAACGAATAAGCGAAACGAAAACGAACTCAACTCAACGACAAGCAAAACAAATAAACGACCGACCGACGGGAATCAAATTGACAAAAAGAATTTTAAATTGCAAAAACAACAACAACAGCAGCAGCGAATTGTTTACTCAAGCTCCAAAATAACAACAACGAGGAGCACAAGAAAAACAAAAAAAAACCTGACAGACAGAGAGACAAAATGTCAACCTTCTCTAAGATACAAAGACGTTAGCGACGCAAAAAGTATCGAGGAGCAACGAGCGAATCAACCAAACGAATCAAATGAACAACCCTAACCAAATCAACGTGTAGAAGCGAGAGCGCGAAACTTTGTTTTGAAACTGTCATAAATCTTCTGCTTCTACCTCGCTTACGTCGTCGTCGTGCAGATTCACCCATTCTACTCTTTTTCACAATAGCACCATCGTAGCAGTCAGTCAGTTGGTGTATTTTCGTGCGCTCTTGACGTTTTGTTGGATGATGGAAATGGGAATGAAATCCAGTAACAACAACAACTGGTAAATGAACAGCAGAAATCAACAAAGACTAGAACATGCAACAACAAAAAAAGTGAAGTAGAAAAACTCACAAGGCGAGACGACGAACTGAGCTCAAGTTGACGAAATGAGATGAAAATGCTTAATAAAAAAAAAAGCAAAAACAAACCTGGTAGCTACTCACCCCAATGGAGTAATCGAAAAAATGTAGCGCCATCTCTGTTACACTCATTGGCATTGCACCACTGTGTCCCAGTGGCAATGAGCGCCATCCTCTCTGTCTCCATTATCGTCACCCCACTACTGACAAACACGAGCACATTTCATCAATTCAAAATCAAAACCATGACTATGTCGCCCCAACACAGCAGCAACACGGTAGATGAGCGAACGACACTGACGCACGTCAAAGAACTTGAACTCTTTGATTTGATACTTGCACTCTTTCAAACTCTTTATAATTTTTTTACCTTCTTTGTTTCTCACGATGATTTGGGAATCTACTCTTCAGATTTAATTTCATAATGTTCCTTGAGCATTTGCTCTTGCTATCCCAGTTGCAGCATATCGAAGAAGAGTTTTATTGCTGCCATAATGTAAAACATCTCACACACACATTAGCAGTTGCTTTGCCATAGTGGGCACCACTTCTCAGAGTTGTACCATTTGTACTCTATTTTAAAAGCCTCTCCAAGAGTTCATAACATATGGCTGAAAATTTCACTATGGCCAACTAGCTGTTTATAAACTAAAGCCCAGTTTGGGGTCTGATTCAATTTAAAGAATTGTCCATAATTTTTGGCGACCTCTGACAATGTCGGGCAATCATTTGACTTTTGTATTTTTAGTGATAGTTTGATGCACTTTAATTACCAAAGCACCGACTCCTCTTCAAGACTTCATGGCAGGACTGGGACGCTATTGTAATTTGATGGACTACGTTAGGATATCAACAATTTCTCATGAAATAGTTATTTCATTTTCTACATTATCACGAAGAGCTTTCGATCTGAGAATACATTAAGGTACCTGTAGTTTGACTGTTGAAACTTCAAACGTCGCTCTTTTTAAGAGTTTTTTTTTGTTACTCATGATAATTGCATCTGATTCCAGCCAACAATTTTTCTACTACGCTTACTCTCATACATATAAATAGATTTTGTCATTTATAGTTTGAATTCCAACAGGGCTTGTAACTGGAATTCAACAAATTTGGAGCTCACAAATACCTACATGGTAAATGAATGCCGGGATGAAATCTATCTCATTGTGAAAACCGATGGCCTCTTCATTTCTTTGGAATCGATTGGAATTTAAAATTCAAATCAAATTGAGAGCGAGAGATCGACTCTTTATTCAAAAATTGCTGCAGCAGCACAAATGAGAGATAGCACACATACATTGACACACTTTTGGCGCATGCTCACAGATGCACCCACAGATAAAGCGCTACTACTACACAGCTACAGCATAGCCATCAAACGAAAATAAACTGTCAAACATACGTTCTCACTTGCGTTGAATTCAGTCAATAACGGACCGTTAAAGCGTGCGATCATGTCAAAAATTTTTGTTGTCGCGTTGACATCGTCGTCGAAGTCATCGTCAACATCATAGACACGGGCACTCGCTGCTCGTTGTTGCTCAGCCCAACCAAGTAGAGTAGCTATAAAACGCCGACGGAATTTTTCCTCCCGTACATTTATTACATGCATTGTTGTTGTTGTTGTTACTGTTGTAATAATTAATTGGTTCAGCAGAGCGCGTCTACGAGTACGAGACACCACGCGCGCGTATCTCTAGTAAAGAGTATCTCATAGATACTGCGGCAGAAGCGTCGAATTTGTTGCAGCAGCAGCAGCGGTTGTACGAGTGCGCGCACAACGTAGCAACACTACTCAACTCAACGCATTTGACTCGGTGGGCGCCATACGACGCCAACACAACGGTTTCGCACGCTCGCCCGTACGGATGTGCGGATATCGAACATAAGAACAGAAAAAGAAGAAAAGATACGAGTTTCAGATACGCGTCGCAGTTGCCGTCGTCGTCGTCGTCATCATCATACGGGAATCAATCAGAACCAGTAGTAGAACCCCAAACGTTTTGTTGTCTGGTTTGTTCCGATTCTGACAGTCATTCGTTCTTTAAAAACAACAACAACAAGTTGAATCGTAACGCGCGCGTTTGCGGACAGAAAAACAACGTGAAAAGTGACGACACGCGGATTCAAAAACATTCGCTGTTCGACTCTCAAACGGGAAACGACGGGATCAGCACAGTAGGCGCTTCTGAGATACTTAGATAAAAATATAAAAAAAAAACGTTGGAAACTGAAAGAAAAATAACTTTCATGGAATTTTTTTTTCAAAAATTTCGAAATGTGTGATAAAAACAAATAAACCGAAAAATCAGCTTAGAATAAAATTTCTCATTTTTCAATTTGAAGTGAAATAAATAATCGCAAAAAAAAAACTCAATAAATTCATTCATATCTAGTCACAATTTTTATTTTCAACTATAACTTAAATCAAAATTTTAATATTTTTGTGCAAGTGAGCGAAAAAATTTAAAATAAAAATACAAAGACTGATTAATTAAACAATTTAATAAATTTAAACATAGAAAAACAAAAAAAAAAAATAATAAAAAACAACCAGTTATCCTAACCTCAAAATATTACAAAAATGTTAACAAAGTATACGTAAAACAGCCACAACAACAAAATAAATAATAAATTAATTAAATAAGAAAAATTTAAAAAAAAATATTTCATTTGCTCAGCATTAAAATTGCATATAATTAAAAATATTATATAAAAATCCTAATCTAAAACAATAATTTATGTAAATTACAAATTACACATACAACTTCAAAAATAAACACCCACAAACAAATACAATAATAAAAGTAAATGTATACGATTCATTGCAATTATTAATCAATTTTAAACCAACAACAATAGAAAACTGAAAAATAAAAAATATTTTCTAAATTTAAATTCACTTACAAAATTCAAAGAAAAATAAATCTTAAAATTATATTTATAAAATTTAAATTATAAGTAAAAATAATTTTAAAAATCCAAAAAACAAAAAAAAAATATTACACGTTATACGAAGAGTTACAAACAAAAATACGAGTACGCAGTGCAAATATTAATAGAAAAAAATTTAAAATAAAGATAATTAAAAAATTAAGAATTCTTAAAATATTATATAAATCATAGTTATACGAGATTGTGTCAAATTTACAAAAAAAAAAAAAAATAAATCAAACAGTTAAGAAAAAATCAATTGGTTTTATATTCTCTACGTAGAACCCCAAAACCGTCAAAATTCAGCAAAACTTCAAAATGTTGCACGAAGCTTTGATGCTTGAAATATACAGACAGGCGCTAAATGCCGGGTGAGTTGAACTTTTATTTAAGAAGAAAAAAATTTTTTTTTGTCATATTTTAGGAACCAAAACTAAAGATCTTGCTTTTTTTCGGCATTGTTATCTTTTATGAATTAAATTTTCTGTGCTCTGAATTCATTATTGTGTCAACCAAAATTGTTTCAATGATGCATACATATTTATTATGTACATACATACATATGTATGTGTGTAAGAAGTTGAGAATAAAAAAAATCGATTTCTTAAATTGTATATCAAAAACAAATCAAATTATTTTTTTTTTGTTTGGAAAAAACTGCTTGTGGAAAAGTTTGTAAATTTCTTTAAAAAAACTTAATATTCTTTGAAAATTAACTCAAAAATTTAATTTTTGACGAGTACTTGGTCAACAAAATTATATGTATATAAAATTGTCGAAAAAAAGTGTAAACAATTTTTCGGTGCTACTACCTTGAACCGTCATGTAAGGCGAAGAGAGCTCTCCGGACATAAAGCTCTTTAATGGGAACGGGTGCCGCATTGCACTTTTTAGTAAATATTTTATGAATGGAAAGACACTTAAACTTTTAAAAAAGAAAATAATGTTTCTAAAGATTTCAAAATATTAATTGACATCGGTTAGAAAAGCTGTGGCGTTGATAATGGCTTAATGACTAAACAAATTTATTTTACAAGTTGTCCAAGAACATTGAAAGGAAACAAAACCATATTGGTAAAAAGCCGAATAATTGTGTTCAAAACTAACACACACCAATCAGTTATTTCTGTGAATGAATGTCAAATGTATTTCTAAGTTCTTGTTTATTCTATTTATATGTAAAGCACTATCTTAAAATAATTCCTTCAAGTATAAAAGTGCTTTCTCTAGAACTTTAAAAATATTTAAGTATAATTTTTTTTTTTTTACTTTTTGCAATGAGGCTTGATAATTTTCTCGCTAATTTTAATCGATTGAAAATTGTAAAATCCAATGCGATATCTGTTACGCTTAAGCTACAATGCTCAGCTATCGCGTGGATTTTTTTTAATGCACATTTTTTAGATAGAATTCGAAGAAAAGTAATTTATTTACGTTTAATATTAATTATTTAGAAATCTTAACAAAGAAGTATAATGCAACAACTGTTCCTCTTCAGACACAAGGCCCAACTTTCGTAAAGATTTTTCCGGCTCCAGGTCGGTTCTAGGTTGGAGCAAAAAAAAGAAAAACCAAGTTAAATAATTGTTTGGCGCAGTTTGATATACTACGTACAGTGGTTCACAAAAGTATTCGGAATTTGAAATTTTTTGAAAGAATCTTAAAATTTTTTTAAAGCGAAAGAGTTTTTTTATAAATCAAACTAAGTAATTGTAACTGTGTATATCTAGTTTTATTTACTGACTAAAATTTTTCGTGTATGTAGCTTAAAATTATAAAAATGAATTTATAAACAAAAACTTAATGAAATTCAGTGCACATAAGTATTCGGAATTTCGAACAATATCATAAATAGTAGATCAAATAGAAATCTAAAAGTAGTGCAACACTCTTCAAAATAAATTTACAGTTAGATTTAAGTAATCCAGTTCAGTTTCCATTTTGTTTTCGGTATTTAGAGTTGGACTTTTTTATTGTGATTGTGTATGTAAACTAAGGTGATTAAAAATTTTTTTGTTTATGTTTTTAAGGTACTCTTGCGGTAAAGTTAAGTTGATGATATGGAGAAAATTTTCATGCCAACGCAGCTCGGTAGCTCAATTTCAAAAGTTGGCACCGAAGCCTGTTAGTTTTTCATGTACATTTTAAGGAAAAATCATATATTATTAAAAGGGTCTATGAAGAGGTGATGAATGTTGTTGGTCGGCTGAGGTCAGAATTTTAAAATATTTTTTGTCTACTTTCGAGGTTATGTATAGGATTCAAAAAAAGTTGTTCAGATTATTTTAAATAAAAACATCTATTATTAGCATCCTTCCTCTCAAAATGAGCTTTCAAATGGTCATCTGTTGCGTTTCCTCGCAAAGTCATAGCCATTTTAAAGTGACATGATTTTTATCCCTTACGATCCAACAATATTACCAAAAGGTTTCAAATTCATGTCACAGTTACACATTTGTAAGGCGCTTAACTTAAAGAATATACTTATATACATTGGCGAGCACATTTGGATACATGTTGATCACAGTTGACTTTGGGTAGCTTTTGAATCCTTAAAAATACAGCAATCGTGATCAGAATTTTTTTCTTAAATTCTTTTTTAATCTTAAAAATAAAAAATATTCAAAATTGGAAGCAAAACATAACTTTAAATTTGTATAATGAAAAAACTTAATGTCTTTTGCTCGTTCAAAAATTAATTTTTTCAAAATAATATTTTTAATATTTAATCCCAAAGCTTTAATCCCTTGGCTTCAATGACATTGTTGGCTCGCCTGGGCATGCTTTCAACCAGTTTCTCGATGAATTAGTGCGAAATAATGGCCCACTTAGTTTGAACCTGGGACCAAAGCTCCTCTTAGTTTTTTGGTGATTTATCATACCGTGCCACCGTTACCGTTAACAAAGACCATAAATTGGAGTTCAAATCCGGGTTTTGTGCTGACCTATGCTTGCTATTGAGTCAATTTTTAGCAATTTAAGCTGTGTGTCTCCCGGGTCTCCATCCTGCTGAAAAAAGTTTTCGTCTTTTTGGTAAATAGTTTTGTCCACAAAGTCTGGTAGATTCAGCTCCAACATACGCAAATAATACTCTTCTTTAATAATGACATTAATGTTTACCAACAGCCCAACAATCCACCAAAAGAAGCAGCTCCTACATCATCAAGTTCTTCCTCCATGTAGGAAAAATTCGGAAGGAAAATCGTGAAAAACCTATATAATGTATTGTATGGAGATACATGACACTGGTCATGAATAAAAATAAATAAACTTTTCATTTAATGCTCTGCAAATGTTCCTTGCAGGTACATGCAGTGGCTCACAGCTTACTTCATGCAGTGCATACTTTTAGCTTCAATGCTCTATAATTTTGAAACTAAGTGGATTCTGAAAAAATTTTTGATATCATTTGAAAGATCAAAAATTTTAGTTTATTGTTAAAAATATTACCTGGAATTTTTATAATAGAAAATCGAAACATACTACTAAATTTGATGTCACAGCTTTTTTCATGCAGATATGTATAAATTGTAAAAACATTGTCAAAAATAATGATTTTGTAATTTAAAATATGTAGTGTGGTAGCCTCATTCGTCAACTACAGCTTGAAGACGATTTGGCATCGAAGCTCCCTCTTTTAGGTCGTTTTTGTTTGAAATGTTGTGTATCAGGATGTGTTAAGAAATACTACTTATAACTTTATAAAAAAAAATTAAAAAGATTTAAGTAAATTTGTTGAAATATTAATTTTTTTATTTAAATAAATTTTCTCATAATATCTTCAATATAACGTCTTCTTTTTTTTTTTGATTTTTTTATATATTATTCCTCAATCAATCCTAAGAATGCATGTGCTTTCGTATCGAAATTCCCGCCATAACTTTGGAAACTACGAATTCTTTACTGATGGCGCCCACTATGTTTCTCAAAATAGCTTCGACATACAATTTTTTTTTTGTTTTTTTTTTTGTAATGTTATTTTCAATCAATCCAAAGAATGTATCTGCATTCAAATCGAAATTCCCATCATAATTGAAAATATCATACAATACATATAATTTGATTGGTGCGCGCTTTCATAAAAAACTCATATTTTCTAAAGTTCTGGCATTTTTGTGAATGAAAAAATTAATGCTTAAACAAATTTATTTATGATTTTTTATTTTTTTTCATAAAGCTAAAGCATATTTAAGCAAAAAAAGGTCGTAGGATTTTTATTCTATTCCCCAAAGTTTTTGAGATATTTCGTTTAAAAAAATGTTCAAAAATGTCAAAAAACACAAAATGTGCAGTTATCAATGGAATGACCGATGTACATAATGTGTATGTGCATATGTTTGTTGTTCCAAATTTAACGTGTATTTAACACTGGGCCTTACCGTGGCTGGGTCGACTTGCCACACAGTAACAGTATGACCTTGCCTATACATTATGTATAGTATGCGTGTAACTCCATTCACGTTATATAAAGTTGATAATTTTAACATCCCGTTTTTGGACAACTTCATCACTCATTTTAGGGACAAAAATTGTTTTACTCTCTTTCTCTTTTCGGTATTTTTATTAGTATTAAGTTAATATTTTGGGTATAAAAGCAAAAAATTCTGAAACATACATACTTACATACATAGCTTTTATCACTCTATCTTAGTTAGTAAAGATAAAATCGTTATGTTACAATCAAATCCATGAAATTTCCATGAAGGCATATTAAGTTGACAAATTAGGAAAAATCGAAAACTATTTTGAATCTAAAGAAGTCAGTTTGAAGCTGTCAAAGTCAATTTACTAGCGATATTAAAGCATTTCTTAATTTAATTTTTGGAGTTTTTAGCACAAATTACCCAAAGTAACTCCAAAAATACATTAGTCAACAATGGTTTTGCTGCCCTGGATATAAAAGAGTTCTAGGGATATTTTGGCCGCTAAGTCCGATATCTCTGTTTTGGTTAGTTAGCTATGGTTTTTGTGTTATATAACGTACAAACCTTCATTTTGTTACGTCACAACGTTTTAATTATGTTTCGATATTTAATAAGCCAAATAATAGTTATAAACTATGTTGAACGACGTCATTCATAAAATCAATCATCAACATTTTCAAAATAAACACCCTTATAAACAAACGATTATGTAAGTCTTAGTCAAAGGAAATAAAAAATTTGAGGATTAAAGGATTTAAGTACTGAAAACTGGTATCTCTTTTACTGATCAAGTGGACACGACGGTATCAGGTTGTGATTTTCTTTAAAAGGAATTTTATCTATTCACTAGTTGTAGCTCGCTATGAGCAGAAAAATTTTTAATCTTTTATTTGGTGTTCTATATTGTTTTTTATACGTGCACATTTTATGATTTAATTTTTGCTGACCAAAAGACAAAAAAATATCACTAACTTTTTGCCCAAAAAAAAATATGACATTTTACCATTTTAAGGTAAAAATATTTTATTTTGGGAAGACGGGAAATTCCATTTTTTCAACTTGGCAACCCTGTAAAAAATCTAGAGAAAATAATAAGGTCAAAGAACTATCATATACACGGTTAGAAATCTTTGAATAAATTTTAATACAAGCGAAATATTACAACGATTTTTAATACAATTTTGATTAAATTTAATACTTTTCAATAGATTACGAAATTTTGTAATAAATTTTGTATTAAATTTTAATAAATAACTATTAGATTTGATTTTTAAGCCACCCTGTATTATATTTTAACACTTCAATATTGAACTTTCATTTTACGTTGTTGTCAATATAAATAAACTTTTAGCCAACTAATAAATATCACTACGGTGGCTGATGTCGTTAAGCTGCGCGTGCAACACTTGAATTCACAGGCAACCCAGTTCGAATCCCATTCGAAATGAATTTTTTTTTTTTAAATTTAATAAAAACGAGTATTAAATTTTAATACAAAAAAGTATTAAAAATGAATTTTAATATTTAGGAAGTATTAAATTTTAATACTATTCTGTACTGTCTGTATATTGTAGTCATATATGTAAGCCCAAAAGTATTAAAATTTAATCCAAAATTTCCATGTACCATTTTGAACAGAAATGTGTAAGTACATAAGTAAGTTTGACTTTTCGGCCGACTAGCAAATGTCTTTCCATCTATCCGCAGTTGATTTATCTTTGTTTCATCAGTCCAAAGTATATTTTTCCAAAACTGGACATCCTTTTGCCGATGTTCCTTGGCAAAGAACAAACGCTTCACCACGTGCTTTTTTTTGACAGGAGCGACTTTTTTCTAGCAATACGCACATACAGATTTGCTGCATTGAGCCGTCTTCCTATTAAGTTCTGTGACACGGTAAGCCCATATTCAGCATTCTATGCCAACTTCATGCATGATAATGACCCGAAACATATGGCCAATATCATGAAACCCTGGCTTCAACGAGAGAAAATAAGTGTTTTGGACTGGCCAGTTCAAAGTCCCGACCATAATTCCAAAGAACATTTATGGGGTGATGTAGAGGCAAAACTATGGAAACAAAATATCAAAAATTTTGACGATTTGTGGACTGCAGCTCAAGAAACTTGGTGTTCATTCCTAAGGAGAGGTCGCAAAGTCTTGTGGAGAGCTTGAGCTGAAGATGCGAAGCGTTCATGCAAAATAAGGGACTTAACTTAATCATTTACGTGCAAATTTTTTTAGATTTCAACATTGAAAATTAAAAAAATTCTAAATTTTAGTATTTGTGCTATTTATATGAACATCTCATAATGGCTATTTTAGCCATTTTGATTAAATAATTCAAAATTTTTTAATTTTGATTTCAATTTTTTTTGCTAGCTGAATTGGTAATACATTAAGTTAAATTTATGTATATCCATAGTTCTGAAAAAAAATAAGTTCCTGCCAATAAAATTAACTTTTTTAAACTTAAGAAAATGTGTGCTTTTTATATGACCATGTCTGTATATAAGCTTATTAAACTTATTTTTCTATAAATTTTTAAATAAAAAGAACTATGAAGTTCTACTTTGTCTATGGTAAAAAAGAAACATAGACGCATATCCTTAGTCAGTCAGACTTAGACCAGAATCTAACACATCATCTTTTGGAAATAAGTATTTATGTATATAAGCCACAATGAATAACAGCTACATATGTATGTAAATTAAACGAATATTTTTTAATTAATCAAAAATAAATGTCTAAAAAAATGTTGAAATACATACATTATAAATAATAATAGATTGTTATCAGTTCAATTAAATAATTTCGAGACAAGTTTATTATTTTTCTAATACATTAAGAATTATTTCATATACGACTGTGAGGAATGTTCTATATTATTAAAGATTAAATTTAAACGAACACGTATTTAATACAAAATCACCACAAAACACATTTGTTCTGGTATTTTAATGCTAAAAATATCAATTATGTGTGAACTTGAAATAAATAATAAATCAGCCCACGCTTCATTGTGATATTTGTTGGTTGGCCCCATATTTATGAGTATCTAGAATCAACACATATTTCTATGTGATTTGCAAGTGAGTGAAAAGCAGCTGATAATCGATTATGACAAACTGACAGATACATAAACCAACTTACTAAACATATGAAACAAAATAGTCGTTGAAATTATTGTAAAAGATACGAAGAAGCCGAAAGAGAGAAGAGGAAATGACAAGGGAAAAAACAACATAAAAAGTTTACTGTGCAAAATTAAACGCATAACTAAAAGCGAAACGTTTTAATCTAATCGCACTGTTAACGAGCACAAATAGATACAAAACTATCTATTAGTGTTGTATTGTATCTATTAGTCGATGAGAACAACAAAGCCAATGAGAAATTAATAACAAAAAGTGAATGCAAAGTTATGTTATTTTGTGTTTCATACAAAGCGACTTAGCCGCACATAACACCAACAACAATAACATTGAGTACAAAAACAACAGTTATTTAAGTAGGTTGCTCAAATGTTTGAAGTGTCTGTGTATCTGGCGAGTATGGCTTTTAATCAATGTGACAAATTTAATATAAAGCCAAGTAAAAATATACAAGGTGTACTGAACTATCGGACTAATAAGCAGAACTTTGAAAAAACGCATTCATTGAGGAATGATGAGGTTTCTGCCTGCTAGCAGGTCATAGAGATGCTATCTTCAGCGGAAGCACACGTTATTTATATTAATAGAATTCAGATTTAGGTATTTAAATAACAAGATGGTGAGTGGCTCAATTTGTATTACTTAGTCTCATAGCTTCATTGAATCATGCAAATGACTTAAAAAAGCTTTCAAAAGCAATTTGAATATATAAAGGATCCAATTGAAACGTTGTCCTTATACCTTATATGAAGGGAATTTTTAGTTGATAACTTTTAATTCAGATATAAGGTCATATGTTCCATAATAGATCCTTGTTTTCCAGTATATATGCTTGTTTTTCAATATATATATATGTATGCTTATTTTTCAAGTACACCGAAAAAAAAGACCGTACTAAATTTGAAGAACTGCCTTCCTCCGGTTTAGTGTAAAAATTTTCCTTAATCTAAGTTATTTTTCCTCATATTGATGAAAATATCGTTTCATTCAGTAATTGAGTCCTTTGAAATGAGTTCATGTTTCATTAAAGCAAGTCAACGCTCTTCCTCAAATATAGAGTTTGTGGTTTTAGTAAAACTTTCCTTTGAAATAGTAAATTTTTCTTTGGGAAGAATTTTTGAGGACAACTTGTTCCTCATTTGAGTAAAAACTTCCTCAATCTAATGGAATGTTTTGTTTAAGGAAATTCGTACTCAGTTTTAGTAAGTTTCTTCAAAAAATTTACTATAACTTAGGAAAATTTTCCTTAATAAATGAGTGGCAACACTCGCTGCTTTACTCGCTGAAATTAATATCTATTCTTCTCGTAAGTATTCTGTTTTTGTCTATACATTTATAGTTCTTTACTTGTTTTTTAAATAAAAAAATAAAAAAATTAAAAAAAAAAAAATTATGTCGTCGCCGGGATTTGAACCGAATCCCTGATCAGACGATGGTTGTTACATGCGCAGTTTAACAACATCATTTTAGTATGTCTTAAAAATGCTGTCGGTGGCTGAGTTGGGTAAGATGAGTATCTTTGAACAGTGGCATGGCGCAGAACACTCAGGTTCAATTCTCTGATCGGGTGCCAGGTAAAAAAAAAATTAAATTCTCCTTTGAAGTTTTAAAAACGTATTACAATTAAAATAAGAATGACTGACAATAAAGTAAAACCAACAAATAAGAAAATAGAGGAAATAGAAAATTAACAAATTTTTTTTTGAAATCAACGAATTTATTTTAAGCAAATTTCTTTCATTTAAGGATACCTTCATCATTAGAAAAAGTAAAATTTTCCTCAGTTTTATAACCTTGTCCTCACATTGAGTAAACTTTTCCTTATTTTAAAGCAGCAACATTTACTTGTACTAAGGAATCCAACTCACTTATTTTGAGGAACCCATGGCTTTAGCTCGTATTGAAGGGCATTTTTTCCTTACATTTAGGCATTTTTCCTTAAACGAAGTAAGTTTTTTTTTTCGGTGTATATATGCAATCGGGGGCAATGACTTCATTACTAATGATATGTCTACTCGTACTTATCTCAGTAAAAGTATTTCTTTCTAGTGCATTAGTAGTTTTATACAAAGATACTAATGCTGTAAATCGAGTTATCACGCCTTACTTATCAAAGTTTATCGACATAATGCACGGTTTCTTTATTGACGAATCTGGAGCTTGCGAGCGCGTGCACATTCCGCTTGGTAAGACTAAAGGATCTTTAAAACCTGTAAAAAATCCAGAGCAATTTGGCCATCCTATAAAAATTTAAAAACCACTGACCTACTACTGTCCAAGAGCCGAAATGTCATTGCGAGAATTACCGCGACTTGCAATTAACACTGAACTATCGACAAGCCTGATGAAAAATTAGGTATTCCATTCAAGCATTTTGCCGCAGTTGTCTAAATGTAAACGAAAAATAATCTGTAGGGACCCAAACACCACATTAAACACTTACACTTTAACAAAAATACATTACAATCTTAATTTTTAAAATTTATGTTTTCTTGAAATAATTGTATTTAAATTTCAAAAATGAAAAAATAAATTTATTATTCGAATTTCAAATTTCAAAAAGGAAAGTCAATTTTTTATAAAATAAATTTAATATGAACAATAAAAGGAGCTCCACTCTGGCGATCATACCAGAATTACTGAATCACCAAACTTAGCATCAGCAACAAAAATCAACCTAAGTAGCACTATCTGCTGTTACCACCCAACAATCTACGGAACTTCCATCAACAGATGCTGTCAAAACCATATCTTAACTCGAAATTCAACTACGTGAATTAGAAAAACAAAATCAAGCGTTACGTCAACAGAATCTCAAGTGCAATCAACAGTTGGAGCTTTTAAAGAATTATATAACTAATCAACCAAATCGACATAATTTTTTAGAGAACAGCGAAGCACGACTACCTAGTCATTTCCACATCATCAACATAAACGAAACCTTTCAATGGAACCTCACGAAATGGAGTGTAACGCTGTTACGACTGTTGATGGACTGACATTGTTACCAACATATCACAGACAACGATTGCCGATCGTCCCGATAGTTCGGACATAGATACAGTGTACAGAAATTTATACACCAAACCCCACACTAACAATCCAATCAACAACAACAACACCAATATATTCTATACTATATTCCATACAAATTTTTCTTTTCAACACAATATTTTGATTATTATATAAAGTACGATAAAATCACGATTTAGGATCTGGTTAACTTTAATATAATAATCAAAATAAAGACTTAAATATGAGTAAACCGCAAACATAGCGTGTCATAAAGTCATACACAAACAACACACACAATGTTTTTTTTTTTTTTTTTAGAAGGGGGAGTATTGTAGGGACCCAAACACCAAAATAAATTTAATATGAACAACAATACGAGCTCCACAAATCTGTTGAACATTTTCTCTGTAATTTTGCGGCCCTTGTCAGAACCAGTCTCTTAGACCTAGAACAAGCTTGGCGCATTGGCTGAAAATGACATCAGATCGCTGCTTAACTACCTAAGTGGATATAGCTTTAATCTCTGCTGAGGCTATATAGATTCTTTTGACAACCCTCTTTACCGGTTTTTGCAGGTTACGTATGTGGTATTAAAACGGCACTTAACCTAACTCTAACTTAACCTACACTTTTGGGCAAAACTCTCCAGAACGCCTTAAAATAGGCTTCTTTAACGGACGAACAGGACTGTCTTTGGCATAAATACTTGCAATCTGAATTAGTTTTCTTTCTAAGTGTTACGAGCTTTCAAATATTCAGTGTATTGTCTTGCTTAAGAAAAATGTACTTACTTCAGTTACATAAGGCACAGAGAACCGCGTTCATGTTCATAAGCCGTGCTTTTAGAACTAAACGTACTGATCCTTCGAGTACCCTTCCAACTTGACCAGCAGATAACAGCTCACCTTAAAACTTAAGAATCTCTTTTGCCAGTCGGACAGCGAAACTGAATTTCTGACTATTTTAAAAACTAAAAGTTTGTCTGTCCCTACGAGAGATTACAAGACTTTCTCCCATTGTGAGATTGCCAAAAGCAAGGAATTCAATGAAGAAGAACCGTCTTAATTTCCTTACGGGAGGCCTTAAGCTAAGTTACCAAGTAGATTGCTACAGAAAAACTTATGTTAAAAATGTATCGTTATACTTGGCCAATTGCAGCATTTTTGAGGCATAGAAGAAATATAGCTGTAGAAGAAGTAGCACCTTGGCTGAGTTCGGTTAAGCAAATGCTGTCTGTTGAATCAATCTCCCTTAACACATTGGTGGCCCTAAAGTGCTGCACGTCTTTTAATTAGATGAAATATGATGAACTTACTAGTCTATGATCTGCTTGATTTCTTATGATAAAGTAGGTGCCGAGGTGCACAAGAAGCCGTTGAAAACAGAAATAGCGAGAAAAATGTTTACAAGATTCGATTAAAGGTTATGCAATGTAGGTAATAAGTTAATTTGGCCGATATGGTTTCTGCCGAAAATTAAGCAGCCGGTGAATTTTTAATAGAACTGATAAATTATATTTTTCACATGAATTTAAACGACAAGATAAAACAAGTTTTCTTAATTTTGTTCATTCGAAAAAACGAAACCCAACACTTGTAAAATGTAAGGGCCTTTCGATAAACAAATTTGCAGCATGCCAACTATTCAGTACATTCCTGAAAAAACTGACTGCTTATAAAAGGCTATAGTTACTTATAAAAGTGTCATATCAAAACTGTTTGTATTATATAAGTATATCAATTATATCAATATTGAAAACATTAACCATGGGCAAAGAATTACCAACCTATTTAACAAGATTTATGATATTAAGCTTCAAGTAAGAATGAATGTGCTCCAAAAAGTATTCAATCGATGATAAGAAAAAATTATTTGACGATTTTCGGAACTATCGGCTTGGAGCTCAACTTGTTACGCTTATTTGCTACAATTCATGACATTATTTGGTTCTCTAGTAATATGAATCTAATTAACACTTCTAAAATCATGTTAAACAATTGTTTTGGGATGTTAGGAAAGATCCCATTAATTATAGCCTTTATGTTTTTAAAAATTTTCTGAACTTACCTAACAAGCATAATGACGAGACAAATATAAGCTTTAGTAATGTCATGCTTGAGACCGATAGCGAAATTTTGACTAAGCCACACGATCTCGAATTACAAACTTCATTAGGCTACAAACCACAGCAACAAACAACGCTAGCAATAGATAGACCAGATAGACAGCGGTGTATCATGGATATTCGGTGCCCGGGGCAAATAGGTAATATGCCGCCCCCTGCCTACCGAAATTGTTTATTTTTATCAAAAAATTTTATTTAAGTACTAAAAACGAAAAAAAAAAAGGTCATCATGGGGAAAGTATATTGCAAAAACTCTAGCTACATGATCATTTTCATCAAATTACAAAGGACCTGCCTATTATATTTTACTATTTACAATTTTGTTTACTTAAACAAAAAGTAAAAAAACGTAAAAACAAACATTCTATCAGTGGCGTCAATTCGGTAGGGCTGGGGAGGGTATTGCCCCCGCCCCCCCCCCAAGGATCTGATACTAGGTAATATACAATACAATAATTCAATAAAACCATCTATTAGTGGTGGAATTAAAATTCTTTCCCCCCGCCCCCCTCAAGGTTTTGGTGAAGTAACGCTCATGCATTCTATAAAATTTGTTTGTTATGCTAAAAGTAAAATTTGAATTTCATATTACGAGGCCCATAATAAAATAAATAAAAAAAAAAAAATTTCCAGCCCCCAAACCTTTGCGCCAGGGACGGCTTACCTCTCCCTCTAAGTTTGTTTATTACCACACGATCGAGAAAGACGCTAGGAAAACTTCTAAATCAGCAGAGAAAATCATATGCAGTGAAAGACTTAGAATATCTTAGCGTCAAATATTAGTGAATGACGGGCAAGTGATCGAAATATCTATAGAATTCTTATTCAGATGCTATGCTACTCCATTAGGAGCGTATAGTTTAAGATACTAGTAGTAGTAGAATTAGTTTGCATAGTTTACTCAAGATTTATTATGGAAACAGATGTACAAATATTTCATAATTTATGCAAAACTGTTAAAATGGTATGCGTAGATACATAAACACATTAAAATAAGTCTACACCGCCATACATATGTAAATACGTACTAATATGTGTGTAGCCACCGGATAATTGCTGCAAATTTAAAAATCCATAAAAAAAATAGACGGACAGAAAAACACACACATTGACACAACTGTGCTACTAAACAAGCGATCGATGTTAGACTGTGCAACTAAGCGACAATAAGTCGTCGCAAATCTTTTAGATACTCGTAATAAATTAGCATTTTTTTATATCCAGTTTTTTTTTTGTTTCTCTCTAATTTTTTTACTTTGTGCTTTAAAGCAGATTCTGTTGAATTTTGTGACTCTGCAAAAGAAAAAAAATTTTGGCACCACATGGCGTTGGACAGTGGATGCCATACTAAATATTAAAATAATAATACAACTATTTAAATAACAAACAAAATGCTGACATGTTTTGAGCGATTTCTTAAAAAATAATAAAGAAAACTATAAAAAGCAATAAAAGACCAAATAAACAAGAAAAAAATCTTAATTAAACGTTTATTAGCATCGCTTTTGTTGTTCCGTTTTTGTATCTGAATGCGAATTGCGAATACGATGTGTCGTTTGTGGGCGCTTTCTTTTACTGTTATCAACTGAGGTCTTAACGAATTTGATTTGATTTGTAGATTTATTTTTTTTTATTGTGCTTTAAAATTATGCTTTCTTATGTGAAAGTTTCATCATTTTTAATTAATTGAAATTTTATAGGAATTTGAGATTTGCTTTTTTAACAAAAAGAAAAAAAAAACTTTATCAAACCTGGAGATTAGACAAGTTGTTTTAGTTAATTATTTTGTATGATTAATACAAATCCGTTTTTATTTTTTCCAATGACATTAAAGTTCTTGATAATTAGGGTTTAAAAAGGAAAATGCGGCAATTAACATCAGAAAACATCAGAGCTGGAGGTTTAAATATGATTTTTCTTATAACTGTAATGGAACTTCGATATAAGTATAATATGTATAAGTAAGATACAAGTAACGGATCCACAAAGTTGTCGCAGGTGAATACTACACTCGCTGCCAATCCACAAACTTATTTTCATTAGTTTCAAAATCGATGGGACTTGAAGTTAATAATAAATTCGCAAGTAAATATTCCCATAAGCTGAACAATACACTTGTAAGAAGTGGCACAAATCTTCTAGTAAAGTGGAATAAAAAATCATACCTCTTTGTTGGACCGAGTTTGAGACAAGCAAATAGTAAGTACTTCAATAAATTGCAGAAGGTGCAGACAAACAAAGAAAATCTCCAACATTACTAAAAGGCTCTGTGCATGAAAGGCAAAATAGGAAGCTAGGAAAAACTTTTGACGGTTCATCAAATCTACAAAAAAATTTTGGAAGCTTATCAAAATTCTTTACAAAAAGCAATCAACTCCTTTCTCTATAAGCAAATCAAACGAATCTTGAAGAAATGCGGCTGCAGGACCTCTTAATTTATTCTACACACCAATTTTTTGGACGGAAGCGATTGACTTGTTAACATACGGGCTGTTCATCAAGTGAAGCATGTACACAGGATAACTCTAATAACCCTTCGATTACCGACAAAATTTTACAACGTCAATGACCAACCTCAGGGACCTTCTCTATTAATATGGCTTGTAATGCGATTAATTGTATTTTTTTTAAACGCTAGTTATTGGTTTAATGTTCTGTAAGTCCACGGCACCAAATTCAAGACAAATTGTTGCCCTTAATTCCGCTATAAATAACAACCGTCATGGCTCTTTTCCAAATAGCCATCATTACTTAGATGAACATAGCGCCAAAAAACACGTACAATTTACATGCCAGTCGCTAGAAGGTCTCTGCGTTCCCTCCCTGCCTTTGAGCTGCCGAATATAGTGAAACATTTCACGGAATCGTATCCTAACCCATCATAGTTGACTTCAATTATCTTATTTGTAGAAATCATGGAGGCTTGAGTTATTCAATTGATCCGATTTGAAACTCCGCATTGTTGAAAACGTCATTGTTCCCTAGAGCCCTTGTTGGTTAGGAGGGTTAAAACTGGTCTGAACGATTAAAAGCTTCTCTTCTTATAAATCAGCAATCTACCTACAGCAATAACTACTACAAAGTATGCACAATCGGATTATTATAATCGGATATGTTTAAAGTAGCTTCAGGCATTCGTAAAAATTTAAGGAGTTTCAATTATACTGAAGCAGAATTTCTCGAAAATCGATTTTCTGCGTAGGAACTGCAAATTTGTATTCTCAACTGGATGACATTGGTGTGGTGACTACCAAATTACTAAATTCACCAAAAGAGAAACTCCTCAGGGAGGAAATTTGCTTTCCCTCATACAATGCAATTCTTCTTCGTCTCGATACTAGAGGCGTCAAAGTAAGTATTGGCATACGTAGATAACGTTGTAATAATAGAGTCAGAGCCATTATAAATTAGATGCTCTGAGTGCACACTGTCAATGAAACAGATGTGGCTTAAGTGCCAACGCACCAAAGACGAAGTTTGTAAGTGATATGGAAGAGACAACGTAATCTTTACATATTTTCGGTTAGTATTCAAAATGTTCCAAGAGAAGTCATGAAATGCCTTGCGAACTTCAAGTTTGCACATTTTAACCTCTCTTTATTATTTACGACCTCTCACGGAGCTGATAAAATTGCAAACTTAGACAAAGATAATGTATTGAATCGAGACTTGAAATGTACTTTTTAGAGACGGAATGTATATTTTTTGTGCCTTGAACACCCAATTTTACTAAAATGTACGAAATATTTCCAAACAATTAACTAATAAAAAAAAGGTCCTCAGTTTTCCCAACTCAAAAACCATAGCAAAATGAGATATATTTCATATTAAATTACAAAATCTGCACACTGCGATTATTTCCATTTTTTGATTTACTTAAAAAAATTATCATTATTATAAATTGTCCAAATGTACCGATAATGTACTGAAAATTTGCTTAAAATTCGCCACAAGTATTAAAAATGCGGCAAATGTATCGAATGTACTGACGACGACTTTTCAGGACGCAAATGTACCGAAAAAAGTACAAATGTACCGAAAATGCAATCACTGATCTCAATCCTGTTAGTTTAAGTGGGTTACCTCTAACTTTATCAAATTCGGGAAAATATCTAGCTATTGTTCACGATTTTATGCTCAGTTGGGACAAATGAATCGATTTCTAGACACATAAGATTTAGGTGAAGTTTTTATAGGGTGTCTAGAATCGATTTACTAACTTCATTACAAAAGCAAAGCTAATTTGTTTTCTTTCCATCAAGGATTCGAAATTAGAAAAAAAAAAATTTTTATTACTATTCCGATGTAATAAGGGAATGAATTATTAAATTGTTCAAACCTAAAAGGAAAACGATATTTTAAGTACATTGAAGGTATTAGTCGAATCGCCTTTTGATTAGTTATGTGGAACATTTAAGTGACGTTTCTATAGATAGTGGAAATTTATTTTTTTGCTCTTTAGCCCTCCGATGAGCGTACGGGTCTGGCCAGGCCTAATCGGTTTTCAAATTGGTATATCTTTTTTTCTAGGTATTTCTGAGTGATCCCCGTCTATGACTTCCTCAAATAAGTTAAGGCGAACGCAATAGAACAGCAAACGATGCTTTTCCGATATATTTGTAGTGAGAAATTTAAATTTTTGAAATTTTTTCGTGAATCCTGCGCACATGGGTCTGAGTAGACCCAACAAATTTTATCATACGATATTGAAAAAAATATTGAGCAAGAGGTTGTTTTGGATTATTACGATGATGACGGTGCGAAGGAACTTTACAGAGAGATCTGTTCTTTTTGGATGGAATTTTGTCAAATGATGGAGAACAAATATAGCTAATGCTACAAATCGTAAAAAATATCATTTTTGTAGAAAGAGCAACTCAATATAATGAACACAATAAAAATGGATATAATACAACCTAGTGATATAAATTATTTTTCAAAATTTTCTTCAGTTTTGTAATGGTTTTCCAAAAAGGGTTGAGATAGGGGGTAAGTATGTCCGGAATAAATGTAGGGCGGATCTGGTAATGCATTTGACCCCTCAACGGCTCACTCCAGGAAAGCTCTGAATTGTTTTCGAAATTTTCTTAACTTTTGGTTTGTTGTAGGGGGACCCCAAAAAGGGTGGCAGATAGAGTGTAAGTATATTGGGGAAATTTATTGGAGATGAAAATATAATAGGACCTGGTGATACATATGAACTCTCTACGGGTCACTCCGGGGGAGCTATGAATTGTTTTTCTAAATTTTCTGTGTTTTTTGTAGGGCGACGCCCCAAAAGGGTGGCAGATAAGGGTTAGTTGCGAGTTGGTCTAGCATTTTATCCCTACAGAGGCATCTGAGAAAGGGGGAAGTCAATTTCATAATTTCATAAGAATGTCATTTTTGCAGGGGAGCTCCCCTAAATGGTTGTGATAGGGGATAAGTATGTTCGAGAAAAATGTTGGAAGGGAAAAAATAATGGGACCTTGTCATACATTCGATTCCTCTAGGCAGAAGCTCCGGGGAGATACTAATGATTTCAATAAATAAAAACTAAGAGTTAATGAAAAATAGTTGGTATTTTTTTTTTGTTTTATGGGCTTTATATGCTCAAATACCTTTTATAAAACTTACATTTAATTCTTCCATACAAAAACTTTTGTGGTAAACTTATTGACACTGAGAAATGCAAAGTTTAAAACTTTATTGCTTTGGCCGCGAAAACACACAACGTCTAGTAATTAGAATCAATTTTTAAATGTTCAAAGCAACTAAAGCATTAAATAGCTCTAACGATCGAGTTGATTATGAGTAAAGTGTGTAATTATTTTAATACCGACGGTAAATAGCTTTATACTACATACTTTGCTTCTCTTGTTTGCCAATTCGTTATTTTAAAGTTTCTTTCTCCTTTAAACATATTTACTTAATAAACCTTTTTTTATCTTTACAGTGCCCTGCCAAATACCCGCCCACGCTCTACAGAATCTGCCAATTCCAGTGAACGGTGTCCATCGCACGATTCGAACTCTTCCGAAAATGGAACCAATGGCGGTGGTAATGGTAACTCATCTAACGTTTTACCAATGTCAAACACACACAATTCAGCATTCCCTTCCGTTCCGCAAAACTTAGCTGCACAACCACCCTCAATGGAGGCATATCTACATATGGTTGCTGCAGCAGCACAACAATACGGCTTCCCACTTTCTGGCCCAGCTGCTGCTAGTGGTCCGAGATTACCTTTATCATTACCAACAGAAGCCGCTCCTCCTTTTAAGTTACCACCTCAAGCATCACCAACAGCTTCAAGCAACAATTCAGAGGCATTAGACTTTCGAACAAATCTTTTCGGCCGTGCAGCATCTGCTGAGCCACCAGCTTCAGAAGAAGAAGAGGATGAAGAAGAACCCGCCGATTCCAATAATCCTTTAGATTTATCTGTGGGTACACGTAAACGTTCTGCAGATACAGATAATGGACCTGATTCCACTATGAACCAAATGCAAATGAAAAAGATCTTCAAGAATCATAGCCCTCCGTTGCCCGCACCTCCTACTGCACCAGCTGCACCCTTGATGCCGACAGTTAATCCCTACTTAGCTGCTGTAGCAGCTGCAAATATTTTTCGCACTGGTCAGTTTCCTGATTGGAATGGTAAAAGTGATTTGGTGGTCGATCCACTTGAAAAGATGTCTGACATAGTAAGGGGTGGTCGCAAAGAGAAACCGTCACGTTCCGCTTCCTCGGCTTCGTCATTAACGGCAGCACCACTTCCAGCACAAACTCCTGTAGCACCACCTGCATCTAGCACATCGAATACTTTGGCACCCTCAACTGAGGGAATGTCCAAAGCACGTCACAACATTTGGCAATCGCACTGGCAAAATAAAGGTGTTGCAAGCTCCGTGTTTCGCTGCGTATGGTGCAAACAAAGTTTCCCTACATTGGAGGCGCTAACCACACATATGAAAGACAGCAAACATTGTGGGGTCAATGTGCCACCCTTTGGTAATTTGCCAAACACTGATCGCCATCATCAGCCACCACCACCGCAGCAAAATGCTGGTCAACACTCGCACAATATGCGCAAGTCAGGCAACGCAGGCGGACAGCAATCTTCAAATTCTCCAACGGCAGCTGCTAAGAATGCATTCCAATATCGTGGTGATGCACCGACACCACTGCCACGCAAACTAGTGCGCGGACAAAACGTTTGGCTTGGCAAAGGTGTCGAGCAGGCTATGCAAATTCTAAAATGCATGCGTTGCGGTGAAAGCTTCCGCTCTCTTGGTGAGATGACCAAGCACATGCAAGAGACACAGCACTACACCAACATACTCTCACAAGAGCAAACCATGTCCATGAAATCATCCAATGAATCCAAAGAGGGCCAAAATAGCATGAGTTCCGAAGAAAGTCGCACTTTAAGTGCTGTGCTAACTTGCAAAGTCTGTGATAAAGCCTTCAATTCGCTTGGTGATCTTAGTAATCACATGGCCAAGAATAACCACTATGCTGAACCATTGATGCAGTCTATGAGTGGCAATGCCGGTAATCGTAAGCGTCCCGCACCAAAGAAACGTGAAAAGTCGTTGCCAGTGCGCAAGCTTCTTGAAATGAAAGGTGCTCAAAATGAAGCTGACAGCATGGAAGCCAAAATGCAGCGCACTTTTGAGAATGCCAAGCGCATGTCGCTAGAGGGTACCGGTGGTGGTGGATCAATAGCTGGAGGTAATGAAAAAATGGAAGCTGCTATATTCGCTGAACGCATGCGTCAATATATTTCAGGCGTTAAGTCTGCCGAAGAAACGGCCAAAAACAATTTGAGCACCGCAAATTTGTTAGCCAAAACTAAGTCACCTGAACTGGAGCCAAAGAATGGTGCCACCAAGTCGGCCACAGGCGGTTCATCCTCGGTGCTAAGTGCTATTGAACAAATGTTTACCACGAGTTTCGACACACCACCACGCCATGCCAGCGTACCAGCAGCAAGTCCTTCGAACTCGTCAAACAAGAACACTTCACCTGTTGCATCAAGCATACTAAAACGTTTGGGTATCGATGAGACTGTTGATTACAATAAACCACTTATGGATACATCCGACCCATACTATCAGCATTATCGCTACACTAGCAGTGAGCGCAGTGGCAGCGAATGCAGCATCGATAATCACATGGAGCCACGCAAAATGGATGCACCTACGCCCGAAAGAACCCCAAATCAAGTTGAGATTCCAGCTGCCAAAGCAGAGTCAGAGATTCCAATTAAAAGAGAACCCGAATGCGAACAAAAACACGAGAACTGCGCTAACACTGCTTACTTGGCTATGGACGTTCCACGAACAACACAAATTAAAATGGAGATTAAGTCTGAAATAGAAGATGAAGAAGCCAAAAGTCCCCAAAACACCACCGAAAAAAATGTTGAGAGTCAACGAAAGACACCAAACGGTACTGATTATTCCATGGCTAACAACAATAATAATAATAACAACAATAACAGTAGCAAAGAGCATCAAAGCGATGCGACCCAAACCAAATCAAGCCCATTGCTAGGACCACGCAGTCCTACTGATAGCCAACGTTCAGCCACTCCAAAGTCACCCGCTTCGAGCATTAAGTCATACGATGGGGAGAAAAAATACCCGAGTGATTCGCTCAATGCGCTCTCATCCATGTTCGATTCACTGGGCAGCTCGGCATCCAGCACACCTACCAATCGGCCACAGCCACCACAACTCAACCCCAGCAAAATTGATTCGCCCGAAAATCTTAGCACCTCCAATTCTTTAGCCGCTTTACGTCAATTCTGCGTCAAGAAAGAGAAAACCGCTTAAGAAATCAATATTTTTATTTTGTTTAGAAACAAACGATACAACTTTTTTTGTTTGCCCTTATGTGTCTTCGGCGATGCTACCGAAGTCGCTGTTTACTCAACGCTGTCGCTTAGCACACGAGCGTGCCGCCGCCAGATTGTTGCCGTCCGCTCGTCCGCCGAACCGTTCAGCAACAGAACAGAACAAGAAGCTGCTGCAGAAGCAGCCCATCCAAAACGCTTTAATGGCGACAAGAAATGAAAGCATTTCATGTCATGTCATCGTGAAGGGTTAAGGGCTAAGGCCAATGAGCAAGTCAAGCCCCATGATTTTTCAGAAGAGAGAAAAACTTCGAGCTCTCAATTTGAGATAGAAGGAACTACCTGAGACTTAACGCAACGGCATAAATTTTATTATGAATTATGCGATATTGCCGCCGCGATGAATAAAAAGAAAAGAACTTTAGATAATGCCGCACAAATACAAATAATCAGAAAAAACTGAAGTAGGCTGCGCAGGTTTTGTGAGGTGAGTTATCCATAATTTCTAAATAGACATAAGTAAATTCTTGGTATTGTTGGCTCTAATATTTTATGACAAAGTGCTTGTCATAATTTGAAATTCTAAAATTTTCAATGATTTAGGAAATGCAACGATTCTATCTTGCATACTGAATGCATTCCTGAGAGATGGAGTACTTTTTATTAAGAGCATGCACATTTGTTTCCAAGATATCTTTTTAAATGATCATGTGGAAACAATATACGCAGTCTCAAAAATAAGTTAGGAGATATTCTTTCTTCATATATGTATTCTTCTCAAGAGCTTTGTATCTCCACAGATTCTTCAGAAATTAATTAGAAACATTGCTCGAAAAAATTTACCAAATTTTTCAATCCAAGCTCAATAGAGAAAATGCATCTAAGGATGTCTAAGTCAACTTACAAAAATATATTTCAAAGCAATTGAATTGTTTTAAAAATTTTTCTTCAAGAGCATGTTTCCATATGACACATTTTCATGGACATATTTTCATTTTTCAATCTAGCAGTTTAGACCTACCTTTTTATCATCGTCTTAAAGTCTGAATAAAACAAAATTACACGTCATATCTCGCAACTATTGTGAACTTTTTATCAAAAATGCATCACTTTATTATAATTCATAATGCCAACTAGCATTCTATGCCCAATACTTCTATTACTTGCATTCGTGAATGACAATTTCTCTTTTATCTTACATTTTTCTTGCTTAAGACATTTTTACTAAGTTATGTCTTTTTTTTATTACAGATCCTACTTTGGAGATGTTGCTGGATAAGTAAAGCAGTCTTTATTGAAGCGAATGGATCTGTGAAACCACTTGTGCACTTGAGAACGAAATTCAAAGGCTCGGTCCTGTAATGAAACCCCGACATATAACGGATTTTGGAACGATTTATGACCAAGAAATTGAAGTGAAAAGACAAAACAGCTACAAAACAAAAAATAAAGCCCTTTTCAGGGCTGCAATTTTTTAAAAAAAGAGATATGGAATTTTTATTTTTTCTTTTGAAAATAATTAAGATTGCTGACTGAAAGGTAGTCATCAACGTTTTATAATGGTATTTGTAGCTATGATGTTCTGCTTCATAGTTAGTTTGAGAAGCCATTGTAGCTATGTGAATTAAAGATATACATTTTTTTAATTGTAAATAGCGATATGTCAGCTCTAGACATTACGAACATATAGTTGCTGAAAACGGCAACTTATAAGTTCACATATCTGTGACATTATTTAAGTAATCCGGAGTATATTTACCGCACCGTTTAACATTGGGATAAGGTAGGCATTTTAAAAGCTTAAGTCAAGTGGAAAAAAGGCGATAGTTTTTGAATTTTAATTCTTTTTTTTATTTTCGAACTCACAGTGGACAGAAATAGGCCCTTATCCGGATCGGTTTTACCACATAAGCCAATTTCATAACATAGTATTTATCGGGTCAATTTTGTAAATTCGTCTAATTTTTGTTTCGATTAAATATTTTGAGTGACGTCGACAAATTTTATAGAAAAATTGCCATTACAACATTTTTGCAGAGTATCACCATGGACGTCATTTAAAAAAATTACTAATAAAAAAGGTGAGGTAGTGTCGCTAAACTAAAACTACATCTACGAAAGACATTGTTGTACAAAAAAATACTCGCAGAGTGATTATTTTTCAACATAATTGTAGATGATACTTTGGCACAAAATAAACACCCGAAGCTTTGTCGATATTCTGGAGGAACATTTAATTTCGTTATACATGCATCCTTGAACTGTATCTAGCAGCTCCAAAACAGTTTGTGGATGAATAAATGGAACTCCATTTAAGATCTAAAGAAATCAAATAAAAATCAAAAATACATCTGGCGTTTTCTTTCGACACAATGAACAAATGATGTATGCACCTCATATCCAATTGTAATCTGTGCCCAAATCGGTGAAGTTGCTGATCTATCTAAGGGTTCAGGGTTAATCAACAAGTTTCACTAGCGCTTTTTCTGATCGTGAGGCCTATCTGTTGACAGCGTCATTTAATCTCAGTTGCATAGTAATTTGGTTTTATGCTTGAAATATGGGCCTAATGTCCGTCTTACGCTGGAATAAACAAAAGTTTGTATTCGTCTCGTCAGTGCACTTGTGAAGGAATATGCTTCGCAAGCATAAAAAAAACACTAATTAAATAATTGACTTAAATAAATGTTCGCAATTTGTTCTGTGTCGATTGATTATAATAACATAATTATATTTGATTTCCATATTTTAGGAGTTGTGTAAAGCTTCTCGTTTTGTTGATTCTTACTGCTTCAGTTTCCTCAGTGTTAATACGTAGTCCAACAGTAGCTGCCTGATCTCTGAGCCGTGTAAGGTTGGTTTGAATTGAACATTGTCCAGCACAATAAGATATACCAGGAGGTTTATCAAGCGAATGTGTTAGATGCCTTTACTTAGTTCGATTGGCGGTGAGAGATGATTGTGGACGATGCGGGACTTAAGGCTCTAGTAGAACGAGCTATTGGTGGAAATGGGCTTAGTAGGAACATTTCTATTGCCAATGCGTTATCTTTGCCATATCTTTGACAATTCATTTGCTTTTAAAATGTTAGTATAGGAAATATTATAGACTAATACTCGGCCGAAGACCGCCGCGAAGCCGGTGTTGGATCATAAAAATTTTTAAAGAACTTACTAAAATTCATCAAAATAATTTAAATTTTTTTGGTTAGAAAGGGTTAATATCAAAAATTTTTGTTTCAGTGTTACACCATTTTGAAGGGGATGAATTGAGCTTTATAAATATATTAATAAAACTGTAGGTTAAATTTTTTTTTTTTTTGGAAAAATAACGGTTTTTTGAAAAACAAAATCGGTCTAAATTTCAGAAAAGTCGTAGTATCTAGAAAACTACGAGCCACATTTCAACAATTTTTGAAACAATATTGTAACTTTTTAAATTACCTTTCATATGACACCCATATTTTGGAAATCAATGCAGGCTTTTCTGACTTATATTGATTTTTAGAAAATCTATATCCGCAACTTCCGATGGCTATATTTCCGAAACCAAATCAGAGCGACACTTTTTGAGTCCATATTTATTCTTAAAATTCAAAAGCACATAAGAAAATATTTGGTTTATAATCCATTTCGATTATGAGCTAAACTGAACATAAGCCAAATATCAATATAATAGTAAGTTGTGCTAACGACTCGACGCGAGAACAGAGCTGCGTCGGGTTTCGGCATTGCAATGCATATAGCTCCAAAACGGCTGGGCGGACCATTATCAAACTTGGCATGAAGTATAAACATAATATAAGCTTTTTTTTAATGCACTAAAAAAAAAATTTTTGTATTGCGACCTTTTTATAAAACCACAAAAAAAAATATTCATTATTTTTTTCAGTGTATTTTTTATTTATTTTCAAAATCCAATTATGAGGTTGAAAAGGCCAATAAATGAAGTATAAAATCCAGTGGTTAATTCATTTTACTAGACTTTTTTTAAACTGAATAATGGCATTTGAAGTAGTACATATCTTACCATTTCTCAAATTTTCAAAGACCCATATTTTGTAAACCAAAGTTGCCATTATATAAAGATTTTGATTCTCTTAACTCATTTATATGCGCATATTGTACATAGTTTCGGTTTTAATAAATAAATATACCCAATGGGAAACGGAAGCGCCTTCAAAGCGTTTCGGATGTGCATCAAGGAAAGCAGAAGCTGCTTCCAATGCGCTTCTCACTGCCTATCTTTTTTAACACACGATGTCATTGCGGGGATGCACATCTTTGGAAGCATATTGGATGCTGAATAGAAGCACATCTTCGGAAGCATATGAAATGCGCTTCCTTGGATGCTAAGTAGAAACATATCTTAGGAGGCATATGAAATGCTCTTCCTTGGATGTTAAGTAGAAGCACATTGAGCTTAAATTTAAAACAAAAACTTACTTAATTTTTTGTCTCCGATCGGACTCGAACCTAGGTCTCCTGCGTTATGCCAGTGTTCTAAGATGCGCACATCTTAACCAACTGAGTTACTCTTGTTAGTAATATCATTGAGATTAAAACTACATTAGTTTTCTGTCAAATTGAAATTTTGAGTTTTTGATTCCTATTGTTGCCACTTGATAATTCATATACATAATATACTTTTAGCAAGCTTAAATATATATATCAATAGAGTTGGCTGATGTCATTAAACTGCGCATGTAACAGCACGAAATGCCTGGGTTCAAACCCCAGTGGATGCGCAATAAAAGTTTTTTTTTAAATTAAATAGAATTTTGAACTAAATACTTCCGGAGAAGCACTTCGAACGTGCTCCGCATGGAAGCTGCTTCCAGATTTCCCGTTGGATAATAAGTATATTATAGTAGTAATACCAAATCATCATGGGCAATAGCTGAAATTTCTAAGTAAATACCTACATCAAAATATTATTTCCTGCACACTTGCGGAATTTAAGTTCCTATCAACATAACTTCCAGTTGAAATAATGATAACAATTATACAATGGATTCCGATTTACCTTATCTTAATGGTCGCAAATACTAGAAGTTAAGTTTTGCATGATATTACGGCAGGATGACATTCACCCCAGCATTATTTATGGCAAACAGTTAAGTGAGTGATATGGAGTCGTCCAAAAGATACATTTGCATAAATTTTGAAAAAAAAGGAAAAAATTCAAAAGTGACGCTGAAATTTTGGAAAACAAAATTCAATTTAGGTTTAAATTTTAAAGATAAAGCAGAAAAAAATCAGTTCGACAAACTTTTAATGCATAATAATAGGTATAATGAATGAATTTTTAGTACATTTTCGGTACATTTAGACTATTTCTAATAATTACCGTTTTTTTTTATTTTAAATCTAAGAAGTATTTTTGAATTTCAAGAAATTTAGGTGTAAAAAAATCGAATGAACTTTGTTATATCTTAATTTTTTTTAAAATTAAAACGTTGCTGAAACATGCGTCAAAAAAAGAACGAATGACCTTTTTTTAGTAAATTTTGGTGTCCTATAGAAAATACATTCCGAGTCTCGATTCAGTACATTTCCATTAAACCTCAGCTAGACAGCTTACCTCAGTTAATACTCCTTAAAAGCTAACCATTCGTCATTTTGACGAACACATAAGTTTTTGTAGTTTTACATGTGAAGTTGTATACTTTTCTTAACTTATGTAAATGGTTTTATTACTACTTAGCTACTGATATTTTATTTAAGAGTGCTGGAGTAGAATCAGCTAGGCGCGATAGTTAGATCGAGAGAGGTGAATAGCCAAAATGTCGAAGATAAGCTATCTATCCATTAGTAGTTTTCCGACCTGCGCGTCCAGTTATAGTACGTTTACTCTATACTAATTTTTTCATATAAGGGCAATCATGTGAGGGGTTCCCAGTAGGCTTACTAAGTAATGATGTTGGTCAAAATGAACCACAAACACTGTGTGTGTATTGAAAATATACTTATGTTGGCTTGTGGAAGAAAAATCAAAAATATTACGTTTTATTATACTTTTATTGCATAACTTTCATTTCTGTCGTTAGCTATACTTTATAATTAAAGTAATTTTAGGTGCAAACTTAACACAAACACTGCAGAAGGGTTAAACATTTTCAATTTGAAAACAAAAAGATATCGCGATCAATAAACTTTTTCAAGTTCACTTTTTTGTCTGTAGAAATTTGAAAAAAAGATATTGTTGAACCATACCATATCGAGCGTTAAATTTTATTTTTGAAGAGCTTAAATATCAATAGCAAATAAGCTAACTTAAAAAAATGCGACTTTTCGAACTGTCCTTAAAAATAAATTTTTTAAGCTAAAAACTTAATTTTTTCTAAAGCATTATGTTTTTAAAAGTACAAGTTTTTTATTTTAAATTTTGTATTTTTAAATTAAAGTTTCAAAAAAGTAAGCGATATTTTTGCAAATGCCGTCGGCAAAACGCGCACCAACAGAAAACCGCACAAAAACCTTAATGTGAAAACACTTGCAAAAACTTGCTGTACAGCTTTGCCTGAATGCGTTGCTGTATTGTTTGCCCCGCTACATAGCGTCTCATCATAATGGTACCCCTGGCTGGTATGCTGTTGCGGTATGCAGCAGTTGCTCCCGTGTAACAACAGTGCAACATTAACTCTGCACAATTGTGCGGAAATTACAGCATGGCGCTGTTGTTGCAAACAGCAATGGCCAACTTTATTGAACGCAAAGAAGCTTCTGAGTAGCAATTGCTGATGCTTTTGATGATGCTGCCGCTGCCGATGCCGATGTCGATGATGATGATGGTGATGAGGCTGGGCAAAATCGTGACTGGGTTTGCTTTTGTTTCCAATTTCAAATGGTAGCAACTGATCAATGAATAATGGTGGTACGCGCGCACATCGGGCGTGTCGGAAAATGGAATGGCGCATACAGCCACTGTGTATGGTCAAAATGGAGATGATCGAATAAGCAAATATGTGAATGCTACAGGAGAATAGTAATAGAAAATATATAGTAAGTAGCTAACAATAGAATTTAATGAAAGTAATAAATTTTTTTAAAATGAGCAATGGCTGTCGTTTGTATTTATGTATTGTTGAAATAGATCAGTTCTTTTTTTTTTGCTATTTAGCTAATGATATTGGGATGCACAAGTGCCGAGTTCAAATAGAGCAAGGATAGATAGGATAGATGTACAAAATAGGTTTCTTTTTTAAAAAAACATCAGAAACGGTAATGATATCTGACCTGGTCTATGAAAAGAGGACTTAGGTGCCATAAATCATTTTCCACTTTTTTGCCGATTCGAATAGAACCATCTTTCAGATGGTGTAAACTATTCTCGAAAATTTGATTTCTTGTTAAAAAATTTGTTTTCATGTTTCAATACATTTTGTATGGGAATCGTTTTCGTACGTTCTATTTTCAAGCTTTTTTATCACGGCACACTTGATAAAATTTTCTGCGCCCTTTCGAGTATGTATTGGACTATCGAATGAATGCTAAGTTGGCTTTGAAATATTAGTTGCTATGTTTTTTTTTTGAATATTTTCAGTAAATAAAAATAAGTTAGAGTAGAAAAATAAGGAAGAGAAACACAGCAAAATTTTTGAAATTGATTAACTTAGGCAGAGAATTGACACCAGAAGAGCAGGAACTGTTCGAAAGGGAATCTGTAATTTTTTCGATGATGAAAACGAGTCGGTGAATAATTTTCTCGGTGGTCTTGATTTTGCTGTAGTAAATTTTTGGCAGAGTGTTTTTGAAGCTAACGATAGAAGCATTAGATTGGAATTAGTTTCTGATACTTCCGATATAAACGAAAATAATGAACTATTCCAAGATCTAAGACTTTCCCACATAGCAGAAGTTTCAGTTGAAGGAGAAACAAATGGGTTCTGACCCTGAAGAGTTACAGGTGCTGTAGCTTCAAGCCGGGGTATGATCTATACTGCTCAGAATAAATATAAAAATCATTGCAAGTCGATAGCGAACATGCTAGAATAAATAGTACAAAAAATTAACGAGTGAGAAAAGTTTAATTGGAGTCGAGTGTCCATTTGCATCAGTTCAAGCGATACAAATACCACCAGCAAAACGTTCAAAAGACACTTCACCATTTTGAATACATATATGTATTTTGTTCCAATTAATTTTTTTATACTTACTACTTAATAAAAAAGGTTGAAATGTATATGTTACCGGCCAAACAAGCTTTTAGAATAAACTAGTTTTTCCTAGGCCAAACTAGTTTATTAGACGCGTGCTATTATGAATCAGTTTAATTTTAGTAAGTTAGAGTAAGTGGGCGAATTTTGGTCGCGACTCAGGAATAACGTCTTCCAATATATCCAACACCGGCTCCGCGGCTTCGGTTCACTGTGGTATATCCAACGCCGGTGTATAGACAAACCCTGTGGTGAACGGCGGCCAAAGGCCACCGCGAAGTCAGCAATGGACATATTTGAGTACATTAACCCTGAACCACGGCCGAAGGCCTCCCAATTACCCTAACATAAAGTTAGGTTAAAATAAATAATAACTCTTGTTCATCCTAGGCTAAACTGGTTCATCCTAACACGCTTCGGATGAACTAGTTTGCCCTAGGAAAAACTAGACTAGACTGGTAACATTTAGTACATTGACAATTTTTTTAAAAATAGTTCGTTTACTTTTTATATTCACAATACTTCTAAAAACAAATTTTTATCTTGACCTACGAACGATTTACGACGCGAAAAGAGTGTTTTTTTAAACACTTGCATGCAAATTATATGGGAAAAATATTTGCACATTGAGTCCCCATATGTACGATAAATCAATTCAATCAATTTTCAATGTACTTACGTAAGGTTAAATAAAACACCTTAAATAGAATTGGATGTCGTAATCTTTATTATGACCCGAAAGAAGAATCTCTGACATTTAATTTTTAAATATAATTTCATTCAAATGTTGGCCGCGACCAAGCCACCGTATGCATTCCATTCGAAAGTTCCAATTTCCGAGGTATATCGCGAATTACGCGAGTAATGTTGGCTTCCAAGTGTTGAATCGTAGCTGGCTTATTAACGAAGGCTTTTGACTTCACATAATCCCAAAAAATACAATCCAGGCGTGATATCACACGATGTATAGTAGGTGGCCTTCTTGACTTCATAACTGCAAAAATCATGTGAATTTCGAGTGAACATAAAGTTCAAATCTTAGTGGCTGTAATTAATTTGAATAATTTACAGCTGTTGCTCTGGCGTAAGTCTTTCCCCAATGAAATATCAAACAATACTGAATAAAAATAGTATGACACCAGTCACTCATGATATGTAAAAAAAAAACAAATGAAAAAAAGCCTCGAAGTAAATCAGCCTATAAAACAAATTTTTTTGATAAAATAGTGGTTTTTTAATAAAAGTTGTGCAGAAAAATTGACTTATCTCGAAAACTATAGTGCGGACTTAAAACTTTTGTGATGTAATGTTATAGCTTATTAAATTTCATTTCAAGGCTATATCCTCGACTTTCGATTTCTATATCTCCGAAACTAGATGCGTCTCCCAATTTCTGATTCCATATTCATTATAAGTATTAAAAGTCTCATAAGAAAACAATAAAAGATGAGGGGGGGGGGGGGGTTTCTTAAGTAAACTTATGCCGTAGCCGGCGCTGGGTAGGAATGAATAAAATTCCAATTCCCTGGAAAAGAATTTGATATCAACTTTTTCAATTTCATTTTATGTTAGTTGCTTGATATTATCTAGTATCTGCCTCGATGCAGGGTACTGCGCTGGTACTTACATTTTCATGGCACAAGAAATTGCGTTTGAAATGTTTAGCTACAGTTGCGGATCTAAGAAAAAATCTACATATATAAAGCAAACATTACAAGGGGACAAATCAATTTTCACCGTAGTTATCTAAAAACTTTGTTTCGAACAGCTCTTTTAACACATCCGTGTTCTCTATGATGAGCAAATAAAAGTCAAGACTTCCAAATTCTGAAAACCCCTATGAAATTATAGACAAGGCATTGTTTTGTTCTTTAATTTTTGAAGAAGAAAGTTTTCAATGCCGATATAAATGCGAAATAGTTAATATCTGATACCAATATTTGTAACGATCATTAAGTGGTAATTTTGTTTTGCTAATGGCAAATTCTTTCTACTACATACATTTAATATAGGAAGGTAAATTGATAACTAGCCGTTGTCATCGATGTTGTCGTTTTCGCGATAAATTGCTGAGGTGTTCAGATGCAGTACATTCCAAGTAAAGAAATTATTTACTGCTGCCAGAAAAGAAACATTCTTTATGCAGCACGTTCGTTTAAGTTCACAACTAACTAGAGACTGTGCTTATTCGAAGGATAGCAACAAAGATACAAAACTGAATTCCATATGCGGCATCATTATATATTACACGTACTAGTGTACTTGACCATTGCAAATTCCTGATCATCTCACTTATATATTGCAACGAATCGTTTATTTGGCTATACCATAAAACAAAGTTGTTGAATTCATTTGACAAGTAGTTGCAGCATTTTTATTTTTTTTTTTAATTTTCTCCACTTTCGATATCGATCTGACCATCTGTCCGCTTAGCGTTGGAATGATATAAATTTTAAGAATCTCTCTTAAATATTCCTAAGAAAGCAACAAGCAAAAGTATTCAAGAGAAGGCGTAGAATTGAAATTTTTCGATCAGAAATTGATTTCCATTAATCAATCTGTCGTGAGTCGTTATTTCTTTCGTGAAATCTGAGTGCGAAGCGTATGCCTTAAAGGACCCATATATCTCATAGTAGTAGAAACGTTTCGTTAACAAATCCACGCGTGCATAAATAACCTACAGAGGAAGAAATCCTTTGCCTTGAAGTTGTTAAACATTTCAGTGTATTCATCTTAAATTGAAGTTAATGTATTTGTTTTTTTTTTCTTCTATACGTAAAATTTATCCCTTCCTTGGAATTTCTTGACTAAACGATGGACGTTTGTTTATTCATATTTCTTGTTCAGGTATAGCTGTTTATTTTTTCATTTTTTGTGCTGCTTTCTGATCTTTAAAACACAATCGATTTGACATCAAAAAAAGGATAACGATAAAATACAATTGACTATTGATGCTCTAGAGCAAATAAGATTCGCAACGATCTTGTAGCCTGTATCCATGAGCAGCAGGCGCATCATTCGTACGTTGACAAAAGACAAGTATTGCACGATTCTTAACGTAAAAGATTTATTAAGTTTGTTCGATTTTATATGCAAATCACAAGTTAAAAAAAAATCGATCCCAAATACTGAATGTGATGAACGAATTCCAAAAAGTGCTAACAGTTGATCTTTAGGTGATCCTCATCATTTCGATTCTTTGAAAAATCATACATTGCCTGTTAATATAGGATGGTTTGTAAGAATTATGAGTCTCGCAAATGTCAAATAAAATAAAGTCGAGTTAAATGAAACAAAAATTGAGCCAACCACTAGAAGTAAAATTATACAGTCAATACATACATAACTCTGGTTGCCCAGACTCATGACTTGAAATCATTTCATGTTTAGAAATGAGTTTATATCTCTTAAAGAGGTAATTTTTCATGATCACTCATCCTATTTGATTTGACTTTCAATATTCAGAGAGTTTCATTTCCTTACAGGCCAGCATAATTTAACTAAACTAAATTTATGAGTAGCAGTCCATTATTATATTTTTGAAAGCCTCTTAACTCAAATAAAAATCATCAGAGTAATTGATACTAATTTTGTTAAATTCAATTAAGGAATAATTTGTTCAATGCATTTTTATATAAAATAACCTACTGTAGGGTAATCACATTAAAGGTTCATGGGAATTAATTTTTTCTAATCAATAATTCAAGTCAATATTGCCACGAATAAGATCATAACTTAAAATTAAACCAGAGACAAGGAGATCTTTATGTTCGGAAAACCTTAAAGTTCGTTGAGAAAATTTAATAAATAATTTAATTCTTCTGAATGCCTTCAATTCGGAATGAATGAAGGGAATAGAAAGTATTTGAGATATCAGAAGCATATTCCAGCATAGATCTCACGAAAGAGGTATAAAAAACCTTAAATGTGTTCGAGTCTGTTAAATCAGAACAGTTTTGCCTAGCAAAAGCTAAATATATAATAAAATTCAAGTGTTCAAAGGACTTATATGAATCAAATATTAATCTTTAGTCCAAAATTTTTTAACACCAATTAAATTAGCACCATCCAGTAGATATGAAGATAATAGGACACTAGTTGAATTGGAAAAGTGAGCAATTATCAATACTAGAGTTCGGCCATTGATTGAAATTCAATCAACATTTTGGTACTTAATATTACAAAACTGATATAAGAAAGAGCTATTTTTTGTCAACGCTTCCAAAAATAAAAAAATCATGGTATCATATTGCCTTATGCCTTCCTTAGAGTTCAATATATGTATGTACATATCTCCATGTCAGATTTCATCAAAATCAGTCGATTAGTTTAGCTAAGAAAACATAATTTCCTATTGGGGCGTGGCACCGTACACTTTGAAAGAAGTTCCCTTTTTATAGGGTTCAACCTTTTGCTGTGCCATTTTTCATCAAAATCGGTTCACTTACTTAGCAGTGAAAATATGTTTTTCTGTTTGGGACGTGGCACCACCCACTCAACACAAAAACCTTTACTTACTGGCGGATCAACCGTGTCAGGGCTTTTTCCTACTAAGGCTGGTTCCACGCCTACTTAAAGAATACAGAGCTTTTAATACCCTCCTTTGGAGTTCAATCTAAATCTGTTCCGAATTTCATCAAAATCAGTTCATAATTTTAGTCGTGGAAACGAATTTTTCTCTTTAAGTCGAGGCACCGCTCACTATTGGAAAAAAATTACATTTTGCACGGCTACTCCTTACAACCTCTCCACCTTTCCTCAGGATTAAATACATCTTCATACCAAATTTCATCAAACTCGGTTCATAAGTTTAGTTGTGAAGAGATATTTTCCTACTGGGGTCGTGGCACCGTTCACTTTAAAACAAATACCTTTCCACAGGATTAAATTTTTTTTGTACCAAATTCCATCAAAATCGGCTTAAAAATTTAGCAGTAAAAACGGTTTTTCCTCTTAGAAGTGCTGCCACGCATACTTAAAAAATTTGATTTTTAGAAATCTTTTTTAGGGTTCAATCTAGTATATATTGAAAAAGTTCATCAAAATCGATCCATTAGTTTAGTAATAACGACATATAGCAAAGTAAGAGGAGTGTCACAGATACGACTGATTTTTACTCAACAATCAATCTATCTCCATACCAAATTTCATCAAAATCAATGAAGCGGCTCAGCCGAGACGGCGGTTTTTCACATTCAGGACAGTGCCACGCCCCCTTAAACAAATCAAAGTTTTTTGATAACCTCTCCTAAGATTCAATCTATCTCCGAACCAAATTTTATTAAAGTCGGTCCATTAGTATAGCCGTGGAAATGTCTTTTCCTGTTAAAAGCGTGGCACCGCCTACTATTGAAAAAATAAGTATATGGTACATGTCCCTCCTTCTCTTCATAACCTTTCCAACAAAAAAAAATTATGCGATTATGTTGTGTAATAGTTGATAAAAAGCGTTGTAACCGTTTACCAACTGTGTGTTTATATATTGATTAAGTGAAAAATGATTACTTTTGAATCAACACACCAAATTTATTCAAATCATTTGTTTTGCCCAAATAACCATATTCGAATTAGTGAAACAATTCCTAATATCGACAATAAATAGAACGAAGAATAAGGATCCAAGAAAACTACCAAAGGGTACCCCCAAAAAAGCAATAAAGGATGCCATGTTGACCCTATTTATCTTAACAAACATGAGTTAATCTCTGCGATATGACCTAACCCAGTCCAAAAAATTGAAGTGGAACCATAATTTGGTCAATATCTCAATCAATAGTACATAATACAGTCGAACTCCCATAACTCGATTGTCAAATTTCCTTAATTTCCTTCGAATTTTCCTTAACTCGAACTAATTCGATTGACAGTAGCGATAAAAGAGTAAATAACTTAAAATTCTCCATTCATAACTCGAACTTCCATAACTTGAAGTTCTCCATAACTCAAACGAAAATACCTACATGAATTCTATAACTCGAGGTAAGTAACTTGCTTGTTTGCTTTGAATTATTTTTTTTATTCGGGGAAATCTTTTTTTGTACACTATGTGGTTCTTTTTACACCGAATATAACCTCTAAATTGCAACCGCTTGATTAGGGAGTAATTCAAAACTTGAAAGTTTTCTGTCGTAGCAGAGTGGTAAGACGCACTAAAGCGCATAAATGCAAATGAAGAACAGGATATTACACTTAAGGATTTCATTAATCATGTAACTAAAGCTTGGAATATTGACGTCAGTAATCAAACCATAGCGAATTGCTTCAAAAAATCTGGATTTGTTCAATATTCTGAATGGGAAGAAGATGATATACATCTAATTTTTTTGAGTTATATTGATAAAAACCAAAAACTATTTGATATGTATCAATATTTTGGAAATTTATCCAGGCGTTCTCAACTTACATATACTTATAGCTTTTTATAAAAGCTATATACGCAACATCTGTTATTCTTATAGCGCTACTTTCCCTAAAAATTTTAAAAAATTTGTAAGACTTTTGCTGAAACTTCTACAAAAAATACTTTGCGAATAATGAATTCCAAAAATCAAAGTAAACATAGAAACATAAAAATTTTCTCATTCGTTAATTTTTTCGCCTACTTACATATAAAAAGTTAACTGAAAATTCGTCGTGTTTAAATATTTTTTTTTCTATTAAAAAAATAATAACTTATGTATATATTAATGAAAATGAAATACTAATAATAACAATAATCAGATATATGTATAAAAACCAGAATAATAAAATGAGTAAAGCCAATTTTAACAGCAGCGCGACAAAAAATAGTTACAGCTACGATAATATGTTGGACGAATTGAGGTACTTATACCAGCTCAGAAGAGGATGAAGCAGCAATGCATAAGACTGTACAGGTATTTTGATTTTAAAAACGTTAATGAAATAAAAAGCTGATTTCAACTGTTTTTTTTTCGGACAGCAAACATTCAAGAGCTATACGATCGTTTCCATCGTAGCCGACGTAGACGTACAAGCCGGTTTCTTAGCCGCAGTCATAACCGACGTAGGCGTTCAAGGGATCACCGTCATCGTTAGATGTGACATCATGTGCTTTTCTTTTTAACAAATTGTTTGTTTGATTTGACTGGATATATGATGTGTAAAATTAGTGGCTATAAAATTATTGCGTGAGCATAAATTTTTTTGGTGAAAGCTTTTAGATAAATTTGTGTGTTATTTTATTGAATTTTTAAGAGGAAAAATAGAAGCGTTGTTAAAAGCGAACAAATTAACTTGTAATGATACTCTTCAGGATTATATTGAAGTAGACAATGAGCTTTGCACAACTTTCTTTCCTACAGATGATGATATTTTTGAGCATCAATGCTCTGAATCAGAGGATCCAATTTTAAGCGGATCGAAGAGTCAAGGCGAGGGTTTGGTGAAAGAAACTATTCAACAGCCTTCCAGAAATGATGTAGAAAATCGAATCGCACTAGAACTGTTGAGCACTATAAAGCTTTAAACAAATAAGAGACATTTTTTTACTGAAAATAACAAAAAAAAAGTAAATATTCAGTCACTAATTTCAGAATATTTGACTTCACTGTAAATTATTATATGCAGTTTTTTGGTAAGTGCCTGTTTTAAATAAAAAATAAATATTTATCATTTTTTACACGCGCATGTTTGAAAATGATTTTTTTTCCAACATAAACAAAACCTAATCTGTAACTCGAAGTCTATGTAAGTCGAATTTTTTTTTGGGAAAATGGTGATTCGAGTTATGGAAGTTCGACTGCAGTATGAGCAGCCTTATCAAAAGCATTCGAAATATATTTGTAGATAGTATATAGTTCAGATTCATTCTCAAATGAATTCAAGCAAAAATCAGAAAATACTCGAGATATTCGACCGCCAAGCAGTCATGTCGACAAGGAGAATGCAATTTTTTTTGTCTGCAAAAAATAATTTGTCTTTAACAATAGTCTCGTAAATTTAAGAGACAGTGGGTAATTTAGAAAAATAATTTTTATATCCGAATTATGAATGGAATTAATCGAGGTAATATTACATTTGCTAATGAATTCATCACAACTTAAGGACTTATTAAAAAGCAGTTTCAAAGGGACCATTAATGAATTACAGCAATTCTTCAAGGGAAGTAGTTCAACACAAAACATAGAAGCAGTTCATGAGACCGTTACTAGCGCCCAGTAACATGAATTTATCTACAACGTATTCTCGTGAAAGACTTGGATCTTAATGCTTACAAAGTAAAATTGTCTCATGAACTAACGCCTTCTAACCTTCTATATAATTTTTAAATATTTTCTATATTTTAATAATAACTTTGCAAAGATTGAAGAAATTTTTATCGATTGTTATCATTTTATTTAAATAGAGTTGAAAAATTCATCACATTCTTCTAACTAACTAAGAGCGAAAACACTGCTGCCATATTATTAAATTCAAATTATTTATCTTTTTGCACTCGCTTTGTCATAAAAATATTTAAGTAGCACTAAAAAATTAACCCGAGGGTCCTTAAGAGCGCAATTTGACTTTGGCCTTAGCATGGGTTTGCCAGTGCTATGCTCTGGCCAGGCTTGGGAAACAAAGGCGATGCGAGAATTTCAAACGAATCGCGTGGTTGCAATCAACAGAAGCAGCTACTAAATGAACAATTTAATGTTTATCCTATAAACAAATCTACGCTGAACTGACTGAGCTAAGCTGAGCAGCGCAGCCAACAACAACAAGCGCAACGAGAGCAACAAGCTTATAAATGCATTCGTATTAAGATTGAAATAAAAATAAAAAAAAACAGCAAAACTAAAATGAAAGAAAAAAAACGTTATTACCAAATCGTGACCATAGTTGCATGAAACTGATATGGAGAGCAAATTGAGGAACCCCGTTTTAACTGCCGCACCGTTGTCCGGTGCAACTTGCAGCTGAGGGTTAATAGCAGAGATGTAAAAGAGTGTAAATTAAGAGATGAAAGAATCAATTAATGCAAGTAAAATTAAAAAGAGATATAATTATGTATATAAGTACTGTCAGAATTTGTTGAAATTATGGTAGACATTTCTTCAATGGGGGTTTGAAGGAGTCAGTCATTTGAAGGATTTAGTACATTTATTTGAAAAAACACATACAAATACAAGAGGTCATATGATAAGATTTGTTCAACAGTCATAGATTTTGAGTTTCCACAGTAAAAAATATCTCACTAAAACTTTCCTGTTCAGTTTCTATTGATTTTGTATGCCTTAAGTCGACAAAGTCAATAAATTCGAATAACTAAAACGTTAAAACGTTATATTGATATAGCTAATTTCACACGATTACTAGTAATACAGTCGTATTTCCTTAACTCGAATCACCATTATCCCAAAAAAAAATTCGACTTACGGAGACTTCAAGTTACAGATTTATATATTTTTTTTTTGTAGAAAAAAAAAATCAATTGCAAACATGTGCGTGTAAAAAATGATGAACATTCATTTTTTAATTAAAACAGGCACTTAAAAAAAACTGCATATAATAAGTTACAGTGAAGTCAAATATTTTGAAATTAGTGACTGAAAATTTACTTTTTTTTCTTATTTTCAGTAAAAAATAACTCAAATTTGCTTAGAGCCTGATAGTGCTCAACAGTTGTAGTGCAATTCGCTTGCAAATCTAAATTCAATTTTCGGAAAGAATTTTCTACATCATTTCTGGAAGGCTGTTGAATAGTTTCTTCCACCAAACCCTCGCAACCACTCTTCGTTCCGCCTAAAATTGGATCCTTTGATTCAGGGCAGTAATGCTAAAAAATATCATCATCTGTGGGAAAGAAAGTTGTGCAAAACTCATTATCTACTTCAATATAATCCTGAAAAGTAGCATTGCAAGTCAATTTGTTCATTTTTAACCATGCTTCGTAAAAAAACAATCAATCCAATGTATTTTTCCTCTTTGAAATTCAATAAAATAACACACAAACTTACCTAAAAGCTTTCACCAAAAAAATTTATACTCACGTAATAATTTTACACATCATCTATCCAGTCAAATCAAAATAACAATTTGTTGAAATGAAAATTACATGACGTCACATCTACGACGACAGACATCCCTTGAACGCCTACGTCTGTTACGACTGCGGCTACGAATGCGGTTTGTACGTCTACGTCGGCCACGATAGAAACGATCGTATAGCTCTTGAAATGTTTGCTGTCCGAAAAAAAAAACAGTTGAAATCAGCTGGTTATTTCATTAACGTTTTAAAAATCAAAATACCTGTACCTAATTATGCATTGCTGCATACATATCATCGTAGCTGTAACTGTTTTTTGTCGTGCTGCTGGTAAAATTTGCTTTACTCATTTTATTATTCTGATTTTTATATATCTGATTATTATTATTAGTATTTAATTTTTATTAATATACTATGTAGTTATTTTTTTAATAGAAAAAAAAAATCTAAAAAATATTTAAACACGACGAATTTTCAGTTAACTTTCTTTAAGTAGGCGAAAAAATTAACGAATGAGAAAAATCTATGTTTCTATGGTTTCTTTGATTTTTGGAATTCATTATTCGCAAAGTATTTTTTATTGAAGTTTTAGCAAAAGTCCTCCATATTTTTTAAAATATTTAGGGAAAGTAGCGCTATAAGAATAAAAATTAAATCTGCGAAAAAAAAGTGTCCGTCATTCCTAGTTTCGGAGATATAGTTATCAGAAGTTGCGTATATAGCTTTTATAAAAAGCGCCTGAATAAATTTTCAAAATATTGATATCAAATTGTTTTTGATTCTCATCAATATTACTCAAAAAATTAGAGGTATGTCATCTTCTTCCCATTCAGAATATTGACAAAATCCTGATTTTTTGAAGCAATTCGCTATGGTTTGATTACTGACGTCAATATTCCAAGTTTTAGTTACATGATTAATGCAATCCTTAAGTGTAATATTCTGTTTTTCGTTTGCATGTATGCGCTTTAGTGCGTCTTACCACTCTGATACACTCTTTTAGTTCGAGTTAAGGAAAATTCGACTTATAGACATTTGAGTTATGGGAGTTCAATTGTTATTCGCATTAGCGGTCCTAGAGGGGTCATAGGGCGGTTGCCCCGTGCCTATATGTAATTTGAGGACTTTTTATTTTTTTTGTAAATGAAAGGGTTTTAAATTGCAGAAGCTGATGACCGGGGAAATATTGCATTTTTTCACGGCACGTCCCTATAAGAATAGTGGAAAAATATTGAGGGTGGCACTTACCGATACAATAGAAAGCTTTAAAAGCTTACAAATGCTTGGAATATTTAAAATTTAAACGAATTTTGACAATATTGGCGTTAGAGCTATTTGAATGAATATATTTTGAAATATAGTATTGGAAAATTTGGTGAACCTTACACGATCTGGAGAAAGTGTTGGCTAGTTAAAACGATTGGACAGCGAATGTATGTATTTGGTTGATATATATTTAAATTATATATTATCTATCAACAAATTTTTATAGATATCACGATGCACTTAATCGAAAGTTGAAATGTGGTTATTTATTGGGCCAAAAATTATATTTGTAATTATATTTGTCCAAACCAATTGAAGAGATTTGGTTGCGTTTAATATTTGATTATGCTATTTTTATTTGATTTCACTTCTTATTTATATGGAAACTATGTAATTCTCAACATATTTACATATGTACGACATTACTTAAGTATCAATATAAGGATTTCTGTATATTGAAAATATCGATTTATTTATGAATTAATTTTTTAAAATATCTTTTTTGGTCATTGGTTATTAGCACAAATTGATCTTGTTTTCTAAGACAAAATTTTTCTTTCTTCAAATGCGTGATTTGGTGATTGTAAAAAATTGATTTTTTTCAACAATGAAATATTTGTTTCAATCAGAATATGATTTGGTAATTGTTACCAAATATGTTATTGATCCAATTATAATGTGTGATTGGTTAACTAATACTAAATATATATTTTACCTTTATCAAATGTATAATTTGTTAATTATTATCAAATTTCGATGTTTGCAAATAAATCATTTTCTCAGTATACCATACACATGACGGTCATTCCTTTATAGGCCACACAGCATTTTGGACTTGATATTTTAGAATCGCCCGACATTGAATTGTCGATAATTCGATGGATTTGGTCAAATCTACTCATACTTGAAGTCTATTAACTCCAGCTCTACTGATCCGATCAATGTCGGATTTTTTTTCTATTTAATAGCCTATGGCATTTGCTTTTGCAGTAAACTAAAAAAAAAATATATTGTCAACAAATGAAAAATAATAACAATTTAATTGTTTAAATAGTCTCAATATGATGTTCCCCCAACTAGAATACATTTAAAATAACAACATTTTGTTCCTTATTCTTTTATCTACAAATCCCATTTCACAAAAAAGCGAAGCCTCTGTTAGATTGGAAGTTATGCAATATTTTCGACCGCAGCATGCAGCGTGCGACGAATCCAAATTTAATAACGAGTGTCAGATACTCGTTCCTTTGTTTTGACTAGTCGCACTCTGCACGCTGAAATTCCTTCTGGAATTCATTTTTTACTGCGAAAGCTAACGTTATAGACTATTAAATAAAAAAAAGTACGACATTGATCGGATCAGTACAACTGGAGATAATAGACTTCAAGTATGAGTAGATTTGACAAAATCCAGCCAATTACCAAAAATTAATGTGTGGATATTTTCGAAAAAAAAATTTTTTCAGCAAAATCAAAAACGTGGGTCAACTGAATTTGTTAGAAGATGCAGGAAAAAAATTTTCATCGCATTTGGAGAAGTCGATGTTATTTTTTCCTGAATTTTGTGCGGTTTGTAAAAGAACGACCGATATGAGGAATTCTTTAAATTTTCTGGTTTTAAACGTGCTCAGATATCGGAAATTTAAAACTGAGGGCACACATCTGAAACTATTTTCAGTCTATAGTTTGGACATTTCTAAACAAAATGACCAATTTAACACCCCAAATTTCGGGGGGAACACCACATCTCCCCCTTCACCGACTAGTTTAATTGAAAACTTAATTCCTCTTAAAGTTGTAAACATAAAGTTATAAAATTTGTTACACATGTTAACAATTGATTGCACTTTCTATTCATGATAAAAAAAAATTTAATAATTTTATTTTCCCATTTGTTTATAACTTTTAAATAAGCAATCGATGATTAAACAATGCCATGGTTTGGGCTTGCATGTCAGCTGTTGGCACCGGAAATTTGGGTTTTATGAAAAATATCATGCGTATGAGATGGTATGGTCTTCAGATTATAAATGCCAATTAGTTGCATAGTGCCGAAAATCTGGGCATGCAGACAAATTTACGGTTTTACTAAGATAAAAACCCAAAATACCAAGCGGTTTTAGTTCAATTTTGGTTAATATACAATTGCCCTTATTTGATAGCACCGCCAGCATAGGCACCTGACCTAAATGTGCTTGTAAATTTATGGGCGATTTTGGAAAAAATACCCGAATACACAACATTTCAAACAAAAACGACCTAAAAAGGCACTTAAAATTGAGTGGCGCTATAATTCGCCAGATACCAATAAAAAAGTTGCAGCTTCGATGCCAAACCATCTTTAAGCTGTAGTTGACCAAAGAGGCTACCACAGTACATATCTTAAATTACAAAATCATTATTTTAAACATTGTTTTTTCAATTTATACATGTCTGTATCAAATAAGCTGTGACATGAAATTTAGTAGTTTATTTCGATTTTCTATTATAAAAATTACAGGTAATATTTATTTACAATAAATAAACATTTTTTTTTAAACCACAATTTTCGTTCTTTCAAAGAGTAAGTATCAAAATTTTTTTCATATTCCACTTAGTTTCAAAGTTACAGAGCATTGAAGTTAAAATTATGCACTGTATCAAATAAGCTGTGAGCCACTGTATATGTAAAAAAAATACTTTGCTGTACTCATTTCAATAAAAAAAATTGTATATCGAATCGGTATGTATGTTTTTGAATCTATGTATGCATGTTGAAAATAATTTTTGGATATTCTCAATTTATTCGTTGGGTTTTTTTTTTTTGCTTACACACACAAAGCTTAAGATTAAGTTTGGCTTTTGGCGTAAGATCCAAATGACATTTTTTAAAAATTTTTTAAGAATGATATCGTTGCTGAGTTTACACGACTTTAATTATATTATATAAATTAAAAGCAGTGACCCATACCTGCCTTACAGTACTTCTTATAAACTAACGAACCTGCGAAAATTTCAATCTTAGGATAACTTTGTGCATGTCTTTTTCCATGATTTTCCTATGAATTTATATTTCATAAATTATTTAAAATAATAATTACATATATTTAAAGAATCTTAGTGGTTTGACATTTTGTAGAGGGCTAAAAGTTGAACTAAATTGAAAATGGCTACGAGTGCAAAGAATTTTATAGAGAATTCAATTTAAAATATCCAACTAGAAACATGGAAAATATTGTCATATTTTACAGCGGTGGCTAAAAGCACAGGCCAGTGTTAAGCCAAATTAGCAACAAAGGGTGGCAGGACGTCGAACAACACATATACAATCAAACATTACTTATTGTGTTTGTTGTTTTCTTAAAATATATAACATAAAGGAAAGAAAGAAGAAACCAAACCAAACCATCTTTCATTACAAAAATTGAATTTGTACATCAAATTCTAAACTTTATTTCAATCAATAGGTAGACGTATTGCACTTTAATAACAACCACAACAACAACAACAGCAATCAACACAAGAAACAATAGATGCAATAACAACAACAACAGAAACAACAAGTTGCAATCACATCTATTACAATTTGTAACTCGTGCTCATCTCACATTTCACGTTTCTTCCTCCCTTCATCAATAGCGGCAGAACAATGCAACTTAACGGACGAACGAACGAGCGAATGGCATTGCATCGCTTAAGTTGTGAGCCTGGACTGAAATGAGTTACTTTTACTTGCATATGTACATATGTATATATGCTATGTATCTTTGTATCTGCTGAATTTCCATAGAGTTTCATTGTAGGGCTGCCATTTTCATTGTGAAAATGTATGACTTTGCAACTGTTTTTTTGTTTTTGTTTTGAGTTCTTTTTTTCCAATATTCTGGTATTTTCGCATATTGTTAACTTCAAATCGATCGCTCGTAAATTTTGTATTTACTCGAAATGTTTTTTGTTTTACTTTCGGAGACAATAAAATCTGCGGTGTATTAGCTAGCAGCTACTTGAAGTTGCAGTGCTGGTGTGGGCAAATTAATTGCAAATTAATAACACTATGGCTTTTGTACATTTGGCTTGAAAACTTATGTGATCGTTCATGAAACAAGGGATCTAGCCTTCCTGAAAGAAATTTCTCTGGAAAGCTATACTATAGTTTGAGTAATTTAATTTAGTTAGTTTTAAATGATCGATGTATTATCAAAAACTAATCCTAAAGTATGGTCACACTACTGACTGTGTTTTTCGATAATTTAATATTTAAATAATTGGCAAATCTCAAAAATTCAAAACGTCATTACTTTTCAACAAATTAGTTTTATTTTGCAAAGAACGATTGCATATATTTAAGGAAGAAGAAACAAAGTTTTTCCATTAAGTAGATTTTTTCGGTCTTATCTTTGCTTTGAATAAAATTAAAATTTGGTGTGCTGTCCATTCTTGTCGTTAAATGTCAGAACGAAAATGAGAGTATCAGCGGTATAGCCGAGATTTTAAAAACCGGGAATCATATTATTCCAGCTTAAAGCCGTCCGAAGAGTATCTAATCCATTAGTTATTGTTGAGCTTTTTTATATCCTACACAGAGGGTGTATTCTCTTCGTTTCGATTGTAACGCATAGAAATGGGTGTGGCAGGTATGAAAAAGTATATATGTATTCTTGATCTGCGTCACCACCTGAGTCAATTTACCTATGACTGTCCGTCTGTCTGTCTGTCTGTCTGTCTGTCAGCAGGGGCGCCATATCGTTCTAAAAGCGAGTGTGGACTGCGTTGAGTTGCGGAGGCGTTCAAAAATAATGGAATTTTTAAATTGACGATTGAAAATCTTACAGAATCATGATTATGAAGAAATAATGAAGGATATTTTGTATATTGTGTAAATTTAAAAAAAATTCCGGGAGGTAGCGTAGCATTTTTCGAAGCAATTTCCTCCCACTTAATTTTTTTTGCGAATAAAAGCTTTAGTATAGCTGATACTCGAATTAAATGTCAGTCACCAGAATAGTGGTGGTTGTGAGAGGCCAACAAAACTATAAAAAGTGGGTCAAATATTGTCAATTAGGGATTTTTCGGACATGAATCGGTGTTTTTTCTGCTCTACAATATTGGTCCGAAAATAATTTTCTACTTGTGGCTTACTTTCCGAGTTATTGCGCAACTTTTTTTTGTCGGCCTTTCACAACCCACCAAGATTCTGGCGACTGGTGTTTATTTTGAGTATCAGCTATGCTACAATTTTCATTTGCAAAAAAAATGAAGTGGGAGGAAATTGCTTCGAAAAATGCAACGCTACTTCCCATACTAAAAATTTATTTCATCATCATTTAAACGTTTTTGACCCATCGTTTAACGCACATACAGTCTCTTAAGAGCCGAAAAAATTCTCTCATTAGTGCAAAAGGATGCAGGAGTAGTCATTAAAAATTTCACGAATCAAACGAACTCTGGAATGAGGTCCTTATACTATGAATGTTTCTGTAAAAAATCTACTACATCTCCTAAACTTTTCAATTTAGTTTCATTTCTGCTCGCCAAATCAAGAAACATGTTTCGATCACTAATTAAATTCTCTTTTTTGAAATCATCTTTACAAAAACTTAATATTTTATCAACATCACAATCCTTGCCAAGTACAAAAGCTTCAAGTGATCTGGAAACTTTTCAGAATCTGTCCAAAATCAGATTCTCAGCGACGAAAGAACATGGTCGTACACATCATAATAAATTTTTCTAATCCAAGCTTCTGAAGTCTGAAATATATGATGTTCTACTTTTGAATTTGAATCAATACGCTTGGGAATGCGCGTGTTGAATTCCACATGGAGAAGTATCACGTGTGTGGAGTTCTCCACACGCGCAACAGGTCTTTCGGCGCCCCTGTCTGTCAGTCCCTCTGTTTGTTTGTCTGTCTGTGAAAATTACGTTTGCGAAAAAACCAAGCAAGCTAATTGAATGAAATTTGGCGCACAGGTCACACCTCTAAACAAGCACCTTTGGATTTAAAATGGGCGAAATCGATTGACGTACACGCCTACTGTCTACATATGTGTATATGGCTATACCTATTTCGAGAAAAGGAGCAGCGATTTTGATGAAACTTGGTGATTGGTGCACATGTGAACAAAATTAGGACTTGGCTAGGTTTGATGTTTTCAAATGGAATGGCACATCCCTTAATTTTAAATTTTATAACGCCATATACCGCAAGCCGTGCAAGATATTTTGATAAAAGGATACAGATTATATACATATATCTCAAATTGTGCCAAAAGTGACACAAAGAAATTTTCATTTCATTAATTAACAATTTTGATTCTGTCCATCTCGAAATTGACGAAATTGATTTGAAATTGAATTTTAAAAGAGAAATCGCTGAATGCAGTTATCAAAACAAGCTTAGCCACTTTACTCGCAAAGCTCTTTGAAGGGCGTGGCACAGCCCATAATGTTTATAAACGTTAAAATAAGAGAACAGTCAGCGTAATCGTTATAAAATTTTATTTGGCAGATGAACTTTCTACTTATACGATATCTTATTACGAAAAATTTGCGCAACGGTACCTATGGGCGAGGTACCTCCTATACAAGCAAAAAATGTTTAATATTACAGATAGTGTGCTATTTATCTTCATAAAATTTGGGGTAGTGGTGTCGGTTTTGCATTAATTGGTATGAAGTTTAATGAAGGTGGTTTATCTGAATGAAATAGCACAAATGAGCGTGGCACCTCCCATACGAGTAATACATTTTGAATGGAATATCTCTCAAAGTATGTGAGGAATCGTACTAAAATTTGGTGTAAAGATGTTTTTTATGAAAAGCTATCTCTGAATCAATATCAGATTTGATTGTACCAATGGGTGGTCAGCGTCCTTAATTTAAAGACTAATAACGGCATAATAGCTATTGTGCTAAAATTTGGTATGCGTATTTCGATCACGAAAGCGTGTCAACTTCTTCATTTCTTTTCGTTCTTTTTTTTCAACATTTTCCATATTCTTTTGACTTTTTCAACCTTTTATCTTTTTCTAATATATCCTATATATATTTTTTCGCCTTTTTTAACCTTTTCAACTTTATTCGTTACAAGTATGTTTTTTTTTTTTTTTTTTTTTTTTTACAAGTATGTATTCTTTATTTTTTTATCGATTTTAAATAGTTTCAACATTTTTCAACCTCTTTCGCCTTTCAGAGTTTTTCAACCTCTATCAACTTTTTTCAACGTCTTTTTAACAATTATTTAAAAGGTACTTTCAATGCAGTATAAGATATGTGAGTTTCGCCTTATCCGAAGATAACACCTTAACTAATTTTTCTTCAGATTAAATCAACTGTAAGCGCACATTAATCAGTAAATGCCATAATATTTTCACGAAACTGTACCCGAAAATTCGACTCTAATTTTCTAATGAAAAAGCTTCATCAACTTTGAGCAACCTCTGAATGTCCGAATTAGTAAATTTTCTTGGAGGTGCAATTATCTTTATATTAATACTAAAAAAATGGCCACATCAATTTAAAAATAAAGTTTTCAAATAAAAAAACCAAGAATTTTAAGGATATACCACATGGTACGGTTTCCTGCATTGCCCATTCATGCATGCACCATACTATATCAACCTTCTAGGTGGACAAATCCAAAGATCAAGGAAAGCACGCGTTCACATAAAATTCAAAACTTTGTTATAAACTGAGTAGAGGGAACATTCTTGCGCGACAAATAAGACAAAAAAAAAAAAAGAGAAAATACAAAAAAAAAAAAAATATATATGGCGTGTACGCTGTAACTTAGTAGTTGTTGTTATCCTTATAATCCTCACTCCTATACTCGCACATAGATCGTTGCCAATGAGAATTATTGTCAACAATCGAACAGAACCGAACAGGATTAAAAACGGCCCATATTTAACAACGATGCGACGAATAGGAAGCAAAGCAATAGTATCTACTTGACTATTACAGATCGCTCGTGCTCATCAACGGACATTCACTGCTGCTGCTGATCAAAACGGGCGCTGCTGATGTTGATTTCCAATTCGCCATTGTTACGAATGCTAATTTTTTCTATATTTTCCATGTATTTTAATGTGAAATTTATGCTAGATTTTCTTTTGTTGTTGTATGGAAAAATCGTTTTCTGGATCATGTGATAAATGTGACCATGGACTTATGGCTTATAAAGAGCCACTTCACCCAATAGTTTTAAGCAAACTATTTTTTTTTTGTTTGTTTTTTGGTTGTTGCCAACTATGAAAGCGTTGAAATGACAGGAGCAAGCGATTCGCTCGTCGTTGCAACCGATGCAATCAATAGTAGGTAAAATTTGATCGGGATCTACTCGTTCTGGTAGTAGTAATGGCATTTGTTTGTCTGTCTGTCTGTCTGCCTGGGCTTTCGTACGTTGGTAACCTATGAGAATGCATGGTTGATAGTATCTACATCTGGATAATGATCCATTGTTTGCGTATTTGAACCTGCTTTAAATACCATTATGGCCATATATGGTGCGCTGGTGATTCATAGGGCATTGGTAGATGGAGTCAACACGCTATTGGAGTTTATGCCAACTTAATGCATTCGCAGTAATTCCATGTGACCATAGCGAACGAACTGAGTTATTTCCATAACAAAACATTACTGCAGTTCATTGTCGTTGGTCAGTTATTTTAAAATCTGTTTATGGTAGTTGAACTTAAATTAAAACCTCAATGTGAAAATCTCATTAATGCACTAAATGCCCAAATGTTAACTTACCTATTATGGTTGCTATGTCGAAAAATTAGTCTTCTTTGAGCCATAAATTAGACGCATTTCTGAATCTAAAATTCGAGCTTCCTTTCAAGAGTTTGAAATGAATTGTGCACAGAAAAAACAAGATTGGTAAAATCAAAGAATTGCAATTCTATGATTAAAATTTGTGGAATTCAACTATTCATATCTTTGAATCAAAGAAGAAATTTGCAAAATCAAAACCCTTTGTTCTTTGGATTTGCAAATTCAAATTATCTGATTTTACAACAAGATATTTCTACAAGATATTTTCGTAATCAGCCAAATGTTTCACTGATATTGCAAATAAAAAACTTCCTTTGTGTGATCAGGGAAGCTTCGGTTCAAACCCCGGCGACGACATAATTTTTTTTATTATTTATTTTTTTAATTTATTTAAAAAACAAAAAGAAGTAGAGAACTGTATTTGTATGCATTGAAAATATCTTGAATACTGCCTTTTATGTCAATAATAAAAAACGAGTCCGTTATTTTTAAATATAAAAGGCAGTTTTCAAGATATTTTCAATATATTTATAGTTCTCTACTTGTTTTTTTATTTTTTGAATACTTTTAAGTTAAAAAAAAAAAAAATTAAAAAAAAAAAATTATGTCGTCGCCGGGGTTTGAACCAGGTGCTTCCCTGTTTAGACAATGGTTGCTACATGCGCAGTTTAACAACATCATTTTAGTATATCTTAAAAATGATGTCGGTACCTGAGTTGGGCAAGATAAGCATCTTGGAACATCTTGAGATCGCGCAAAATATTTTTTTTTTAACATTTTTCTATGTAGTTACTATTAAAAACACGTTTCCAAAGTTTATATATATAGATTCATTGACTGGCCCTGGATTCCGGGGTTTTACCATTTTTATGGCTTACTGCACTCTACTAGTAAGAAAATTAACAAATGCTTTTTTGAAATCAACTAATTTATTTTAAGTTTCAACAAATCATCTTTTGTTATATCAGAGAAACTGTTTCTATGACTGAAAATCATACAAAACATTCGTTGAAATCGGACCCGAAGTTGTTTGATATCATCGAATCTTTTTTTTCTCTGTATGTACTATGTTATATAGTCTATTGAAATGTTACAAAATTTTGGCTGAACCTTGTATTTTGGGTAGGACAACATTTTTTTTTTTGTTGTATAGGGGGGGTGTTCAGTGTGAGCATAAAACTCGCTTTTCGGGGTTGAAAGCCACCCGCCCCCTTTTAGCCGCCACTTTGAAAATCGATGTTAATCGTTTTTCCGCGATATCTCGAGAACCGTACATCTCACAAGCATTTAAAAAAATTCTTTTTTGTAAAAAATTTCCTAAAATCTTGTTTGAAACACATTTTACCTTAAAATTTATAGTTATAATTAAAAATATACAGAAATGTTCAGGTACTTAAAATATAATTTAAGGGCTATAACTTTTTTACTATTGATTTTTTTAAAAAAATACTTCAGACGTTTTTGGTAGAGAAATAACGTAGAAATGTTTCAAGGAAGTTTGTATTAGTACGAAATGACCATAGTATTTTGAAAAGTGTGAGGGTCTTAAATTTTACAGATCCACGATCTGTATGCTCTTCTTTATTTTTTTCATGACCGCAGTTTGTCAACTTGACGGATGATACTATATATGCAGGTACTACTGAAATCTCTTTCGATTCCTGTAATTTTCCTTCTTTTTTTTTAAATGTTGCTAGCTTTGAAGAACACTGTAGACTGCAGAATGACTAAGTCCGGATCACCACGCCAACCTTCAATGTACGTGAAATTGAGCAATTAATATATAGTTTTTCACTAAGCCAATGTTACTTATTATACGAATATTTGTGAATGTACCTACATACATACATATGTACTTTCAATTGATTTTTAGCTACTTCACCACTAAAACTGATCTTATAATTTACACAGTATATACATATACATACGTTATTCCCTAGTAATAAAAACATTTCCACAAATGTCAGTGCCCAATTAGTGCTCTCTGCGGTTTTCCCCTACTGCTTAACAATTCTCACATCGTAATCAGCAGATCGTAATTGCTTACATGCATTAAATTTCAAAACTGATTCCGATCTTTAAAGTGATCTTTTTCTCATTTATTTCTGCCTGATTTTCTTTTTTTTTTTTGTTTTTTCCTTATTAATGCTCATTTATTGTTTAAAAGCGAATTTCTTAAGACGCGACAAATAACAAAAAACACAAACAATCAAAACTGAAATACCAACACCAAAATAGGGATGTGGAATGACGAAAATGACGTAGACTGCAGCGTCAGTGTTGTCTCGTAATCTGAAGTGGTTACGCTGGGATCAAAGCGGTTTTTCAGCTTGCGTAGCGCTTTAAAACAGGCAACGAGGAGCCAAACAGCAAATAAATAACGATGTCAAAATGAATTTTTGTTGTTGCTATTAAAATGATCAAAATTTTGTAAATGGGAAACGTAAGAGATACCAAAATAAAATATGGTTTTTTATTAACTCTACCTAGAATGAAATAAAAATCTCATTAATTTTCCATAAGAGTTTACGCAATTGTTTACATGCCATCTTCATACGTGTAAATAATGCTTAATGAAAATGGCATTAATTGAGCGCTCCCCACCATTCTCTTCTCTGCGTTGTTGTGAGCGCCACACGCGCTTAGCTGATCTTATGCTTATCAATTTTATCTGACGCTTATTTCGTTATCTGTATCCGTTTAATGACAAAATGTATTTGTACATTGCGACATGGGGTACATCTTAATTATCGCAATGGATTCGACTTGTCTGGGATGTTTTATTACCTAATTAGTTGTAAACATTTACCTTCAATCGTAGTTATTTGCAGTGATCAAACACTAAAAGTTGTTGTTTCCGCTTACTGATTTTTAAAGTGAAACCTTCAGAGTTTTGTATCTTTTCGAGTTTTGAGAAAATTTTAATTTCGTTATGCAAATATTGGAATTGGAATTTATGGTAAATTTATAGTGCAATCATTTTGTAAAATCATTTCGATAGCGGTACTGCTAATTAGAATGTTTAAATTGGTTTGTTTGATTTTTAAATTAATTAAAGTTTAATATTTATTTCCACCATCATTTGCATTTTAATTGCGCAGTAGAAAAACTCGAGCAAGCAATATAAAATTAATAATTTAATAAAGGCAGAATAGGCGAGATGAATAAAAAAATTATTGCATTTTAGAGAATTTCTCGTTTCCCCAAAAACTTAATGCTTTCATAGCTGGGTTAAGGTCAAAAGTTGACTTTTGTTATAACCACGGTATTATCGAGTATCAATTTTTATTCAGTAGGCTTACTAATTGCATATACTCGTCTGCAACGTAAATGTCCTTTAACTAAATCATATTTTACTTAACTCCTTCGAGGTTGCTGAACACGAATACGTAAACCAAATTTTCACCTCAAGTCTAATTTTCAAGATATATGGAGCAGTGATGGCATTTGAGTTTTGTGAAAATGTACTGAATCGAGATTTGAAATGTACTTTTTAGAGGCCGAATGTACTTTTTTGGCGTGAACATCCAATTTTACTAAAATGTACGAAATTTTTGTAAAATTTTCTCAATAACTAAAAAAAAAAGGTCCTCACTTTTGGCATCTCAAAAACCCTAGGAAAATGAGATATACATATATGAAATTAAATTACAAAAACTACATCTTGCAATTATTTATAAAAAAAAGGTAATTATTATATATCTTCACATTGCAATTATTTTCATTTAATTAAACCAAAAACCGGTAATTATTATAAATTGTTCAAATGTACCGAAAATGTACTGAAAATGTGCTGAAAATTCTCCGAATGTACTAAAAATGAGGCAAATGTACCGAATGTGCTGAAAACTTGTTAAATGTACTGACGACGGTTTTTCAGAACGCAAATGTACCGAAAAAAGTACAAATGTACCGAAAATGCCATCACTGATATGGAGTGGTTTATGTTAAAGTGGTTGATTTTAATTAACTTCGTATATTTATCAATATATGCCCATATTCAAAAAAATGTTAACATTTTTCCTTCAAAACCCTTTTGAATTATATATGTAGATAACTAAACTAATTAAAAATTATTCATGTGGCACTTAAAACCGCTGCAATTATCTCCATAGCTCATCTCTACAAGATTTTCTCATCTGAATGCTAAGTCCAAATCATGCCGCCGATTATATTCTTGATTAGCGTCACCCAGGCCCGGATTTAGAAATTTGCCGCCCTTTGGCCAGTCACAAATTGTCGCCCTTTTTCAGTTATGAATATGGAAAAAAAATTTTTCTAATATCAAAACTGAGAACCTTCTTTTTTTTTTGCTTGTCAACATTTTTGAGGTAATGTAGGGAGCAACATTCCAAGTATTTGCACTTTTTTCCCCATGTGTAAAAATTTTAAAAAATTTCAAAGTTCCCAATATTTCAATATTTGCCGCCCCTAAAATCGTGCCGCCCTAGGCACTGGCCTAGTGTGCCTCTAAGGTAAACCCGGGCCTGGCGTCACCACTTGAGTTGACATGCCTGTTTGTCTGTCTGTCTATGTGAAAATCACGATTACTGGAAAATTAGATGAGATCATTGAATGAAATTCGATTAATTGAACAAACTCTGAACTAAAAAATAGCGAACTTTGACGAGTGGGTGTAGCACTTCCCATACAACCAAAAAACTTGAAAACACTATACCTCGAGCATTTTTTAAGGTAATAGAATGAAACGATGTCAGTCTGGAGATAAAACAAATACTCACTCTTGCTAATAAGCAGGTGTTACAATGGTCTCAGTATGCAAAGGAGTAGTAGAGTCCTTTCTCGCTCGACAAAACTAACACTCTACAAGGCGCTCATCTTAGCCGTACTTCTTTCTCTACGGTGCAGAAGCGTGAGTTTTGTCGCAGACTCACGGTTGCCACAATTGGTACATTTGTACCAAAACTGGTACATTAATTTTCGTTTTTGATCAAAGGCGCTTTAATTTAGATGGTCCAGACGGATATCATTACTACTTCCATGGTTAATGAAAGAAAGTTTTTCTTAATCGCCATCGTAGCTGCGAGGTCGGTCTCATGGTATCGAGAGCGATAAATTTTTAAGGTACAGTCGATCTGATTTTTTTGGTGAAACTATGGACGCGATTCGTCATAAGTCGTTGTTAGAGTCCATTCTTCCGAAGATAAATGACCATTTCGGACCGTCAGAAATGGAGTTCATTCCAAAAATGAAGAAATCGTCGAAACCCGAATTTTAAGAAACAATTTTCGTGTTTTATTATTTTAAGTAAAAGGCCAACAAAAAAAGTTTTATATATATTTTTGGGTTTAAAAATGGCTAGAGAGCGCAAATCTTGTCAGAAATTAATATTTTTTTTAAATGAAACTTACTCAATTTCGGTTTTTTCAAATCGCTTATGATAAAAAAACAAGATAGTTGTTTGTAACAGCGGTAAAGGTGCGTCTATTCTTGTTACTAGGAGTGTATATAAATTCACTCGCATACATTTGAACTTTTTTTTATGTAAGTTACATATATGTTAATAAAAGGGTTAACTATTTTTTTCCTATTTGGTACATATTCTCAGCGAATTTGGTACAGCAAAAAAATGTCAAGTGGCAACCATGCACAGACTGATGCAGCCGCTCTTGGAAGCTTTTTCCACGCTTAGAGTGGAAGTAAGTAAGTTATGGAACCCAATCTCACACAAATTGTAAGAATGATTCGGAAAAGCTCTGAACAAGAACTTGGCAAATGTCTCCAAGTAGACGTTTTATCCTTTATAGAAACAAAAATTTTAAAACGCTATACTGAGAGAATTATTTGAGGTAATGAAGCGGCGAATGGCGAATATCAAAAAGAAGGCGTGGCACCTCTTATACGAAATGTTGCGAAAATGTTGCCAAATTAAATGTGGGTACGTTTAGTCAAAGCAGCCATCACGTAGTCTGATTTAAGATACACCCTTTTAATAAAAATTTAAGACTTACGCGCAATTTTATAGTTGACGCTGCTTTCCCCTACTTGCTTGGTTTAAACTTTAAAGCGTGGGCATAACGTTATTACTTTTTTTTTTATCAAAATTATAACCGAAGTCTACAAACTTTAAATGCGTTTTTCTCTAACACATAATCTCGCGCACTCTAGGTGGAATTTGATAATGAACGTCATGTACGATGATCTTTATTGTGCATGATCATCGGCCTAACAATTTTGTATATCCGATTTGCAAAAGGCGATTCATAGCTTGGGGATGAACTCGGTTTGACTGATCAACTGGCCGAGAAATTGTCTGGCCGACCAATGTTATTTAACACTTTTATGTTGTATGTATGTTCTATAAAAATCTATCAACAGTTGATGATTTCGTCAAATCTATGCAGTAAATTATAAATTTTGAGATACAATTTTTTCCATTTTCCAAATTTAAGTCATGCATATAAATTCATTAAAATGTTCTATTAATTTGTTCAGCGTAATAAAAAGTCTTTTATTATAGAATTCAATAATTAAATCCAATGAATTATGTGAATATTCTATGATTAGAGATGGAGAAAACAACAAAATTTCGAAATAAATTTCCACAAAAAGATTTTAAATTTTCATAACTGTGGGAAACAAAAGAACCAGAAAAAAAAGAATCAAAGAAAAATGGTTTAAAATGCAATAAATTTGATTATTGACTACATTTCTTCAAAGAAAAGCAGAATTCGAAATAAAAACTCATCGAAATTATTGAAAATAATGGAGCAAAAGGCATAAATCTCGCACAGAAGAAAGGCAGAGTAATTATATGGAACAAACGATCGTGTATACGCTCTCTTTCCACTTGTTTTCTGTGCTGCGTTCTCTCTCTCTTTCTAACACTTGCCGGAAATGTGCATCATAAAAATATTAAAACGAAAAATGAAATAATATTTAGAAGTGTTCGTAACATAGTACGGATTCGAGATAAAAGAAAAAAGGCCGTTCCACTGCATTAGAGAGCCCGCTGGCGTGCCCATCAGATGCCATTCGAGAAAATGTCATAAATCTGATCATTTCAAAGATATACATTAAAAATTTCAACAGACTTCGGAAAACGAGTTTTACACAAATTGAATATTCGATTGTCGAATTTTGTCATAATTTTTGTAAGTCGATTGCTGGTACGAGTAGTATAGTTAAATCTAAAAATTCATATTTCCACATCTTGTAAGTCGTGTTATGTTCGTGTACAACAACAATATGAGCACGCAGTGGAAAGAAGTATCCCACAGTTGCTTTTAAGTAACTGCAGACTACAAACAACTGCTGCACGCGTTCTGGCAAATTAAAAGCCATTCGATGCTGGTGATAATTTATGAGCACCCCCCGGCTGTAACGGAATTTTTCTTTTCGTTATTGTCATACTTTGCTTATGTCATATTTGACATTTTTACGCATCACATCCATCGCATTGCATTGCATAAGTTGCAAAGGTCAATTGTCGTAGATGACGCCATTGTGTTCGCTACCGACTGTGTCAGCTCGGCACTGCGTGTCGCTCGCTGGTCCTACTTTATTGTGATCCTTAAAATTTGCTTAATTTGTACATCCTGCCTGCCGCGTACTTTTATTTATTTTGTGACAATATTTCGTTATGCTTCAACTTAACACAAGTGCCTGTTAACGCTGTTAACTCTCGGATTTATCTGTACACTATCGATCTATTGACAATGTTAAATCATAAATTTGCTCAACAGAAATGTCTTTGATATTCCATGTTTTTCAAAAAAGAAAACAAATTTCCGCTGTTTACAACAAATCAGCTGAAAAAGTAAATACCTTCGGATACTAAAAAGTATATCCTGTGGCATATTCAGGCCTGTTCTGATTCCGATTTAGTTCGAAAGTGAAATTGAAGTCCAAAGTTGATTGTCAATCAATAGCTCTTCTAAATCTTACTGTCGCAATTTGATTTGAATTTTTTTTTAAACTTCGAACTTGAGCTGTTATAGTTCCTATATTATGACGGCTTTCTCATATTGGTATAAATTAAACTTCGAGTTTCAATTTCGCTCCCGAAGAGAGATAAAGAACTCAGTTTAAAAAACGTTTCCGCTTCCATTTTTCTTTTTGCACATCTTTACTCTACAAAAATTTCGCGATTATGACAAGTCTGCGTGAATTTCACCCTTTAGACTTAGATTGTATTTGGCCAATTAGGTCCTTGTGACATAAAGTTGGATACGAGTATCATTAGCGTAATCGTAGAAAACAACATAGGCGGCGACTATGGGGGACAAAACAGTTTTCACCAATATATTAGAAGAAGAAGAAGATCCATATAAGAATACTCTGTACTTAAAAAACAATTGCCCGGGGGCTTTCAAAGATTGATTATTTGCATGTTATGATTAGTTTTGCGTTCGTCTCCTTGCGGCATTCGTCGTTCAAATTATAGTAATCTTATTGTCCATACGGTAAGAGAGCGTTTCCGTAGGCATCGAACTACCACAAGAAAAACGCAAAAGAAAGTTCCAAAAAGTTGGATGATTCGAATTGAATGCTGAAGATTGTTTCCAAAACCGCGAACAAAAATTCAGAAGTTAATACTGGCAAATTATTGATAATATTATGAATTGTTTGAAAGTCGGGTTTGACACAAAAAATTTCACTTTTTTTGGCCCAGCTGTAAGTTTGCTTTTTGGAAATGACAAATTTCAAAAAGAAGTAATCATGTTTTTTGGTTCTGATATTGACAAAGATCGAGTAATTTTACATAGAAACATTCTCTTAGAAATTTGACGAGCTAAAGACTTACAGCAAAAAACGAACTGCTATAGCAAATCTTTGATAAAAAATTTCGACGACTATATACGTCTTTTGAAAAGCGATAAACACTTTTTGAATTTGTTACCACAATTAATTAATTTTGCCTAAATAAAATTATTAACTTATTTATAGAGTACTATGACCCATACTTAACTTTTTAAGCATTTTGCATATAAATAGATTCCGAAGATTGAATGTAGATTTAACCGAGATCGCGAATAAATTCATAGAACGGTGCAAAATTAGAGTAAAACATTTGCATTGTCATAACCAAAATTTTGTAATGTTTCGAACAATAAATTATGATTCCAATTGTGAATTGTGTACTGTTCATGTGTTTTCATCATATATTTTTCCATTTTCATAATTTTTGATGAAAAAATTTCGAAAGTTGTGCCACCCCAATATTTTTTGGAAGCCTCCGCTTCTGGAAAATAGCAAGTAGGCGGAGAGCCCGCTGTAGAAAAGTCGAGTGTAAAAGATTACAGGATAAGATTTACGGGAATGATAGAAATGCATTTTGGTGAAACTAACCAACCAGGGTTGCCTTGCCAAAGCCTGTTCCGATGCCCGAAAATGTCCGAAGTTTAGCCAATTTCGTTGTTCTAATTAAGACTGAATAATATTACAGCTCGAAATGTATGTCAAATGATAGAACTCGAAGAGGCCTAAATATAATGTATTGGGTTGCATTGTTGAATCCTGTCCCAAACATGGGTTGCTACTCATTAAAGAAAAATTTATCCTAAAAACGGGTGACAACTCAAGTTTAGGAGGTGATTCGACGAGGTCAGACATGTAGTTCTTTCGCAAACTTTGCCTAATGGAGGTAAAATATTACCATAATTGGTCGAAAGTTTTTGGATTCGTGAAGTCGTGTAGGAAAATGAGAGCAAGAGAAACTGTGATTATTAACAAGGGTAAGGGGTGCTTAAATATATGCCAAGATTAACATAAGAAACTTTATCGTTATCCCATCAATCTCAACAGCATTAAAGCTTACATTCAGCACAACCCTTACAATATCTACTTCACCAACTGTAGAGTACTGAAAGGTGGTATCAGGTATCAACAGTAGCGTACCTAGGGTGCGGCCGCAAGGCTTGCGGGGCCGGAAAAATGGTCGTGAAATATATCTCAATTTGCTAGGGGTTTTTGAAAGTCAAAAACCATGACCTGTTTTTTTATAGTGAATTTAGTGAATGAAATTAAATCGATGTAGTAAATTTGAAGGTGTAGGTGGAATTTTCACAGTATTAATAAAATATGTATATCTCATTTTGCTGGAGTTGTTGAATGTGAAAAGTGGGGACCTTTTTTTTTGCTTGTCGAAAAATTTTTTTGGTACGCAGAGGGCGGCATTCAAACTGTTTGCCCCAGGCGCCAAAAATACACGGCACACCTCTGGGTATCAAGTTACTTTATAATGGAGGCAGTTCTATATCATATAGACTTCAGACAATGGGATCGCTGTAGTCTAAGGAAAAATCATTAAGCTCTTCAGGATTTAAATTGTACTCGCTTTTTTCTTTGATAAATATTTTATGTTTTCTAATATTTTGCAATAATTGCTTGGGATGATAAAATAAGATTTAGTTTCGAAGAAAAGAAAATATATCCCAGTTTTCAGTAGAGCAATTGAATTTTCATTTGAAATCAAGTTATAAAACCAACAGTAATTCCTGCTCATCTCAGAAATTTCATTATTTAGGGTAAAATGAGGCACATCGAGGTGTTTTTTCTGGGGCCCAGAGTATTATATTTTAGTTCATAATCTTAGACACCCATGAAAAATATTGTAATAAGTTTACCTGAAATCCTTATCTTCATATACGTTACTCAAACGCTATGATATTTCGCTGGAAATGCTGATGTTATATAGGTACATCTGTCCTCTACTTTGAAATTTTTTAATTTCCAAAATTGTCATCATTTTTTACCACGACATTGCCACAATTAAAGACTAGAGCACAATACATAATTCATTTTTTTTATTTAATGACATACATAGTAATTTTAAGCAGCAAAATTATGAACTCTTTTCAACAGTAAAAAATTAATTCATATGGTTAAAAAAAATCAAGATCTGTAGAAAGTATCTGAAAAGACCATTTTACATGCCTGTACGTCTGTCTGTCTGTCTTTCTATACATGCGCTTGTTGGTCTATCTGTCCTTTTGTTTGTCTCTTGATTGTAAATCACTCAATTTTTGACATTTTTAAATTGCGTGACATTGTTTTATTACGTGTATTTTAAGCAGTGATGTTGCTTTTGCTGCTTTCCTCATTTCATCTCCTTTTTTTTCTGTGTCTTTTTGCCTATGAAATCGAGCGTTAAATTTAAAAATTAAGGGCATTTTCATTATATAACCAGCCATTAGAGGGCGGTTTTTTTCTATTTTTCTCTCCAGCATTTTGCTCCTTTGAAATATTTTTGTAGATCTTTGATATACATACATACATATATTAGATAGAAAGATAGATTTATATGACGGATTTTAAATGTTATAATTTGTGGAATATTTTTTGAAAAAGATATTCGTTTCAATATTACTTAGAGTATCGATGAATTTATAGAAAGAGTTTTACTTACAAATAGCTGGATAGCTTGACAGCTTAACATGATTTAATCTTTCAGAAATAACGAATAGCGACTTACATACATATGTACATATGTATATATTTTTGAATACAGAATTTCATTAAATAACAATTGAAATTTCTCAAAAGCTACAATGATAAACAGGGGCGTCGCAACCGGGGAGGGGGCGTCAGGAGGGAAATGCCCCCCAGAAATTTTAGCAAGTGGCAGAATAATCATTTGGACCCCGTATTTTTTATTAATGTGATTATCTCACATCTTGAGTCTATCGAAATGTGACAAAATGGACGTTTAAAAAGATTATATGGACTGAGCTTTGAGTACAAAGTGATTACTAAGTCTTGTGTCGGAATGTCAAGCTCAAAGCAAATGAAAACTTTGAATATACTTAAATTGAGAATTTCATATTTCAGTTGTTACGGAAAATGAGAACAACGCGGAGGAACGTCAGCCAATTTTAGTACCAAGTAAAGAAGTTTTCCTTTTCGATGAAATTCCTATCATTGTGAAGCCAAACCAACCTCCGAATTCTTTTCCATTTCCTGCGAAAGATGGTCGAAAATGCAAAGCAGCATGGTTTTCCAAATTCGATTGGTTGCATTATAATGAAGAAGATGATTGTCTACTCTGCCATTTGTGTATTAAAGCCTCATTGATGGTTGAAAAATCCAGCACTTTATGGTTTTCTGGCGTATCACCTATTTTTCTTTATACTGATTTTCGGAATTGGAAAAAAGCCCTCAAAAAATTTAAAGAGCACGGAAAAAGCATATTTCACTGTAAGAATGTTGCATTCCTTTATCATCGGGAGCACACGCCGGCCATTAATCTTCAATTAGAAACCGCTATATTGATAGAGCAACAAAATGCACAAAAGTGCTGACAATAATTAGTTCTCTTAGATATTTGATGCGTGCTGAACTGCCTATCTGTGGTCATGAGCGTTACGAGGGAAACCTTATGGAACTCCTGGAAGAACGGACGGCGGATGTGCCGGAAGAAGGCGCGCCATTTTTTCCCATTATTGCTGACTTTAGAGTCATTAGAAAATTTACTTCTTGATGCATACAAAGGAAATGTACTCACTGAAGAAATTTTGGAGTCAAAACTGGGCTTTTGCTCAGACGATTTTGAACTGACCAGCCTCCATCCTCAAATCAAAATATTGAAAAACATGCCTGGCAGCAAACCAACGTACTGCGCTGAATTCGCTGACAAACTTCGGAAATCATCTGACACAACGAAACATCTTCTAAATCAAGCTTATCGACTCGTGAATTTAATAATGATAGTGCCAGGTTCAGCAGCTTCTCGTGAAAGGTCATTTAGCGCTTTGCGACGGTTAAAGACTTATCTTCGTATACAAATGACCGAAAAACGTTTTACCCATACAACGCTCCTTCATGTTTATAAGGAAAAAACTGGATGCTTAGATTTGCGAAGAGTTATGAAAGAGTTTTGGAAACATTTGAACAAAACTTTATCTTTAATTAATTCTCTTTATGTCTCGTCCTCTAGTACAGAATAAATGTTTTTATTTCACAAAAATATGTAGACATTTTTTATTTGAGTTTGCGCCCCCGTCCCCCTCTGAAAAATTTCGTTGTGACGCCACTAGTGATAAAATGTTATGGAAGTAATATATGTTTTACATGAACTATAGTAGCCTCTGTTATTCTTTTTCAAATCGTAATAAGAATATTTAATCGTGCTAGGGATCGATGATATTACTTTCAGATTAGAAGCGCATGGCTTACTTATAGAAGCTCACATTATGCGATGGTACTTTTTTTTTTTTTTTCTTCCTTAAATTCTTTTTGCAGGATAATCAGCTTAGGAGTTTTATCAATAAATCCAGTTTTGAGCTAAGATGGGCATTTGTATTTCGCCTCTATTGTTTGAGTTCCAAACTTTGATCAATTCCTTTCGCCATGGTATTTAAAATGTCTATTCTGAATTCCAATCGACTTTTTAAAAAATTCGGTTCCAAAGTCAAATTCTTTAGAATGTAATTAAAGTTTTCCATTGCCAAATTTTGCTACCTGAAATGCAATCGACAAAGGAATCAATTGATTCTGTCATGGAATTAAAAACGTTACACATGAATACTGTAGCATCATCACTATATTAATTTTACTTTAAATTTCAATTAAAATAATGTTTATAAATATCAAATAGTTTTTAAGTTTTTGTTTGTCAAATATTTTCAAGTTTTGAATTATGAATTTTGAATTAAATGTTAGAGAAATATGAAAAAATAAAATATTGAAATATAAATTTGAATAAGTAAAAATATGTAGATATTGAAATACATATACTACAAATACAAATTTACATATGTGCAAATGTGCAAATAATAAACCGAACCGTCAGAATTGTGATAAAATGTTTAAATTAAAAATAGCGCATTCGGTATGTCAAATTTTGAATTTTTTTAAACACTGCGCTTCCAAATCCCTCATATGCACCGATTTTAATCCAACTCGAATCAAGGCATCTAAAAATGTTGGGAAAATTTTAATTGCTTTGCCGATAGTTATCACTACCGACAAATTTTTATACATGCTCTAAGTATTCAGTTTTAATATGTTTAGTTATATCAAACAAATGGCTCCTCACTTATTAAGATTGGATTGATATTTTTGGAGTTATGACTTTCGGGACTTTCCCTCAAATATCATTTAACGAAAAAATTTAGAAAAATAGAGAACTGAAATTTAATACAGTGCTGCCCAACTAATAATGCCGCCCGCATCAATTTCCCTTTGCAATTAAGTTGAACAGATTTTGCTTCATTATTAAGATCATAATAAACATAAACATACTAAGAAAACTTACATACTTATTTTAAGGGACGTATGCATTTTATGGGACATATAAATTTTGAAACTTTTTCTAAAATATATTACACTTTTGCTGTTCCAAGCTGCTGCAATGATGTAAATTTATAAACTGCACATATTTAGCAGTTAGAAGTTGTTTACGAAACATCAATATAATCGAAAATATATCCACATTCTGAATCCAATAATGGCGTCAAATAATAGTTTCCTCGCATACATTGAATCTACATCAAAATGCGATCAAATTTTATGTGCGAATGTACGACACAATTTCAGCACTCTGCGGAAAGTGATATCTTCTTATTTTCAGCTCTCCATCTGTATAATTATATACACACATATGTACGTATGTGCGTATGTATGTATATGTAAGTGTGAATGTGAATGCAAGAAACAAAAGTGTCGAAGAATCCAAGAAATGAAGCTCAAATGACTGCTATGGGTTTGACAGCCATGATTTAATGCCTTCAATAAACACATACTGTTGGATAGGGATGATGCGGGGATTTTGTACAGCAGTGATGGATTTCGTTGCTTTCGAATAAAAGATGTCATTTAAAAGATTCACAACAAAGATATTCATTATTTCTTATATTTGAGTATAGATACCAAGATGGCTGCTTGCATGTCCAGATGACATTTCATATGTCAAATTAAGGGTTTATTTATGATTTTGTCAGGGCTCAGCTCGACTGTACAGCAGTTAAGTTGAGTTGGCTTTATCTCCGCCCTCGTTCTTAGTTTTTTTTTTTTGCTGATTTTTTTTTTTTTTCATTTCATTTTTATGTGAAATTGATATCCGGTCGAACGTGTATCTGATATGTTGTATTTTAGTTTTTTTTAGTCATTTAATACACGCATAATCAATCCCAATAGGAAAATATTTATTGGAGACATTTTTGTATTTATTGACGACTGCTTAACACATGACTCAAACCAACATAAAGTAATGTTGCATTGTGAATAAAATCAACGGACAAGGTCGTTCCACGAAAATAGTTTCGTGCGGAATAGAGATATTTTAATTTTTTTGTATCATTGGAAATTGCTTTCTTTCCCAATGTTTTCAAATTGATGAGTATAAACCAAAAGGCTAAAAATATTTTGGTTAGGGATCGGACTTATGATTCCAAGGCAACCAAAATGGGAAGAATTTTGGTTTTCGGGTCCTAAGTACATGCTTTAGGAAGCTTTGGGTCCGCTGTATTCAAACATTGGCTCTATTTTGTTATACTTAGCTTTTCTACAATAAATTTAAATCTTCATATCCCTAGTGTGATTGGAGATGGGTTTTGAAGAAATTCAGTAAATTGAATTGACCTACCATTTGAATCAAATCACCTTTAGCTGTTGCCTTCCGCTATTTAACTTTTTTTGGATGATTTTTTATTTAAATTTTGAATAAAAGTTTTTATTTTCTGATAATTTTTATAACATTCTGATATTTTTATAACATTCTATTATTACTTCTTTTGCGTTTTAGCGAGCCCCCAATACATCCCATGTTTAATCGGGGTAAATTTTCACGACGAAGCCGAATCTGTTAAAGTAATCATAGAAATTCAATTTAATTTAAAAAAAAAACACCTTCCAGCACATTTTCTATTAGGGGGCTGTGCGCATGTATTCATAAATCTGTCACTTTGTATTTTGCCGTATTTTTCTCTACAGATTTTTGCTTTTGTTGCTTTCGCGACAACGCATTCGCTGTCAATTCACACAAAAATTATGATACTGAAACGAGTAGATTATCCTTGATTTATCCTTGATTTATGTTGCATCATGTGATAGTTAAAAGCCAGCAAGGAACTTACATTTTGTACAACGCATTCGTAAGATACTTGAATACGCAACATCTTTTGAGTTCGTATCTGTATCTTTTGTATATTGAATGAAGCATTTGTCCACCTTTTTCATGAGCTCATTCATCTGTTTGCTTGTCATTGCGCTTTTTTATCCTTCAATTTTCTCATCTGTTTTATTTTTTACATTAAAAAATTTTTCTATTTTGTTTAATGTGACATTTTGTGTATTTTTTTCTCTGCAAATTTTGTTTTTGTAATTTAGTTACCCTCATCGTTCGTGCGTCAATCCAGTAGATAAAAAATGTCAACTTTTCCATTCGTTTGAGTAAAAGTATCTTGACTGTGCTGCAACATGACTTTTTTGTATCTTTTTCTACTTTGGTTTTTCTATGAATGCGCGCGCATTATTTTGGGTTTTATAAGGATATAAAAAAAAGGATAAATCGTTTTTGGAAAAAAAAGTAAGTGATAATAAATAAAATTAAATGCGCCATTGTTTGTATCAAATTGAATTATGTGCATGTGAATATTTCTATAAAAAAAACATTTTTCGACATTTTTCTTTTCTGCTCTGTCAAATCTTGAACGCAAGGAATTTGAAAACTTTTACATTAAGGCATTGGCCCAAAAGAAGTGCTTTTGAACAAATTTTTCATAGTGTCAAGAATTTAAAGACTTTTTCAATGATAGCATCACAAAAGTCATCCAAATGGAAGTAGGAAATAACAAAGCATTTTATAAAGTTTTATGTTTTCCAGTTCTTCAGGAAAAAAAAATAAATATATAAAGAAACAGAACACAATTTGGTCACTAATTTTATTCAATTTTTTCAAATTCGTTTTACGAAACAGCACCTACTGCAGAATTAACCAAAACGCAACTGCGTATTGTAGAGAGTGAGAAATTTTCATATAGCAATGCACCAAATACTTTTTACTGATTATAATTTCATCAGGTGTTTCTCTTGTAGTCTTCTACTTTCATTGTTGATGCGATCTAGGAAGAAGCGTTTATGCGTTTATGTCAAGGTTGAAATCGTAAAGAAAAATTATAGATATTTGTGAAAAAATCGTGGTGGGTAGGGGTCGCAGGTGTGAAGCTGTCATCAAAAACTGAAGCTAGACCACAAAATATTAATGATTTAAATATTTTGCAATTTTAACACGATATTTTCATTTTGTTTTAAATTTTGTCATTTATGTGTCCATCTCATTTACTCGGTTTTTTTACATCTTGATGATCAATTGTTTTTTTATTAATAAATTGAAGCTGAAATTCTGGTACCTATTATTATTGAATATAAAGGATACACCTTTGTAAAAAACCAAACACATGTTGTTTGTTGATAATATTTACGAAACTGTTGCTTAAGAAAAAACAAACCAAAAATGTTCCATTTATATGTCCATGGCTGTATATGCCTGTGCATATGGAACTCCATTAAACGTTTTAAGACCTTGGACTAAATTTTAATACATGCTAAATGGTTAAGCGTTTTTTAATACAATTTTTATTTAGATCAGCATATGTATGTATGTTAAAAATTTTTTTTATGTTTCATATCATTGAAAATCACAAGTCCTAACAAAATTATTATATAATTTATATTGGAAAATATGTTAAGGTGCTTACCAAAACTATAAATAATTTTTTAAATTAATGAAATTTAGTAACCAACATAGCCATCTTGGTTTCATTCAACATTATAAAATGATTGATTGACTTAAAATGCGCTATCTTATGTATTAATTAAAATTTTTTGTTAAATAAAACTTTTTCTAAAATATAACGCTTTTTCAAAAAAAAATTTGACCAGAAGTTTCAAACTTTTATGAGCTTATATTATAGTTCTTTAAATAATCTTTCATATGACATCCATTTTTTGAAAGTCGATACAGGAGTTCCCAAATTATGACAACAACTTCATTAAAAGCTATATCCCCGACTTCCGATGGCTATATCTCCGAAATTAAATGCGTAATCTAACTTTTGATTCCATATTCGTGTTCAGTATTGAAACCCTACTAAGATAAATATGATTTTATAAAAAAGTGAGACGCACTCCCAAAGTAAACTTGTATAAAAAAGCGTCGTGTGATATGAAAAAAAGAAAAAAAATTGAAAATCATTGAAAAAAAAAACGGCCACCTCTACGATTTAGCCTTCGAATATTTTTGACCGGAAAGAGCCCTACAATGACCCTCTGCAAAAATCCGCAAGTTGCAAGGACTTCGAGGTTGAAGTCAATTCTGGCGTACCGTGTATCTCATTTCGACGTAATAATATCCTCAGATCTTACTTTAGTACCTTCCGACTATCCGTCAGGCACAGAAGTCTGACGGATAATCGAATAGACGGATAATCGATTATTTGGCAAAATTTTGTTCATGATCAAATTGAGTGCTCAAAGTAATGTCAGATACACCTTTTTTGATTTCTCTAATGAGATTGATAGATTAATGAATTTCTGCGAAATTTTTATCTCCGAATTTCGTAAACAATATTTCAGACAGTATAAACTGAATCGAAACAAAACGAAAAAAAAAAAATTTGCTGACAAAATGTGATGGTTAATCGGGAAACGGATAATCGAGACTCCACTGTATCTCGAATATTTAGCATTCAATCCAAACAGGCTCCTTTTATTTTCTGGCCACAAATTGTAGGTACCAATTTTCTACCAAACTTTTTTCACTAATGCTATTCCAAGTTGAATGTACAAGGTATACGGCATTGAATAAGTTAAAATTTTTTAAGATCCCAGAAACATTTTCATCATCTTTTTGAAGAATATGGGTCAAAAGTGCGTTCCTGTATGTAACTTTGATATTTTGAATATTCTGAAATTCGGATAGTAATTAAAATAATTTATTTTTGGCGTGAGATGGAGCTATTAAATTTTTTTATTTCTATTGAAATCGCTATGAGTGACTTATTATTTTCTTTCAAAAACTTTTAGACATGTGGAATAAAATAGTTCTTAAGCCAGTCGATGAACAGAATTGCCGCTATCCAGTCTTTTTTGAAGCCTTATAACACGTAGATTATGACTTTTGCGGACGCATGGATTAGCACTTCTCAGAGAGATTTTGTGTTGCCTTTTGTTGGTAGCATTCTTATAATCCAAACTTTTTTAATTATTAATATTTTATGCACAATATTTTAAAAAACAACGTGCCTACAAAAACTGACGAGTATAACGGTCGTGAAATCAAAACCAAAACAAATGCCTTAAATTCATTCAATCAACAATACAATCTCATCTCCAGTTCAGAGCATTCTGCCAAAACTTAAAAAAAAAATTAAAAAAATTATTTTGTTGAAAAAATAATATTTTGACTTTATGAAGTTCTATTTCAATAGGAAATAAGATTCTCTACAAAAAATCGTGATATATAATTTTAGAGTTATAGTTGCAGAAATTGAAAAATTTGCACCGTTCTCAAAAGTCCAAGTTACAATATATAAAATAATAAAATACCTTTCACGATTTAGTTCCTTATTTAACTTACATAGTCAATAGCCTAATAATAGCAAATCATGTTTCTTAAAAAATAAAATTCCAAACATCTTTTTTTTCTTATAAAGTCACATGTTCAAAAACGAAGTGATTGTATCCTTTTGTTAATAGCATTAACATATTTCTATGAATTTTACTCACCTGTCAAATTATTTTCCATAAAAACATCTTTTTTTTATTTCTTATTCCACAACAAAAATCAAGTGCATACAAAGGTTTGATAAATTTCCTGACAAATACGAAACTGTCAAACATAATTTTTCAAATTCTAATTGAATTATCACAAATCTCGAATTTACGAGTAGCTATGAAAATTCTCATAACAACGTCAACTTCTACGCCATGATGCTGTAAGAAACAATTGCTGCATTAATCAAATGTCAGTGGTGGATGCTGCGGTGACGCTGCTGCTGATGATGATGGGTTCATCGAAAACTGTAGGTACAAAATGATAAACTAACAAAATGATGATGATGAGCGTTTGCGGGAGGAGCATGAAATTTATTAAAAAGAAGGATTCCTAAACAGTGAGAAAAAGTAATAGAAATGTCAAAGTGATACAAAAAAAGTATTATGAAGATGCATTGAAAAAGAAGGGTGGAAAACTCACTGGCAGGTACTCGCACCAAGTGATCGTCGAAAAAAAAACCGTGTTAAAAAAAAACTATGAAGAGAAATAAGCTAAGTAAGGTTCAAGTGGTGCCTTTGAGCAAAGATTAATTACTCGAAGATAATCTTAATTAAATTATAAAACCATGGAATCCAAATCGAACGATTCCAACAACTAAGTCAAGTGGGCTTTCATACGATTTGAGTATGCATTTTGAGTAATTGCTTGTGAGACAGACTTTGTATGTACAGTGGTTGGAAATTAAATTCGTCTAAATTAAGAATTCGAAAAATCAGCTGTACTAAGGTAAGGTATTACTTTATGTGATAAATGAAAACAATTTTTGTGCATGCTTTTTGGATAGATTTTTGATGAGATTTGTTTTAAAGAAGTCCAATTACTAATCATTCTCTATAACTTTATTCCTTCTATCGAACATATTTTTCGTTTTCAATTTAGTAAAGTTATGTTTTCGCTCCACTGTACCTTATAATTACAATCATTGGATTGCAAAGTATCTTTCAACTTAATTTGGAAATGAAAAATTTCTTCACCTACACTTAGCGATTTGTTCGCATCTCAAGTGCAGGCATGCAGGTATCACACAGATATCAGTAGAAACCCACTTATAGAAGAGATACTTTGCTTACTCTTGCTCTTATGAGACGTGCCGCGTATCTACAAGTGTGCATCTTAACTGAGATGGATGTCTTCCATTTTGAATTCGTTCCGCATCGACAGCGGTTAACAGCAACGGATTTGAATGGAAAACCAAATCCTTTTATGTTGCTCGCTTGTACTTCATCAGCGTCAGTTGCGTTGTTGCCATTGGTCGGTTGGTTGGTCGTTGTCGTTGTCGTAGTTGTTACTGCTGTAGCCAGCCATCATCATTGCGATTCCATCATCACGAATTGAGCCAACTCTTGACAGCTCAATGCAGCAGCACTACTAACAACAAACACAAAGAACAATAACAACAGCAGCAGCAACAATAAGAATTCCAACAACAAAAGTTGCTCAGTGAGACGTTCAGCATGGGGTACAATAACAAAAGCAACAACAACAACGACAAAGAATCCATCAATTTTTATGTCTTTCGTTTTTCATGTTCTTTATGCTCCTTATCGTTTAAGGGGTTATATGCATTTGTTTGATAAAAAAAAGAACGCGGCATTATTTGTCTGTTGTATTAGTGCAAATCATAAGATACATGCTTTCAACCGCGGACTTAAGAGAAATTGTCAAGGCGACAAAAATCACAAAAGCCAACTTTTTAAAAATAGTTTCCTTTCTATTGACTTTTTTAATTTTTGAACCAACTGCTTCAATGTGATAAACAATAAAGAAAACTCCCTTTTAACTTCGACAAAAACTTGATAAAATAAAGTGTTGCCATTTTCCCATTAAGTCACACGGAGTCTAAAGATAAAGAAGGTTGGCACTTAGGTTATGAAGTATGGTCTCAGTTTACAATAAAAACCTTAACTTTTGAACAAATTATTCAAAATAAATTGCAAGTTTTAACGAAATTATTTACAAATTTAAATTCACACAGTTGATAGGGTCTCTGGCAACCTTTGGCAACTTCAATCCGATCCGTCATTTGCATATATCTTAACGTTTCATTAATCTTGGTCTTCGTCTATTTGATATTCGTCTATTTTTCTTTGGTGCTCCCCAAATTCGTAATTACAGGGAAGCTACATCGATCATATCAACAGCTGTAAATTATCAAGCAATCTCTGAAATAATTTTTTTTTGGCAGCAATTTATATGCACAATTTATCCTCGAGTAAAACATTTAATGATATTTATATAATAAAATTCGTTCTGATAGTAAAATTCGTTCTCAATCAATGATTAAGCTCTCTAAGCTTGTAGACTGAAGTGTTAGAGTTAGCCATCAGAATAGACATCTCAACTGATTGTTTAAAAATATTTTTTAATAAACTCGAAACTTTCTCATTAGGATTGTAGTGACAGAATAGACATGATCAGTGGTGCCCACTACCCCAAGTAACGTTAAACATGATGATTCTGTATACGTGGACGATTTTTTACGCTCCCTAACGCATTTCTACGCTCTTTGAGCGCCTGATCGTGCTTTGGACAGCACCGGACATGATAAACCTAACCTTCTTCCGCAACACTCACTGTTCATTAAACTTAAGACTTATCGTACATGCAGATTTACCAAGTGACCGGGATTAACCCAGCCAAGTCCGGAATTTAATGCCTACCCCGGGGGCGTAGAATGAGTTCAAATGTTTGTGAAATATCGGGGAATTGAAAGATTTTTGTGACATGGACATCAATTTTTTGTTTCCATCAAAAATTGTTTTACCATTTTATGAATTAAAAACTAATGTATTTGCTATATCATGAAAAAATAATTTTCTTTTAAGAAGGCCAGGAATTGCACCTGTACGACTCATAATTAGAAAAAATTCTCCAAAAAATTTTAATAATTTTGCTGGAGAAAAAATAGTTTGAAATCGCACAGCATCCATTTTTTCTTCGCTCAGCGTGGAGAATAAATTGAATTTACTGTGATTTCAGTTTTTACTAAAGTGGATTAAATATTTCAGAATTGAGGGCCTTGTGTTGAATTTCGACTCTATTTAAAAATTGTTCAACTTCTTTAACAATTTTAGCGTTCTTTGAACTTTTCAACATATTTTTGTCCACAGTATTTCACCTTTTTGTATTGGGTCTTTAACTTAATTCGTACGGTTTGTTAAGAGATGGCGTAACTTGTATTACCATCTTTCCAATATTCCGAACTTATGCGTTGGAAAGCTACTGTCATTGAACGTCTTTTCAGTATATATGATTCATTTGAAGCGTAAACAACAATAATTTTTTTTCATTCAAATATGTCGAACTTTGTGCCTGAAAAAGTGTTTTTGCGGGGAGTTCTTATTCATTACTTTAATATGAAGCAAACTACTGCCAAAAGTCATCGTATTTTGGTGGAAGTTTATGGTGAACATGCTCTAGCTGAGTGAACGTGCCAAAAGTGGTTTGCACGATTTAAAAGTGGTGATTTTGGCTTGGAAGACGATGAACGTCTTGGGCACCAAAAAAGTGTATTTGGTGGGATCAGAAGGGTGCGCTGCATTATGAGCTGCTAATACCGGGTGAAACTATCAATGGAGAACGCTATCGAAAACAATGAATCCGTTTGAAGAGAGCAGTAGCCGACACGACACGAGGCAATAATTTTCCATCATGACAACGCTCGGCCCCAAGTTGCTATTCTGGTTAAGGACTATCTGGAAAACAGTGGATGGGAAGTTTTAACCCACCCGCCTTATAGCCCAGACCTTGCCCCTTCTGACTACCATTTGTTCCGGTCGATGCAGAACGCCCTCACTGTAATACGATTCACATCATAGCAGGATATTAAAAATTGGCTTGATTCATTCTTGGCTGCCAAGCCGGCGCAGTTCTTTTGGGATGGGATCCACAAATTGCCAGAAAGATGGGAAAAAGTCATAGCTTTAGATGGGCAATACTTTGAATAATACTATTGTACATGTTTTTCTTAAATAAACGTTCAAATTTTGAAAAAAAAACCGCACGAATTGCGTTATATACCCAATATATTACTAGGTTTACCCGCGGCTTTGTACGCTCTCTCCTCGTTACACAGCCTCGTATACATTTTACGCAGTCCTTATTTTCTAGTATTAGGTCCATGAGCATAATTTCCCAAATTCGTACAGTACCAAGAATAACAGTGTCTTTGTTGTATGGGAGGTGCCTCGCCTCAATGTTCAATGCCGTTCACATTTTGAGAGTACTTTGATACAAATAATGAAAAACCATGTATCAAGTTTCATAACTGTAGCTGTCATACATATAAGTTTGTTTCTTTTTTTTTTTGTTTGGCAAGATCGTCACCCCAGTTGTCTAACCGCGTCCACTTTTCATAAGGTTTTCAGAAGGACCATGTTTTTAAAACTCTTGCTATCATAAGTTGCCAGATATGTATAGCGTTTTTATTATTTTTGTTGAATGAAAAGTGCCACGGTCCGTTGTCGAAACCCGTCCAAATCTTGTAAGATCCTTAACATAGACAACGTTTATGTAAGCATCTAATTTCAAAACTCTTGCAATCATAGGAACCCAAATATAGCGTTTTAAGTGTTTTTGTTGCTTGGAAGGTGCCACGCCCCGTAGTCGAAAACCCGTTCGTATTTTGGTACCTGATATAAAGTGCGTACCAGAAGCTATGTGCATCCTAACATCCGAATTTTAAGACTCTTGCTACAGTATGGCGCTTCGCGAGTTTTTGTCGTATAGAAAGTGCCACGCCCCGTTGTTCAATGTCGTGCACATTTTTTTTGGAGGTTTTGCATAGACATTATACTTCATAGTATCAAATTCCGAAACTCCTGCTATCATGCACCAAATTTAAAGAGGGTGAGAGGTGAGGGAGGGTGCTTGAGGCCCCCCTGGATACATATCTGCATACCTGTCTCTGATCCGAAAGGAAAAATAATTTTGTTTCTATAGTCTTATTTAACCTTATCTTAAGCAAGGGCTCCCTTAAAGCATAAAATAAAAAATAACATGAAAGTAGTACTGTCAAGACGGCAGCACGCTCCTTTGTTGAGGGATCGAAGCGTTAAGAAAAAGTCATCGTAAAAGTCGTTGAATTCAAAAAGTTCGTAACAAAAAATGCAAATCGAATTTCGTTTTGTAGTATGCAATTCCACTGTTGTTGTTATTGTGAAGTCACTTTTGCTTGGTTCGCGTTCGTTCCGTCTATTCTTTCTCCATTCGTTGGTTCGTTTTAATCCACCCCTTTTTTCATTGTTCTGTCCATCAAAAAATCTAAAAAATCGAAATTGAACATAAAACCGAACCTGAGTTGAACTGAATTGTAAGTTGATTGTGAGTTCAGGTGAATTGGCTGTATATCGATATACGACGACGAGTAGCATTTGGTTGAGTTGATCTGGACATGAAATTGGAAGCGTTTTTCTGCTTTGTTGTTATTTCGTTTGCTTTGCTCTGCCTGCCTTCTTATAATGTTTTTTTTCCTAGTTTTTTATTGTCCATTGTTTCTGCTGCTGTTGTTGTTGTAAATATGTTTTCAGGCTGCTTGTTTCTCCATACCTGTTCAATTGGCTTATTTGTGGTTACCCCTTTGCTTACAATCTTATGTAGATTGGAATAGTTATATGTTATGTATCAACCATATGACTTTTATATAATTTTATTTTATAGAAATTTGTCGTATCCTGGAAATATTATGTCTGTGCCATATATTTGAGAAGTTTGGAGTTTTCTATTTTGATCGATTTTCAATTTAAATACGGCAATCCTTTTGTTAAATATTGTCCAGGACTCATCAATTTCCAGAAATGCTATAAGTTTAACTGCTGATAAGTACCTTAATTGAAACGATTAATCAAAATGAGATATTTGGGAATAATCTTCTGAAAGTTTTTCTATTTTAAACGTAGCTCAAAGTTTTCTAACCAAATTCGTTTTTTTTCGTTTAGCTCTTTTTATGAAAGAAAAGTTTTCTAAGCCGTGAATTTCAATATTACGAAAAGCTGAATAGTTTTTCACTAATTCTTTTCGGTTGGCTTAGTTCGATGCTGCTAAGAATATTTCATTCAACGTCACAAATTTTTATTTCAATTTTCCGGAAAACTTTGTTTCTTAGAAAACATAAGCTGGAATAAAGTTTGAAATAACTTTTGCAATTAAGATATCTCACCAATTTTTTAATAATGAAATGCAAGTATTTTGTAACTACATTTTTTGTATGATACATAAAACGATTCAGAGAAACATGTTTTATTCAAAACTTTCCGGTTACTTTTTTGTTTAAATGCTGTTAAAACTTACCGAGAGCGGAGTGTACTTTTTGAAACATTTCACTCGAGAGTAATGATTTCTGAATAAGGATCGCTACGAGAACCTTCACAAACGGTGACAACAAACAGTGTCCAGACATATAAGTAAATAGAGTTTCGTTTCGAGATGGTTGGAAAAGCGTTATATGTTCATTGGAAAAACATTTTTAATAAAAACAGTCTTGAAAGCTCTTTTCAGTCCCGCGATGTTCAATGCGATCAGCAAAAAAATCTCCTCTCTCTTTTTAAATTACTTCGGGCAGTAGCCCTGTCATTATTTTGCAGATGTCAATCCTAGGCTGCTACAATATTTCGGATTTGGCAGAGAGTGTAGATACGACTCTTAGCGTAATACCGCTAAGTCACATTATCTTGGCGTCACCAAAACGCTATGTTATGTGAGCTGGGAAGTTTGATTGCACTGATGAAATCATATGCCTTTCACATCAATTTTTTAGATTTCGTGCTAAAATAATTTGATATCTTCATCGTTTTCAAAGAACTAAGGTCAGCGCTGCGCACCAAATAGTAATAATTGCGAGACGTAATTGCCTCTCCTGAAGATTTTTCTCGTCCCACCTGAGGAAATATTGCATATTGACTGGGTAGAAGAAATTTTAGAGGAGAAGATTTTCGTCGAAAACTCATCATCAACTTCCAGCTACTCTGACACCCAAGAATTGTATGCACAACTTTAACACGCTGAGCTTAAGTTAAACGATCTATTTCGTAAAATTGTTGTTGCAGACTAATGTTTAAAACGCGCGTGATTAGTGAGAGCTGCGTTATTTACAAGGTTGCCAACATCGAATTGAATCAGCTATCAATTAAAAACGCTTTACTTAGATCGGCAATCTTTATTTAAAAAAATCGAACGTGAATTCATGAACGATTGGTAATGGATTTTGAAGTGATAGTTTACCTATGCAAAATGATGTAGTCCAAAATGCTCGAACAAATTTTGTAACACCTGAGATACATCAAATGTCAGAGCCATTTTAAGCCTCTTCAAATTGACCAAGGTTGGTTATTTCTATCACGGCACTTTTTTTTGGCTGGAACCTTCTATTATTTGCTGGTTTGCACATGGCAAAAAAATAGTAATCCTGAAGTATTGTTCGACTGAACTCGTTTTAGCATTTCGATGAAAAGTTTGCCTACTAACTCGTCAAGGGTTCCTTGGCTCATAGTTCGTCGCTAGGAGAAATGGGTTAACTACACTGAGAAAACAATTTTATTATATATACCAAAATTTTGTAATAATTAACAATTTGTATATTTGATATAGGCGAATTAAATATTTGACAAACTTGTTCCATGGCTGACACCAAATTATGTGGCGAATTCGGAGTATTATTGTAGGCGTTTTTCTGAATTAACACAAACAAAAGTGTTGGATATAGAATTTTAACCTGAATATTTATCAAATCTGGTAACTCTGGTATCGAATACTTCTTTAGTCTGATGGCCATCATTTCGCTGATGTGATGGAAATCTCATCAAATTAAATGAAACGAAATGAAATGGAAGATGTCGTAAATTGTGCGTTCGTGCCCAAGGAGTGAGTGAAAGAATGAGTCTTGAAACCACCACCAAAGCACAAGTAGTGCGAATTCTGTCCGACCGTTTGCCTAGCATTCAGTCATCCAGTCATTGAAGAAGACTGACGAAATAGCACAATAACGACGACAGAGTCCTTTCGCAGAAGGACATGAACTCATTAAATGTTGATGGTCGTTTGGCTCGTTTGCCAAATGATTTTTCTCTACTCTTTATTTCTTGTGTCCCTTTTCGTTTCATTTTATTTCATTTGGTTTGATTTTGATTCGTTTTTCGACCCTTATTTTTTGGAACTTAAATTCACCCATAATTCTTCTATTTTGTGACACGAATAAATCACTCAATTTCACATTAAATAGCAAAAAGCGTAAGGACGAGAAGGAACGGAATGAACGAACGAGTGAGCGTCGAAGTCGTCGTTGCTGAATAAAATACTCGTAATTCTGATTCGTGCAAAGGAATAAATCATCAGATTGGACACAGATATCATAAAAATAATATCCTGTTTTTCGTTCTCGTCGTCCTTTTTGCATGAGTCTTACGGGCTGTTGCGGTGGCATGCGGTGAAGTTGTCTTCTCGATGCTTTTGACACTTTCTTTATTTGTTTCCTCCATTTTTTTTAATTTTTTTTTTCTTTTTGGCAGAGGAGCCGTAAATGAGTATTTAACGCACATACATATGTAGTGTAATACGTAAATGACACTTGTGTGTGTGTGTGATTGCGTATTGCATTATAATAATCACCATCACATGACATAATTTGATTTGTGATTTTTGATATGAAAATGAAATATTCGACACGCGGAGTTGGATCAAGACTGGGTGTTGGGTTGGAACTGGTCTCCCTGATTTTTGCGTTGACAGTCACTATTGCTGCGTTCTGGCTACGCAACCCTTAACGAACATAAATTATTTTTATTACCTGTCAGGGGGTATTTTTTGTATTTTTTCATTGGCATATTTTAATTGTGTTTCGTTGTGATAATCACAGCAGATCCTTAAAATTTATTGATATTAGAAAAATTGGTAAAAAAAGCTGCGTAAATTTATTTTTCATTGCATTATCTACGTGACTTAAATTTGACTTTTTTATTTGTTTCAGGATTAAAATAATGAGTGCGTCAACATTTAAGTCTTGGAAAGGGGGTGAATACTGTGAGGCCTATCCGGATTTGTGATATACTAGAAGACAGAGTTATTTTTGATCGTTTGCACCAATTTCTCTTTTAATATCGACCTTCAATCAGAGAAAAACTTTAGCCAAATTGGACGTTTTAAGCAATCGCTGATTAATTTGGGGATAAAAATTTGTTTATTTAACAACACTTAAAATTTTGAATACATATACAGTGACCGACAAAAGTCTACATGTACATCCAATTTCCAGTATCCGAAAACAATGGAAAAAAGTAATATGCAGCTTTGTTTTAAACTTTTCTTAATGATACCGAGCAAAAAACGATTTTTTCTTCATTATAAATTTAAAAATGTATCTAAAAAAACACAAAAAAAAACATTGATAGGTTTCTGACCTGAAATATCGTTTCGCCATCATGAGCGTTCGTAAGCTACTCGAATAAGAACCTATGTATTTGCAGCTGCTACTGAAGCAAAAGATGAGCTAAATGAGACGTTCTTTGACAAACCGAACACTTTCTGACCGACACATTTTTAAATCGCTCCAATTTTTTTACATATTCTAGGCATTAGTGAACACAAAAATCAGGAATATATATGTTATCGAATGTATCGAGAGACATCGAGTTTCGAAGGTCGAAGGTTTTATACGTTTTACGGTAATATTCAAATTGTTATATCTATGGTATATTTTAACGGTAAAATAATTTTGCTATATCGTTTTAAAGCTAAAAAGATCAGCTTTCTTGTTAAATCTTTGCCGATTTATTGGTGTTGTAGTTAGCTTTTATGTAAAAAGCCAATAGTTCATTTCCGATAAGATTTGCAACCTCAAGTATTTTTTGAACCCAAATATAGTTTGGAAAATTTTTTTCTCCCTTTAACTTAAAATTACAAAATAAACAAACTTTTTTTCAAAATTGGTGTCTGACAATTTGTTGGCATTTTGGTCAGCTTTTATTTGAAAAAAAATTGCATCTCCAACAAGATCTCCAGCAATTGTTTTAAACAAATAATATTTAAAAAAATTTTGTTTGACATTTTTCAAAATATGTGCATAATTTTTATTTCCAAATACGGGCTCTAGGGATTTTTTGCAATTTCGGTAAGCTTTAATTATCGAATCTAAATTTAATAACGAGTCTCAGAAACTCGTTCCTTTGTTTTGACTCGTCGCATGCTGTACGCTTAAATTCCTTCTGGATTTCATGACTTGCTGTCAAAAATATTAAATAATTTCCGATCTAACAGAGACTCCTCTTCTTTTTAAAATGGGTTGTGTAGATAAAGGAATAACCCAGTGTGCCACACGGATCCGTTTCGGAATCGTTTATGATCCGATTCTTAATATTATTTATCCGAAACGGATTCCGATTCTGATACGATTCGGATGCGAAATGCGAAACGATTCCGTAACGGGTCTGTTTATGAAGTCCACTCCGGATCTGTAACGGATCCGTTTTAGTTAAAAAAAACGAGTCCGGCTCTCATCCGTTTTATTTAAAAAAACGAGTCCGTAACGGATCCATTTAAGAAGTCCGTTCCGGGTCCGCAACGGACCCGCATCCGTTTTGTGCACATTGGGAAGGAACAAAGTGTTGTTTTTTTAAATGTATTCTAGTTGGGGAGACATCATGTTTAAACAATTAAATTGTTTTATTTTTCATTTGTGGACAATATAAAATTTTTTTTTACATAATTTACTGCGAAAACTAACTAACTAACGACTAAAAAAATCCGACATTGATCGGATCAGTACAACTGGAGGTAATATACTTCAAATATGAGTAGATTTGACAAAATCCAGCTAATTATCAAAAATTCATATGTTGATATTTTCGAAAAAAAATTTTTTTCAGCAAAATCAAAAAACACCGGTCAACTGAGTTTGATAGAAGATACAGGAAAAAAATTTTCATCGCATTTGAAGAAGTTGAGGTTATATTTTCCTGAATTTAGTGCGGTTTGTAAAAGAACGACCGATATGTAAAAAAATTTGGAGCGATTCAAAAATGTGTCGGTCAGAATGTGTTGGGTTTGTAAAAGAACTTCTCAAATGTGGAAGCTCATGTCAAAACAGTCCGAAAAATCTTGCGAGAACATAACCTGGCAGCTCGTAGTCCAAAAATACACCTAATTGCAAAAGAAAATGTGACAGATAGATTAAAATTCGCAGAGGATCACATGAATTGGCCTAAAGAAAAATGGAGAACCTCTTGTGGCCAGATGAATCAAAAAAATTGTGCTATTTATATGGTGAAAAGAGGTCACGCCAATAAGTCAGACGAATACCAAACTTCGAATACAACCTGAAGTTTACAACCAAAACTGTTAAACATGGTACTTCGGGTATTATGACATGGACATGATGATTTTCATTAAACAGAGTTAGACTAATTGGACCTATTGGTAGTTGAATGCAGTTAATTTACTGATATCAAAAACCGCTGTATCGAAACTTGAAAGTAATGTAGAAGATCATGTTCCTATAGCCTGCGAAGAATTGCCACTGCTTTGGGTATTTCAGCAATAGAATGCCCCAAAGCACACAAGCAAGGTTCCGTAAAAGTGGTTTCAGACCAATGAGGTTAAAGTCATGGAATGGCCCGTACCAGACCTCAACCTCATTGAGAATTAGTGGTGAGATGTAAAAAAAGCAGTAGCTCATACATTTATGAAACTGCCATCACTGATAAATTATTGAATTAAAAAAATTTATGTAATTGAAATGTCCTAGGGTAAAATCGTTAACACATTAAAACGCAGTAAGAGTCGCGTGGTTTTCATGCAACAACCGAAATTTCATAATTTCAAATTAGGCCACTGTTCTAGTAAGCCAGCGATATGAAGTTACGATCAAATCGCCTTACATCAGCTAATAACTTGGCTACACAAATTGGATTTCCTTAGCTCAAACAACTTAATGTCAACTTTAAACTGCTTCATTGGCCATTAATTCACTCAATCGTCGGTCGTTGCACATGTAGAATGCGGCCAGATACGGAAAAACCAGTTTTTTTTTTGTATTTTTTAACGATTCACATTTATTGGCAATAAAAATTTCAGGTGAACTCTATGCAACGAATACAAATGATATGCGCCGTAATAGACAGCCCAATAGCCACGCCCATAGCATAATAATTCATTTTGGTATCTAAGTCATAAACTCGCACTTGTGTAATGGCGATTATTTAGTAGATAGAAACTGTTAAATTATTGTTTCAAGACTAACAAAATAAAGTAAAAGAAAAACATGTGCAATTTGTGAGCGCTATGGAAAAAAAAATAAAATATTTTGTAACGAAAATTGTCACAAATTGAAGTCATGACATGCCGAACTGTCAAAATGTCTGGCTGTCAGGTGCAAAAATGTAAATGTGACAGGTGCAGCGAGGGTGATTTTTTTTCTTTTTGCTGGCTGCTGATCAATTCAAGCAATTTAGAGATAAAAATCTTTTTATTTAAATTAAAAATGAAGTTAATTAAAATGTACGGAGGCGTTTTAATTGCAAAAATACCCGTATAGTCCGTATAGTTTCCTTTAATGGCTTACTAACTGTTTTGAGCTGTTAAGCTTGGCTTATATCTTTAGCTTTAATTAAAGGTTTTGCTTTGTTCAAAATAATGCTCACTGTTTCAAGGTTATTCGTTAAAGTATTTACTGCATAAATACCAATTAAACAAGTTTTTATTTGGGTTGTTTTTCATGCAGTATATAATGATCTTAATTTTGCAACCCTGTTAGATTGAACTGAATTTTATGGGAGGGCAACGATCCATAGTACTGCATACTACCCACTAGACTATCTGTGACACATTTTGTCACGTTAAAAGCGAACTAAATCTTTCTCTCGTTTGTCTTGGTAAAGCGCCTTAAAAAGACAAAAATGGACAGTAATGTGCCCTCGTATATAGACACCTCGTGTGACAGGTCTTGCGTGGCTTTTAATGAAATTTTAATAAAATGCTTATGAAAACATGAGACGTCATGTCTTTAAAGTGACTTCTAAGTCTACAGTATTAAGACACATACGAGATATGCCCCCTCGTATTAGTCTTTATACTGAAAATAACAAAAGCCTCATGAAGACTTTTGTGTCTTTATACTGTACTGACACATACGAGACGTGTCACCTATTGTATTTATAATCAACCAATTAAGAGCTTTAAAAATGCATATTTAAAACATTTTTACGTCTCTCTTTATTAAGGTTTCATTTCTCGCTCTAGCAAGAGATGATGTTTTTATTTTGCTCTAGTAGATATTATAAAATCAAAATTTCGTTAGATTACCAAACTACTTTAACCCCTTGAGACCGAAGCCTAGACTTTTATAGATATCAAAAAATGGACTCCGGATTCTGTTTTCTCGTGGTCAAATTAAGAAATTAGTAGGTCGCGGAAATTCGGAAAGCCAATCATAGCTGGAAAAGCCGGAGTCTTATTTGATCCCATCGATCACAAGTAAAAATTTTTCCCAGAACTTTTCATTTTAATATATTAGAGATTTTTACATATAAGTATTTCCGGACATAAAATTCTTAATATTCCTTGGCAGTTACGCCTATTTACTTATGATATTGGGTAAAACAGCTATCGGGAAATGCTTCCAGCTCACTAATTTTGATGGGGTAATCTCACCCTTTTGCAAAACATCAAGTTCACTTCCGAGTACGGAAATTCTACTTTTCAATCGAATTCCGTTTGCGTACACGAATGCCTATGCTACTTGAAAGAAATCAAAAAGTCGAAAGAAGTATCAAATTCATTTAGCGACACAATATTAAGTGCCGTGGAGGAGGTTAATGGCTTATCCGGATCAGTTACCTTGCATTCCTCATTTATTATTTCTGCACCAGGCACAATGTTGTCAACATTTCTTTCATTAAAATATAAAATTTATTTAGGTCATATTTCGATAGCAAAACTGTAATAAACAATAAATGTGATAGCAAGCACTAAACAGCGAAGGTATGAAATATATATCAAAAAAGGTTTTTTTGAGACCAATGGGGTTCTGTGAAAAGACCCAAAGTGCACAAATTCATTTTAACATTCAGTAATTTTGCACCAAAAGACAAGGTATAGATTTATTGGATTTTTTATCATAAATATCTCGTTCTTGCTAAAAATGGGCCTTAGGACTCTCTAAAGAACGACGACAATTTAAAGTATCTTTAAGATAGTTAGTAAATGTTTCAGTGGTTCGCTTAATAATAACATGTCATCGAAAATTTTTAATTTGTTCGCGATCTACGAATGTGTGAAAATAAAAGTTGTGGTGTATCGGAACAGAAAATAATTTATCATTATTTTTCTGAGCTAATTCTTAGTACAGTGTATGATTACACCAAACAAATAACAAAAACTAAACAAAAAATGGTTAATGCTAGTTACACTGGTTTCATCCACCGATGAATGGAATCATCAGTGAACTTTGAGCCGGTTAGTGAGAATTTCTAAATCTGATTAGTTATCCTTTTGATATAGGTTTGTTGTAAACCCAGACAAAAAGCGAAGCTCTCTGGAAGTGAAATGAGTTGTGCGCAGGGTTTGATACCCGCCACATAAAACAAATAATCCAATGAAAACTAAAAAAGCTTCGAACAAAGAATCCCTCAACGTTGACGACCATCGCAAACGAAAATAGAACTATGATTTAAAGGTATGCATCTGGAATGTCCGGACCTTCAATAGGAAAGGTGGCCTTTACCGAATTTGTGGACGCTTTCAAAAAAATTAAGTTTGATATCTCCGCCATTCAGGAAATAAGATGGAGAGGACAAGGTTGCTCTTACCAAGCAAATTGCGATATCTACTACAGCTGCAATGCAGAGAGGCTTGAATTGGGGTGCTGATTCATTGTAAGCAGGAGACTTTAACACCCCATCTCCAGGTTCACACCTGTGAGCGAAGGGTTGGATCCGCATCAAGGCTCGATTCTTTAACAACAGCTTGATTTGCGCGCCCGCCCCGACGGAGGAAAAGGACGATGCTGTCAAGGATGCCTTCTATGCGAGACTGGAGGAAGTATACGATCGCTGTCCGGCCCACGACGTTAAGATTGTACTCGGAGATTTCAATGGAAAGCTCGGAAAAGAAGAGTCCACCTCGAACAACGGTCTAAAACTGATCGATTTCGCCGTAGCGTGAAACATTGTAGTAAGTAGCACCAGATTTTAACACCTCGACATGCACAAGCCCAACTGGCTGTCCCCTGATCAGAAAACACGCAACCAAATCGGTCATGTTGTGATCGATGGAAGGCATGCTTTCAGCGTGCTAGATGTTCGTACGTTCCGGGGAGTCAATATGGACTCCGATAATTATCTTCTTGCAGCCAAGATACGCATGCGGCTGTGCAATGCAGAGGATGTACGCTCTGGTACGCAGCGAAAGCTGGACGCCGCTAAGCTGCAAACACAACGGACGGCCGAAGCCTATTTCGCTCGCCTACCGGAACTGCTCCTCCAACCTAACTCTCTACCCGATGATGCCGGTGGACTTTGGACGAATAAATCCCGCTCCATGCGCTCTGCCGCTGAGGAGTCATTGCTCATCGCTCACCTATGCGAAATCAATGGTATGACCAGGAGTGTCGCGAAGCAACTGCAGTGAAAAACGCCGCCTTCAAAAGAACCATGCTGTCAGCTGCAACGCGAGCAGGAATGGCGTGAGCATCAGAAATTCTAATTGTTACGGAGCAGGAATGATAGTCAAGCCTGTTAAGATGAAAACGTAAATCTGGTAAAGGATACGCAGTCTACACTGAGGTTATAGAGGGAACACTTTCCAAGCTACTTGCTGGCGATGACCCCACCAATCCCGCCTCTGGAAAGATAAACCCGATGCCACCAATCAATGGCGATGGTATGAACGTATCATCACCAAGCCATGACGAGGTACGAATTGTGATCCAACGACTTAAGAACATCAAAGCGGCCAGTGCCGATGGCTTGCCAGCTGAATTGATTAAGACCGGAGGCGATGAGCTGATAGGGTGTATGCATCAACTCATCTGCACGATATGGCTATCAGAAAGAATGTCCGACGATTGGAATCTCAGTGTCCTTTGTCCTGTACTGAAGAAAAGTGACCCGACAATCTGCGCCAACTACCGGGGCACCAGTCTTCTTGCAATCTCATACAAGGTCCTCTTGACCGTACTATGTGAAAGACTTAAGCCGTTCAACAACACACTGATTGGACCTTATCAGTGTGGCTTTCGACTTGGTAAGTCCACCATTGACCAGATCTTCACACTACGTCAAATCCTAAAAAAAACCCACGAAAAACAGATCGATATCCATCATCTCTTTATCGATTACAAAGCTGCTATCGATAGCCCGATACGAAATTGCCTGTACACCACCATGTCTGAGTTCGGTATACCTGCGTACAAGCAGTCAGACAAAGCGATCCACTAGCCTGCAACCTCTTTAACTTGGTGATGGAAGAGGTGTTGCGAAAAGCCAGTGTACATCGTAATGGCACTATTTTCTACAAAAGTGTCCAGCTCCTTGTAGATGCCGATGACATTGACATCATTGGACGTTGAAAGCGAGATGTTACTACTGCGTTTTTTTTGCTATCGAAAAAGAGTAAGCGAGGTGGGTTTGACGCGGAAACGCGGCGGATAGGATTCTACGTTACTGCGGACAGCTATACTTTCGAGGTTGTCAAAGAATTCACCAATCTTGGCACCGCCGTGAACTCTCAAAATTATATCAGCCTGGAGATAAAGCCAAGACTCGCTCTTGCTACTAGGTGTTACTATGGTCTCAGTAAGCAATTGAATAGCAGAGACCCCTCTCGGCCGAAAAAACTGATACTCTACAAGACGCTCGTCTTACCCGTGCTACTCTACGGCGCAGAAGCATGGATTGTGTCGCAAACTGAAGAAGCCGCACTTGGGGTGTTTGAGAGAAAAATTCTTCGCAATATCTTCGGTCACATTCGCGTCGGTGACGACTACCGTATTCGAATGAACCACGAATTGTACGAGTTTTACCCGGTCATTGACATAGTCAAGCGCATCACTATCCAACTTCGGCGCTGGCTGGGACATGTTGTGCGTGTGGACGCTCTGACTTGAAGCTTCGATGTGAAGCTCCGAAGAAAAAGGTGTTTGATGCGGAAGCCGCTAGGCAACGACGAAGAGGAAGACCATGCCTCCGATGGCAAGACCAGGCCGAGGAAATCCTATCCGCGCTTGGTGTGACTGATTGAAGAAGGCGCGCGAGAGGTAGAGGCGCCTGGGGGGAGCTTTTGAGGTCGGCCGTAACTCGGTAACGGGTTGTTTTGGCCAGCCAAGTAAGTACGTAAGTGAGAATGATAAAATAAAGAAACTAATTGTTTACGTAGCGTATTCGAATGTCAAATTGCATGTCAAATCACACGCACTGTTGAATTAATTCAAATACAAATTAGAAAAAGAACAGGCACGCATACCAAGCACCAGCACATTAGTGACATGACAATTGCGTTGAATTTAGTTGTCAAACTACTGTCATAAATTGTTCAAAAGTGTCAAAGCAGCATAACTAAATTGACGCGCAAAAATGACAATTAAAGGAATTTGTAAAAGACAGCAGTAGAAACAGGGTGTCACAATGTGGAAAATGTACATTTCCGTAAGGAAAAGGAAAAAAATGAAATATCTGCCTCTAAGTATTAAAAAAAATGTAAGCGTTTGATAGCTAAACAAATGCAGAAATGTTAACGAGCACACAATGCCAGTGTTAAATCGCACCACTATTCCTCTCTCCGCTACCCTGCACAGACCCCCACTGGCCTCTTTTGTTTATTGAGAAAATTCCCCCGAAGTTTTGAATCCATGAGTCGCGCAAAGTAACGTATTGCCGCGCGCTGTGACATGTGCATTTAATTTGCATGACAGATGTCGATAGCGTGGTAAAGTCTAGAGTTGCCATTCGCATTTTATATATAGATTTTCAACTATCCATTTTTAATATTAAATCGTCTCGAATTCGCTTAACTACACTGCCGATATATGCGAGCTTCCCTAGTAGCATCAGGGGAAGTTATGAAGACATAAATGCAGCTTACAAAACAGCGATGCCTTTAAAATAGTTTGTATCGTAATTAATAAGACTTTGACTTTATAGCGAAATTTGGTGTTATAAAATCTCGCTAGAACAAGCTCTTAAATCATGATATAGCGACCTCACCTCTCTTATGTCTTAATACTGTAGCCATAAAAGTCATTTGAAAGACATGACGTCTCATGTTTTCAGAGACACACGAGATGGGACACATTATTCTTCGTTTTTTGTCGCTTTACCAAAACAAATGTGAGAAAGATATGATTCGCCTTTGTCATATAATATAATATATGACCGGTAGCTTAGTAGGTAGTGCGTAGGACTATGAATCGCTGGGACATGGGTTCGAGACTGACTTTGCAAATTTGTAAAGTAAGTAAAAATTAAATTTGATAATAAAATTATATACATATAATAAAGTTCTACAATTTGCATAATAAATAAAATAAATAAAGTCAATAAAGTCTCTAAGACTCACACTAGGACACTCAAAGGGCTTGTGTTCTCCCCATGGACTGCTGTAAGGATGTAGCAGTTAGCTGGTTATTATGAAAACTTAACATCGAGTAGAAGTTTTCATAAGCCGCTGCCTTCCCACCTTAATCTTCTGGGTAACATCATATTCAAGGAAAAGCTTTGGAATAAAAAAACAACCAGAGTGACGTAATCATGCAGACCAGAGAAAGATATTTCAGTTGTATATTGTATGAAGAGATCAGAACTACATTTGCTATATCACAAAAAGTTTTATAAAAGATCAATATTAGCAAAATAAAATACAAAACTTAAGTAGATTTTGCAATGAGAATTAGAAAATTCGATAGTGCTGAACTGAATTTCTCATCAAACGTCGAAAATGGCAATGACTTGAAGTAGATATGCTGAGAAGCATTTAAGTGGAAAAGTGATCAATTTAGTGACACATTTCAACCCGATACTCATTTTACGTCGTCTTCGGAATTTCTAAAGAAGAGCGGTATGAAGCTGAAATAAACAAGATCTTACCCTCTAATGTAGCGATGCTCAACTTCGGTGCCCAAAAGTCGACAGCCCAAAGCCTAAATTTCATGTATAGCAATTCAAACGTAAACAACACATTACCCAGTAGAAATTCGGCTACATAAAAAATTTTTAAACTGAAAATCCCTAAACTAAAATAAAAAGTACTTTTCCGAGAATTGGAACTATTTTTCCATGAATATACATTTTTTTTTACAATAATGATGCACACAAGAGCAGTTTTTTCGTCTTCAATTTTTTTTAACAAGTCAATAATACACGCGAAAAAAATTGCCTTTCGCCGAAATAATGTTTTTGACCTGCATTTTTCTCAATGTGCGCAATAAATTTGTTTTGTTTTTGCACGTTTGATTCCGACTAGGTCTCCTGCATATTTATTTGACAAACGAATCCGCACATAGAGATCAGCAACTGCACGGCGGGACGAATGATTGCACGTTTCATAGCTCGCGACCGCGTGAGGCCAAATGGTCAACCCAACTCTAATGTATACCACCACCTTTAGGCGGGCTTTAGCTGATTCGGTAAAAGCTCAGTACGGCCCCTGGTTTCAAGGATAAGGTTTCAACTTATGTGTTGGTGCATGAATTTTCACCTTCTCATGCTTCGTTTGACAGTTACGTCAGCTCAAAGTGAAAATTCATCGAAAAAAAAAAAAAACTAAATATGTGTGTATTGAAAGTAATAGTTTCACCAAAGTGAACAAAATATGCGGAGAAAAAAAAAGTGAATGATTTTTTATTTCAACAAAGTTTACCTGTGGTTGGGAATAAATTGTATTTTTCTTTATAAAAAAGAAATGGTAACCCTAGGCAAGCAAAGCGTAGTAAATAGTATTAACTCACGCCAGCAGCCCCACCTGCAACAGCTACTCCGCGGCTGCGAGCCTTTAACCCCCGCCTACAACCTTCCTCCTCGTCATTGACAATTCTGCCTAAGCTGCCGGTCAGCTGCAACGATTTGTTCGCCAGTCGGAAAACTCATGTTCGCTACAAATGACGCGTCCGTCTGTCCGCACATGAGAGTTTCTTTTATTTGTCTATTCTGTGAATTTTCTATTTATATGGCGTTTTTTTGTTTTTGTGTTTTTGATTTTCTTTTAATTTTATTTTATTTTTAACTTTTATCGTATTGTTTCTATTTTAGCACTGTTAAACGCGACTGCAACGCGCGTTGCATTTGTGCGTTTTTTGCTTCGTGGTGTTGCCACCTTTGCTGTTGCTGCTGCAGCGCTCATATTCATGCGTTTGTGCCTCAACGTTTGCCCACAAACCTACGGCATTCTTTTTTTTTTTTTTGTTCAGCTTTTGTTGGTGCTGCCACCCGTTTCGACGTTTGAATGGCGCAAATGTGCGAAGTTGCATGTTAGCTGCTGTTTTTTTTTTTGTGTTTTTGTTCTATTCTATGCGCCTGGTTTGCTGCTGCAGTTGTTGTGATTTTATGAATTGTGGCAACAAGCAAATAATGGAACATGCAGCAACCTTAGAGCCAGAAATTAACCTGTTGGTCATGTTACGTGTTTGTTCTGTTTTACTTTTTGTTTGTTACGTTGTTACGCATTGATGTAATAAATTGAATTCGATACGGAATTTGGTATTGAAATACAGAAGACAACAAAAAGCTGAACACGGAAACTTGAACTCTAAATTTCTTAAGTTGTCACCTTTGCAAATTTGACAATGTGTTTTTTGATTTGCTGCATAATATAATAAGTGTATTCAGATATGTAAGGTGACCAGGATTTTGTTTTCTTACAAATAAAAATTTTGTTGCAAGCCAAAATTTAAAATATGAGAGGTTAAAATTCTTTGTAAATTTCAAGTTGGATCGAAATTGAAGTAGTGAAGCACCACTGATTACGAAAGAATAATGACTAATGACATTAAAATTCTGTATGATTTTTATACCCTACACAGAGGGTAGATTCACTTTATCATTCCGCTTGTAAGGCATAGAAGGTGGCGTAGCAGGTTTAGAAAAATATATATATTATTGATCAGCGTCTTCAACTGAGTCGATATACGGTAGCTATGTCCGTCTGTCTGCCTGTCTGCTGAAGTCACATTTACGGAAAAACTAAGCATGCTAATTCAATGAAAATTGGCACACAGTTCACTCCTTCTTACAAGCTGCTAGCATCTAGAAAAGGGTAAAATCCGGTCACGACCACGCCTATTGAACATACACTATATACAATATACCTCAACCCATTTTGAAAAAGTTGCTGCGATTTTGAAGAAACTTTGTGATTTGGTGAACATGTGAACAAAATTAAGATTTTGCTAGGTTTTAAATTTGCAAAAGTTAGTAAAGTGGCGTGGCACAGCCCTAAATTTTAACATTTATGACGCCATAACTCGTAAATCGTGCGAGATATTGTGATGAAATTTGGTACACGGATACAAATCATATATATATTGAATTGTGCTTCAAGTGGGCGCAATTGGAAAGTGGGCGTGCACTTTTTCATAATTGAAAATTTTTATTTCGTATAATTCAAAATTGGCATATACGATTTTAGGGATGATACCACTGGGAGCAGTCATCAATACAAACTTCGTCAGTATAATGGAAAAACTAGTTGAAGGGCGCGGCACAGCCTTTAATATTTATAAACGTTATAATTAGAACTAACAACGTAATCGTTATGACATTTAGTATGGCAGATATACTTGCTAAAAGGTATCTTATTACGAATATTTGGCGCAGTAGTACCGGTGGGCGTGGCACTTCCTATTTAAGCAAATTAACGTTTAAGCTGTAGATAGTGTGAAATAAGAGTACTCTTCATAAAATTTGATCAATAGATGTCAATTATTATAAGCTATTAAATAAAATGTATATCAACGCGATTGCATCAGTGGGCGTGGCACCGCCCATATTAACATAACGTAAGAAGCAATATTCGAAGAAAACTATTGCAGCGATTTGCATGAAATTTGATGTATGTAAGTGCTTTACTTGGTATAAGGTATGTCTGTATGAAAACGGACGAAATATTACCACTGGGCGTGGCACCTCCCACACAAGTTAAATACCTTAAGCGGCATATCTATCGAAATATATGAGCAATCATACTGAAATTTGGTGTAAGAGGTTTGTTTATGGAAAGTTATTTCTGGGAAAAAATTGGACTGGATTGTACCAGTGGGTGTGTAACCGCCCTAAATTGTAAGTCTAATTACGGCTTATATCGCAAACTAAACAAGCTATTGTTGTAAAGTTTCAATCACGCGTATTTTATTTTTTTGATTCTAAAGTAGGCGGATGTGGAGAAGTGGGCGTGGCATATTTCGTCCTTTTCATTTTTATTCTATTTTTTTTAAATTTTTCATATTATTTTGACTTTTTCAAACTTTTATTTTTCCCAATATATTTCATATGTATTTTTTCCACTTTTTTAAACCGCACTCAACTTTATTCGACATTTTCTTAATTTTTTCGTCTTCTTCATCTTATTTTTATCATTTTGCATATATTTTTGACTTTTTCCATTTCTTTCAACATTTTTCAATGATTTCCATATTTTTTAGACTTTTTCAGTGTTTTAACCCCTTCAACCTTTTCAACGTATTTACAGGGTATGTGAGTTTCGGCCTGGCCGAAGATAACACCTTTACTAATTTCAAATTTGGAAGGAACGCGGAAACTTAACTGATTAATAATTTATAATAATATTTTTGACTCAAGAAAGTTTATCGAATGAAAAACATCCCAACCCTATGTACATCATTTAAGAGGTTGTGATCAAAAATTGCTAAAATTACCATGATGAAACATCTCCAAACTGAAAAAAATTGACAAATGCTAATTTTGTTTAGGCTTTTTCTAATAATCTTGCAAGCCACTACACAAATGGAAAGGAGTTTCAAGAAAAAAATTTTTGGTCTAGAGAGTGGTATGTATTAAATTATTTCTTGATGTAACCCAACTTCTACAATTGAAATTAAATGTCATCGACAGTTTTTATCCAGATGATATGCCAAAATAATTTTGGGTGATTTTTGATCAAAAGTGTGTTGTGTCATATAAGTTTTTGTATGGTCTGGAAAAAAAAGTCATATTCTGCGTTTTCTTTTCGATTTTTTAGTTAAACCATAAAAAATTAAATCACTGCCAGTATCTCAGAAGTATGCTTAGTAAGTATTCTCTTTAACCATAGACAACTATATTTTTTTATTATTTCTAAAAAAGAGTATCATAAACAGTCAATGCGAATTGCAGTTCGACAGAAAAATGTTTAACTACAGTCGATTTCCTGTACTGACGAGTTCGACCCAAAGTCAATGACACAAAAAAAAATAAAGCAAAACCATAAAAATGATTTACACAAATGATTTATTCTACAGATACATTAATACATATGAACAGAAAAATTATGTAATTGTATGTCTTTACATAGTATGAGGAGCAGTAATATATATATTTTTTCCACATAGCACACCAACACTCCACATATACACAGCAATATTCGCTTTTACATTGTTGGAAAATTGTTTAATTTTCTGGAACTCATCATATGTAAGGCAATAAATTATGAAAAAAAAAATGAAACTAAATAACTTCGAAGAATGAATTATGACGGTTCTAATTGACTGAAATATGTATCTGCTGCTGGCTGCTTTCCATCACTGCGTGCGTTCGTTCGTTCGCTCTTCGAAAGGGAATACAAGAAATGACGATATACAGATACTTCACATCACATTCGGTTTAGTTTTGGTTTTGTACACACACACACACACGCCCAAATACACTAAGGCACTTGGTTGCAATTGTTGTTGTTTTTCAGTAACAAATTTGAAAGAATGTGCAACGATTGTGGCAAAGACATAAAGCAAAAGTATCCGAAGAATCCTTATTTTAACATTTAACAGTCACCAAATAATAAGACTTTGCTGCCGCTGGTGTTTCCGACGTTGAAGTCGACATCGCAGTCACTGTCACCATGACCAACGATTCCAAATAATATGGCTATTCCATATGTGACTCACAACAAAACTGCAAATGTAATGAATGTTTAAAGGTAATACAACCCCACACAAAAAGGGGCTATTTTGTGAGAAGAATTTTCTGTCGATTTCAATTTTAAAAAACTGTAACCGACTTCGGACTTAGAAAGAACACTTAAAAATGAGTATTCGGAAATAAAGGAATAGTCTAACGTATTAAGGTAAGATGATCAGCAGATTTACGTCTAGCCCTTAAAACGTATAAGAAAGATATTGTTGAGACAGCGATGTAACCAGGAGTCATGATGTCAACGAAGGAAATCTAAAGGGTCGTTTACCATTTGCATCTATGCTCCAGTATAATGCAGAGAGTGGCTAAATTATCCGTACGTGAGCGATTTGTACGGATATCGGCTTGTTATGCACGCAGTGAAAGGATTATCTTAGAATAATGTATAATACTTAAAACAATTTCTTAGATAATCGGTCGCAATGACGTGTCGACTACGATCAATCATTTTCTCTAAGAAAAAACCAACAGGTGTGATATTATTACCCACTATTGCCTTAAAAAAGCGTAAACAGTGTCACCAAACATTTTTCTCAATGGCGAAGTTTGGTATCCCGAAAAAAATAGTCCAATTATTGCACGCAACGCTAGAAAATTTGCGATTCACTGTTCATTATGACCAGAGGCGTACCGTTCATATTAACCGCCCGGAGCGAACAGTTCCAATGCCGCCCCCAGCTAACAAAAAACAGAGCTTGTTTTTAATGTCTTTACTTTTGACTTTCAAAAACACGACTATTTCGCAGCCCCCAAGCCTTGCGCCTCCTAGATACGCTACTGACTATGACAGTAATTAATCTGAACTGTTTAGGGAATAATGCGATATTGTATGATATTTTTGTTGAATAAGAATAAATAGGGTAGGCACTTTCCCTTAGAAATCCATCCACCTACTTGTGTATATAGAAAACGTTGGCATCACTTCTCTGCGAATACTTTATTAAAATTTGAGACATGCCGAAAGGACTAGCGATCAGCGAATACAAAAATTGGTCAATATTTATCTTCCATAATGGAAATCCGGTAGCTATAATTTCAAGTTGATTGACGAGTTAGTCTAGTTGGAGCTGGAATTGGAGTAAACCTTATCCTTATAAATAGCGGAGAGAGGTTTAGCTAGGCAGAGGTTGTATTTTTGGGCAATCGAGACTGGTGGCTACGTAGCTCCCTCTCTCAAAGAACCAAAGCAATTTTGAATAATACATTAAGTTTTCCTGGACCGGTATTATGTAAGGTGATAGCGATAGTTGATTATCAACTCCTGTTTTTCTTTATGGAATGGAGTGCGTTTCTGGATTAAAAGATTCAACCGATCAATAAATGAGTTCCACAATGTGCATGTATAGCTCAAAAACAGCTTTCTATTGCCATGCTGAAAAAATTAACTGAAGTCACAGATTTGGGTATAGTTATTGACCACAAATTCACTTTTGTTAGCAACTACAACTATATATGGTATATATGTGTTGCTTGCTTTCGTTGGGCGCAAAAGTTCTCAATTATCCGACCCCCATATCTTAAAATTATTGTATACGTCAATTTTCTGATCCAAACTTGAATATGGTGCCTTTATTTCGAAACCATATTATACGATTCATATAAATCGAATTGAACCCATTTCCGTCTTATAATGTTAGGTATAAGCTTATTAACCTCAAATCTCTTCAAAATGGAAGAAGTATCCTTGCCTTAACATTTGCATATGATATATGTATGTATGTACATAGTTTAAGGAATGATAGACTTCTCTTCCCTCTTACATTCTATTTCATTTAATATTCCGGTTAGAAGCATGGAAAGATTTGACATTTTCTATAATGGACTTTGTTTTTTTTGCCTCAAATGGATAACGGATTCCGTTTTGAACTTGGCACGGACTTCATATACCGATCCGTTCGAGAGGAATTTCATACTACAACGAATTCGAATCGGATCTGAAACGGATTCCGGAACGGATTCGTTCTATTTACGAAAACGAGCCCGGGACGGATCCGAAACGGTGTCTGGAATAGATCCGCTTTACTTAAAAAAAAAACGAATCCGGAACGGATCCGTATATGAAGTCCGTTCCGAGTTCGAAAGCGATCCGACTAAGCAAACGATCCTTCCGGTTTTTCGAGAGGAATTTCATACGAAATCGGATTCGAATCGGATCCGAAACACAATCTTCGGATCCGTTTTATGTACAAAAACCGAATCCGGTACGGATGCATTTCATTTACAAAAAACGAATCCGGAACGGATCCGTATATGAAGTTTGTTCCGATCGAACCATATAAAAACGGATTCCGCTCTGACGGATCCGTAACGGAAAAATGAAATGGAATGAAATTGAATTTATCTGCACTTTTTCAGCCAGTTGTTAATATTTTTAGTTAATAACACTCTGCAACTTATGGAATTGCCCAATGAAAAGCAAGAAAAACGTTTCGGTTTCAAGCGAAGTGTGTCTCCGCATGGCAGTTGCTGTTCTCAATATGATAACAACAAAGTGAACCAACCCATTGCATCCGCAGCCACCGCGGCATGTCTAGGAAGGCATCACAAGCCTCTCGCACCCAAACAATGCTATGCGGCTGCTGCTGCACTACAAGTACAATAGTGTCTTACACCATACTGAGATACTGCCAACAGTTCAGCTCAGAAAAGCGAGCGGCTACGAAGAAAGCAAACACTAAACGAACACAGAGTAATGGAAGAAATGAAAGAAATGGATTTTTGACAGATTTATGACTATCGAGCCGTCTTCATTTTTTGAATTATTGCCATCGAAATAGACGAAAAACGCAGAGTGCAAACCAACTGACTTGGAAACGCGCAGCAGAGTTGGAGGCATTTTCCATGAAGGAAATGCTTTCTTTAACATCGAACATCCACCATATCTAAGAGATTATTTTATTGTTTTCGGTTTTTGGTTTGTTAGATAGATTTCCATTTTATTTTCCGATGCATTCGTCAGCCTTTTTCTTGAAGTTGGTATGGGTAAGTGCTCTTCTTCTTCTTTTTTTTTAGTGGTGGTCCCTTTTGTTAATGGCATTGGTCCATTATTGCTGCAACTCATTTAAACTAAAATTATAAAAAAAAAACTTAAGAATATCTCTTGAATCTGTAATGAATTCCAATTATTAAAGATTTATTGATCTATTTGTTGTTACATTGAGTATTAAAAAAGACGACATTCAAAAATAACTTATGCGCGGCATATACATATATCCTCGAAGAAGTTATATTGGAACTTTTATTTTATGATTTCATATAGAAAACTTTATAGTGTTCAAAATTAGTATATGGCAAAATACAATTGATTTAATTGCACAAAAGTAACATAAACATTTGGCAGGCATTGACAAAAATCGAATGCTGCGATTCACTGAGATTTTATTTTTGCTGTAAAATAAACACCAATGTGTACCACAATTTATCGTATAATCGAGGATAAAGAAAAGCAACAACAAAAGTGCAAAACAATGAACACAACCTGCTGCAGATATGACACCGACAACAACAACAACAATAACAACAGCAACATGTGCAGCAGCCACAATGAAAACAACAAGAAAAACACCAGCGACGACTGGTAATCGCAAGCAATTCACATTCATTCAACGTTTGACGTTTCGCATTTATTATTTACACACACACACACACACATGTCCATTTAAACCAACTATTACTAACGTATGCATACTTATATACGTAAGCGTTAACACCAACTGCGGCCAACTTTGCTGCGCAGAATAATGGAAGAGTGCGCGAAAAATCGCCACTTATCTTTGACACATTTTGTGAAAATCGCACACATATGCGGACAACTAAATGACAAACGGAGCAGCGAACAGTGGGACAAGCAATTATGAAATATTTCAAATTAAGTGACAAGCAATATTGACATGTCAACAATATTTCCATGGGCTATATTAGATCATTTATTGATCTCCGCACGAAAAAGTAACAATTACTTACATCTACATATAAGTAATACAAACAAAAAAGTTTCCTAGTAACACGGTCAATGAGGTGGGGTGTGATATACCCCAAAGTTGTCTCTGTTTGTATAACGAGGGGTTTGTCACACCCCACTTTATTGACGACGAGTTATAGTGATTAACTAAATAAATCTTGACCCTCACCTAACACCTACAATAGAACTGAATTATTCAGTAAAGAAATGTTGAAGATTATGATGACATCATTTTTCGAGTACAATGCATCAAATAACTGCTCTTTCATCCGACTCAACAAAATTAATGCAAGCTCTTGTTTGTTTAGTTCAATTGCATTTTACCAAAATGAACTGGCGAAAAGCTGTTGATACAGAAATACTCCTTGAAAATATACGTACTTTAAGATTTATATAAATTGTGAATGGTATAGAAGTCCTATTCGTTGGATTCTGTACAGAGTTCAAGACATGTATGTTGGTTTTGGATATGACATTCAAGGTGAAAATTCAGTATAGACCAAATCCATCTCAAACGATGCAGTCGGAGTGACTTCAAATTGCGGAATTGGTTGCCGATTAAATATGTTGTTTTTCAAAGTAATTAAGGAAATATACTGTTCTCCGATTTGATTGAAAATTATTTTTTACGAAGCTATGCCCATTTAAAGTTTTAGTGTCAGAGCTTGAAAAATCGTTGAAAATTGTTTCAAAATAGTCGCATTTTCATCCAAATCAAAATATAGCGCTTTTTATGAAAAAAAAAAACAAGGCTGATTTTCTCATAAACCCCAATTTTTTTTTCGCTTAAAATTTTACTGTGGATTTGTATTGACATGATAGAGAAATAACATGCGTTTAATGCCTGTTAACCCACATTTTAGGTCAGGAGCCACTCTACGGTACTATTTTCAAAGCAAATAACAACAGCAACATTCCAAATTACTTTCTGCAAGTCCTGCTTGCATTCTGCATACTTCTTTTTCACCGTTATTTTCGTAATAAGATTTTACTATGGGAAATATATAAAAACATTGTATGCAAATATAGCTATTTCACTGACTGTACTTCTGTGGGTTTAGAATGTTTTGTTTGCTTGACTTTGTAAGCGAAAAAGCTATATGTGCTTACAATGTTTTTATATATTTCCTATGATAAAATGGAGCATTGGATTAAGCCTATGCCTACATATTCATAGCACTCTGCTGTTCAGCCTTTTGCATTTAACTGTGACAAAATGGTGATGATCTTAAATTTAACCCATTTTGAACTTCTCACAAAAATGCCCTACAATTATAATGAAATTTCGTGGAGAGTTAATTAAGTTAATCATTTTAAGCCATTGACGTTAGCATGGCAAATTATTTTTTTGTGTTTTGCCCAACACCTGAAGTACGGTTACGGGTATTTAAATACCCAACAGCCAAAAATAGGTTCTAAAAATTATTGTTTTTGGGGAAAATGAATAATACTTTTTTTTTTGTAATTTGAATTTGAAATTTTATTTATTTGTAATCAAAGTAATAAATGTTAATAAAAAATTATATTTTAATATGCTTTGGATATATGACTTTTATTGGGTTAAACACCAATATGGTAGTCCTGGAAGCAAATGTCATGCAAATTCAGTTATTTCGAGCCTGGCCTGCTCAAAAATTTTTCAAAAATTCTTTTGTTAATGAGTATTTAAGTACCCAACAGTATAGAATGGGTTAATGCAATGATTGAGAGAGGAGTGGTGCCGTGCGGCGAGCCAGTAATAGTCGGGCACTCTAACACTAAAATCCAGTAGTAACTTGTCTATATCATAGAAGCCACTATGGTAAGAAATTAAACATTTTAGTCTTATGATACACATAGACCATACAAATTTGCATTAAATTGGGAGGTAGTGAGGAAATTGGTAAATTGCTTTGAAGTATTTATTCAAAAGAAAAATATGTTCAAAGTTGGATAATACCCTGATATTTCCTCCTTAGAGCAGTAACATGCTACTGAACTAACAGGGAAGAATTGAAGGATAACAAAAACATATTAAATTCAAAATATTTTTGTTAACTCAAACATTAAAATTTTAAAATTAATATATGAATATGTAATGAAAATGTAATTGGGAAGTTTCATAAAACTATTTCATAGAGATGTAATATGAAAGACTGAAAAAAGAACAGTACAGTGGGCTTAACAGCTGAGCAATGCAAAAAGCATAATACTCGTGTATGTTCATTCATACTACGTCCATTTTATTCGTTTCTCTGCTTTGCTAACACCAGCAACAACATAGAACACATTGGAGACTTTTCCCATATTGTGGTGCAAATCCACACTTGTTGCTGCCACCACCACCATTTCAACTGTTGGTAGCAATTCGCGTTGTTTGCCTACAGCAAAACTTAGGAAATGCGTTAGCGACTCAAAAGTCGTCGTAGTCACTGTCAACGTGGTAACGAAATCCAGCTTAGTTTGACTGCATGGCCACTTTTTTGCAGCCAATTTAATTGACACCAACGTCAACGTCATCGGTGCTGGTGCTGTTGCTGTTGCTGTTGCAAACAAGCAACCAACCCACCCACTCCATTTAGGTTGGCCGTTCGGTGTGCGCTGGTCTTTTGATTGTTTGGTTCTTTCGAGTCGTTTGCTTGGTTTTGTTTTTGGACAACAATTGAATCGCGGACATCGGATGCAAGAAATGTTCGAGTATTCATGATCCCATATTGAAGGTGGTGTTGCTTGTAAAGTTGCGGCCGTTGCTGAGATATCACATGCTTCATGGCGGTAGTGAGTTTGTATTCATTTGCACTGAAATAAATTGTTGAGCAACAGGTTGACTGAATCGACGTTGTGCAATAAACTGAGATTGGTTTTTTTTTTTTAAATTTGGTACAGATGCATTTGATGGTATTATGATGCAAAAGAAAAATTGTACATAAAATAATTTATAATAAGTTTATAAGGCGTTTACAGTAAGAAGATTCTTACTATGTGGGTTATGCGGGTCAAAAGTAGCCCAAAACAATTCGTTAAAATATTTTTTCTAGTTATGAACTAATGTTTACTAGTTTATATGGAACCTTAACTTTTGTGATCAAGGGCAAAATTAGTTTTGGTTTTGCATATTTTTGAAGATCATGACCTATAGGCAAGACAAGCACTAAGAGCGCGATACCAATATCCAATGTGTAAGACCAAGGACCAATGCGACTGCTATGGTCTTGGTCTTGCATTTGCTAATCGCTTTACGGAAGAAAGTCTTTACTGAAGTGAAGTTTTTTCTTTGTTTAATATATTATTAACATAATCTTTGATTAAGATCCGTCCAGATCCAAAAGACAAGGGCAGGCGAACCTTAGTGTCAGTGATCAGGTGATAGCTTACCTCAAAGTTAATTTGTATAGACACATCTAATGGATTGATGGCCACATATTTAAGTAAGTTAGCAGGTTAGGTTAAGAACAAAAAACTGTGATTATATGTGGTCTCAAAAACATCTAATGGATTGATGGCCACATATTTAAGTAAGTTAAAAACAAAAAACTGTGATTGTCTGGGGTCTCAAAAACTGTCATTAACAAGGAAATAAAACTCGGCCTGCGATAGTGTCGTCAATACGCGGAATCCACTTAAAGTTTTGAATTCGACGAAAGAATCGAATGGTCCGTGACAGTTCCTTAAAAGAGCGTTCTTTTTGTGAAGTCAAAAGTATGAAAGATTATAAAGCGTTGAATTGAAAACTACCAAAACAAGTTAAAAATAAAAAAATTGGTAAGAGGTTCAGCTAGAAAAAAGACAGAAGGTGGACGAGTTATCAGATTAAGCGCGAAATCCGAGATTGCTGACCTCTATACCAAATGCAGAAACAAAATCACTCATTGACCTTAAAGCTATTAATCAACTGAGTGGTAGCTGAAATGCTAAAATACAATCAAAGGTATTATATAGGCCGGCCGAGTATATAGGTATTTTCTTAGATCAACTAATATCACTTATATCTTAAAGCTCCATTAAGAATTTAGGTGAGGTTATATTGCTAGACAATATACATCAAAATTCATTGCAAAAAAACACAGAAGCATTAAGAAACTATTATATAGACTAAGCTGACAATTCGAAAGAAAACATTTTCTAATATCTGCAAACTGAGCATTGTGGCATTATCCAGAAAATATCCTGGTATTTATTTCATCTGACAAAAACCAGAACATACGTCCACCGAGAGCACAGAGTTGCCAGATAACTTGGACGTGAACTCGCTAATACGTACTTCTAAAGTCGCCACAAATCGCCACGCCTAAATTTGAAGTCTCCAGAATAATCGCCAAATAAAAACTCATAAAAAGATTGACAAATAACAATTTTTCATTTCATATTAGCAAATTGAAACTAGCAATTGATGGAACGTACTGAACATTAGGTTTTTAAATTAAGATTCCCAATTCTCAGAATCAAAAAAACTTCAGGTTTGGTATGTTAAATTTTTTGTTAGGTTCGATTTTTGAAATTGTGGAAATACACTTGTTTTGTCAGGCTTCTGCAAAAGAATTGACAATAACTAGGCAATTATACCTGAAATGAGAGAAACAACATATTTTGAGAGAAAAGAAAATGTAAATCGTTAAACACATTAGGAATATATTCAAAATTTTATTTCAGTAAATCCAATATGCATTAGATGCATTCAGCATTACACGAAGTTAAAATTAGTCATTTTAAAATTGCCATTGATAGCGTCTTCCAAACTGAAATCGCAATTTAGATTACTGTAATTTTCTGAGGTCACAGACTTTTCCTAGATTTAAGGATTGAACAGTTTCAGCATGTTGTCCGAAGGTTCAAAATGTGTGCACAATGTTGCGAATGGGAAAACGAATCCGTATTCGGAGAAAAGTGACCAACATGGGAACGCTTATGCATTTCTAAGTTTGTTTTCACAATAGGCATCATTATTTGAAATAGCACATTTGGTCTTTGGTGGACTATAACTAGGGAAATTCGAAATCGCCATGTTGGCGACTAGTTGCCTAGGGCTATTTTCCAACGCCAAAAAAGCTCCTCAAATAACCTATTTGGCGACAAGTCGCCACTTCTGGCAACCCTGCGAGAGCATATTAATTCAATTCAATAAGAAACAATCGGAAAATAATTTTCATTGCTTACGCTGAAATAAAATGTAACACTTCTGTCAAATCACCGAACCACCTCTAGCTGCAATTTTGTGCTAAGAAGTCCAGACGAAAATTCAAATTGGTAGCTCCTACTCCTTTTAAAAATTCTGCTATTTACTTTATCACGCACGTGAAGGTGGCTACAAAAAAATAACATTGATTAAATGAAGCTAGTGAAATACAACGTTTAATCTAAGAAAATATCTCATTTTCAGGTTTCAGCTCAGAGAAGAAAAAAATCAGAGCATTTATTTACGATATAATTCTTATAAAAGTCAAATATCGATTAAAAAATGTACTATGGAGGTATGGCAAGAACCTGGCCTCGATAAGATCTAGGCTTACTAAAATTCAATCAATAACAAAATCCTAAACGTTATCCTTCAAATAATTAATGGCCAATGTTCAGTTTTTATGTTTAAAGTCAAATTTTAGATTTTGCAAACTTTTGAATAATGGAAAGAATTGAAGCAGTGATAAGTTCCAGGCTTTTCAATAACAAATCTTCCAGCTTACACGGAAAAAACACCAACTCAAATTTTATTAAAAATTAATAGGAGATTATAAAAATTAAAATCTGAAAACAAATATTACTTTTTTATAGTAATAAATAGAAAATCCTTATTAAAAATTCTATTCTAGTTTGTAAATATTTTCATTTTACATTTTTTAATAAGTGCATATTAAAAATTATTTTCTTCATTTTAATTATCACCTAAAAACTTTGAAATTTTACAAAGAATTTATTAAATTTTAATAAATTGCCACATTAGAATTTTTATATATTTCAAATTGTAATATATGATTCCCGCTTTATAATTTTTAAAAAGTAGTTATAGAAAAATTATTTCAAGATTATTAATTTTTATTATATTGAATTTTATTTCTCTTTTGTGTTTAATTTGTACTCTGTTTGAGTTCTCAACATGTTCATGCAAAAAAATAAATATATAAGGCTTACCAAACTCTTACTAATTGGCTTTGAAGTAATGTGTTGAACAGAATTGGGACGGGGTCGGAAAAGCGGCAACGGAAACTCGCTGGCTGCCCTAATTTTGTTCAGCACACCAAAAAATTTAAAAATAAATTTCAGTTATTATTATTTCATCATAAAAACTTTATAATGTACTTTTTAAAAAATAGTACAGTCCTTTTAAAATATAATAAATTATTGCAGAATTTTTAAAATCTACTTTGTAAAAATTAAAAACTTGCATTCGAAAAATTAATGCCTGCTTGATGCAATTTTTATATTACGCTTAGTAATTTTTAATAGACACTCGAACCGTTTCTAAATTACTAAATTACCTACTAATTTTTCTTAAATTTTCATTAATATTTACAATAATTTCGAGTTGGTGTTTTTTCCGTGTACCACGCAAGAATTAACTGAGAAAATTCACGATTAAGAGTGATTTCGTTTTTGGAAGAATTCAAGCGCGAGTGATGATGTTCATTGGCAGGCCCGGATTTAGAAATTCGCCGCCCTTAGGCCGCTCACATATTTCCGCCCCTCTTCAGTGGTGAATATGGAAAAAAAATTTAATAACAAAATTGAGGCTTTTTTTTTTTGCTTGTCAACATATTTTTACGTATATTCCCACTTTTTTTCCCTTGTGTAATTCTCACCATCACCAATGCATTACCACTTAAAAAATAAAAAAAAAAATTCCGAGTTCCCAACATTTGCCGCCCCTAAATTCTTGCTGCCTAAGGCACTGGTCTAGTGTGCCTCTAAGATAAATCCGGGCCTGTTCATTGGTGTCGTGAAATTTTTATTCGGTATATATAAAAGAGGAGATATTGATATTGGATCCAATGTGTTATGTGCCGTATGGTCACATGATACATGTACATCAGTATGTGAACACATGCACAATTGTGACAACAAAGACCTAAAGAGCACTTAGGGTGCCAAATCATTCTCAGTCTTGGGTAATTTGGTGCTTTATAGCTTTTTATAAATAAAAAAAAAAATCAAAAACTTATTATTTTTTATTTAATTTGAAGCACTTTGTTTCGAATTAATTAAAAAATAAATACATGCATAGTTTCCTTAAAAATTTGTATTAATTGCTGTTTTATTAAAGTTCAAAATAAAGGCGCCATATCTCCCGAACTTACCCTATTGAGCTGTTGCAACGAAGTTTTAAAGGAAAATCGTCCGCATTTGGTGAGGAAAAAAATTAACTTACATCGAGACCATGCACACGTGATTCGTCCACATTTCATGAATTAAAATAACAATTGCTATATTTATCCCTGAAACAAACTTTTAATATTTCAAAAAAAAAATTGAATTCAAAAAATATTTGCTTGCTGTCAAGGTCGGGCGCCATACGCCATACATTTCCCAAATATCAAATATTATAATTGAAAAATTATATCCGCTTTAGCAAATTACTCTCTTTGGGCACAAATTAATTTATTTTAAATTGTGATATGGTAATCGTGGTACACACATTTTACTTTAAGTTTCCGTAATCATATAACCAATGCAATTATGGGTATGTAACAAATCATTGGCATAGCAAACTAAAGTGCGCGCACACAAGAAAACTCAAAATTTAACATCCAATTTCATCAACGACGCATGCAGCGTCGACCACTCATGGATCTCGCCTTCGTTGCTGCAAATACTACGAGCTACTACTACTGTTGCCACCGATCGATTGGCACCACTGGTCGAACAACTTTAGCAGCCCATTTGCACGCAGTAATTCCGCGCGCTGCCCCTTCTTTCGCTAATCGATCTTTTTTTTTTCAGTGTTTCTCTTTTACACTGACACGATCGCATGTGGTGATTTCAAAAATTTAGCAGCTTCACTATTCCTTCTCACCGCATGTTGTGTGTGCACTGCTGCAACGAAGTGACTTCAACATGGCAGCAGTTTCTCATCTGTCAACTGTGATGCCATGAATAACAACGCAACAACTCCTTACTTATTTTCTTTCTTTGCATTCGTCTCCTGGCCAGCAATCTCTGGTCGTAGATCCACGTCGATTGTCGATCGCTCGATTTGACTGCACATTTATGACTTTCATACAGGTTCGATTCGTGTTGTCTTGTCTCTGTCGGGGCTTCACTTGATTGCTTGCAGTGTTGTGGAAGTTCGTGTGTTACTGAATTACCGACATGTTGATGTAGCGTTGATCAGTAAACAATTTCTTACAAGAATGGCTGTAAGTTTACATGAAGCGTTTGTGCTTGGCATTGTTGGGACTAATCAAGGCAGTTCTGTTTCATGCCTAAAGAAAACGTTTCCCAAAACTCTTTCTCTTTATTTTGTATTTTTATAAGTGTATGTATGCAAGAGTAAATTTCATATTTGACACAACACTGTCACAAGATGTGCGCCGCTGCTGCCATGTGAGCTACCTGGGGATCAATCGCCAATAAATTAGCATTTGAGTAAATTGGTTATTCGTTGTTGGGAATTAGGATCCAATGAGAGCTTCAATGTGACTGCTGTTGCTGCAGCATAACATATCCATAGCCATTGGCTGCATTAACTGCCATCAATGAAGCTGCGTGAAGATTTTTCGATATAGCCGATTATGCTGATCGTGTTTGTATTTCCTATGATAATAGTGGCATTTCGTTGTTTAGGCACCATATCTGAATGCTGATTGATTTTTTAATTTTGTGCTAGGAATTCGATAATTTTCACATTGAACAGAAAACAGGTTGTGACTGATAAATGAGCCAGAATAAAAGTAATATTTTGACTTAGGGGAAAAGTTATAAAACCACCGCTTTATAAATGGAAGCTCGAATTTTTTCGCTAAAAAAGATCAGTTTTAAACAAATCGTTTTCGTAAAAACCTAACATCTTATAATTAATACCATGAATTACTTTAATTTTATTGTTGATAAAACATATGATGGCGGCAAAGTTGATCCCACAAGTCAGAGGTCTGAAACGGTAGACATCATATCGCGGACGGGTGTGGTCTTAAACAATAAAATTTACGGCATTTTTTATATAATGACATAAGGATAGGACTAATTGGCCCCAACTTTCCTTTTCTATAAGAAATGACGCAGTACACTTTCATTTCATTTCACATCATTTCATTTCATTTAATT
>OY759210.1:76757588-76764481 GCA_963662105.1 Meiosimyza platycephala
TTACTTTACTTTACTTTACTTTACTTTACTTTACTTTACTTTACTTTACTTTACTTTACTTTACTTTACTTTACTTTACTTTACTTTACTTTACTTTACTTTACTTTACTTTACTTTACTTTACTTTACTTTACTTTACTTTACTTTACTTTACTTTACTTTACTTTACTTTACTTTACTTTACTTTACTTTACTTTACTTTACTTTACTTTACTTTACTTTACTTTACTTTACTTTACTTTACTTTACTTTACTTTACTTTACTTTACTTTACTTTACTTTACTTTACTTTACTTTACTTTACTTTACTTTACTTTACTTTACTTTACTTTACTTTACTTTACTTTACTTTACTTTACTTTACTTTACTTTACTTTACTTTACTTTACTTTACTTTACTTTACTTTACTTTACTTTACTTTACTTTACTTTACTTTACTTTACTTTACTTTACTTTACTTTACTTTACTTTACTTTACTTTACTTTACTTTACTTTACTTTACTTTACTTTACTTTACTTTACTTTACTTTACTTTACTTTACTTTACTTTACTTTACTTTACTTTACTTTACTTTACTTTACTTTACTTTACTTTACTTTACTTTACTTTACTTTACTTTACTTTACTTTACTTTACTTTACTTTACTTTACTTTACTTTACTTTACTTTACTTTACTTTACTTTACTTTACTTTACTTTACTTTACTTTACTTTACTTTACTTTACTTTACTTTACTTTACTTTACTTTACTTTACTTTACTTTACTTTACTTTACTTTACTTTACTTTACTTTACTTTACTTTACTTTACTTTACTTTACTTTACTTTACTTTACTTTACTTTACTTTACTTTACTTTACTTTACTTTACTTTACTTTACTTTACTTTACTTTACTTTACTTTACTTTACTTTACTTTACTTTACTTTACTTTACTTTACTTTACTTTACTTTACTTTACTTTACTTTACTTTACTTTACTTTACTTTACTTTACTTTACTTTACTTTACTTTACTTTACTTTACTTTACTTTACTTTACTTTACTTTACTTTACTTTACTTTACTTTACTTTACTTTACTTTACTTTACTTTACTTTACTTTACTTTACTTTACTTTACTTTACTTTACTTTACTTTACTTTACTTTACTTTACTTTACTTTACTTTACTTTACTTTACTTTACTTTACTTTACTTTACTTTACTTTACTTTACTTTACTTTACTTTACTTTACTTTACTTTACTTTACTTTACTTTACTTTACTTTACTTTACTTTACTTTACTTTACTTTACTTTACTTTACTTTACTTTACTTTACTTTACTTTACTTTACTTTACTTTACTTTACTTTACTTTACTTTACTTTACTTTACTTTACTTTACTTTACTTTACTTTACTTTACTTTACTTTACTTTACTTTACTTTACTTTACTTTACTTTACTTTACTTTACTTTACTTTACTTTACTTTACTTTACTTTACTTTACTTTACTTTACTTTACTTTACTTTACTTTACTTTACTTTACTTTACTTTACTTTACTTTACTTTACTTTACTTTACTTTACTTTACTTTACTTTACTTTACTTTACTTTACTTTACTTTACTTTACTTTACTTTACTTTACTTTACTTTACTTTACTTTACTTTACTTTACTTTACTTTACTTTACTTTACTTTACTTTACTTTACTTTACTTTACTTTACTTTACTTTACTTTACTTTACTTTACTTTACTTTACTTTACTTTACTTTACTTTACTTTACTTTACTTTACTTTACTTTACTTTACTTTACTTTACTTTACTTTACTTTACTTTACTTTACTTTACTTTACTTTACTTTACTTTACTTTACTTTACTTTACTTTACTTTACTTTACTTTACTTTACTTTACTTTACTTTACTTTACTTTACTTTACTTTACTTTACTTTACTTTACTTTACTTTACTTTACTTTACTTTACTTTACTTTACTTTACTTTACTTTACTTTACTTTACTTTACTTTACTTTACTTTACTTTACTTTACTTTACTTTACTTTACTTTACTTTACTTTACTTTACTTTACTTTACTTTACTTTACTTTACTTTACTTTACTTTACTTTACTTTACTTTACTTTACTTTACTTTACTTTACTTTACTTTACTTTACTTTACTTTACTTTACTTTACTTTACTTTACTTTACTTTACTTTACTTTACTTTACTTTACTTTACTTTACTTTACTTTACTTTACTTTACTTTACTTTACTTTACTTTACTTTACTTTACTTTACTTTACTTTACTTTACTTTACTTTACTTTACTTTACTTTACTTTACTTTACTTTACTTTACTTTACTTTACTTTACTTTACTTTACTTTACTTTACTTTACTTTACTTTACTTTACTTTACTTTACTTTACTTTACTTTACTTTACTTTACTTTACTTTACTTTACTTTACTTTACTTTACTTTACTTTACTTTACTTTACTTTACTTTACTTTACTTTACTTTACTTTACTTTACTTTACTTTACTTTACTTTACTTTACTTTACTTTACTTTACTTTACTTTACTTTACTTTACTTTACTTTACTTTACTTTACTTTACTTTACTTTACTTTACTTTACTTTACTTTACTTTACTTTACTTTACTTTACTTTACTTTACTTTACTTTACTTTACTTTACTTTACTTTACTTTACTTTACTTTACTTTACTTTACTTTACTTTACTTTACTTTACTTTACTTTACTTTACTTTACTTTACTTTACTTTACTTTACTTTACTTTACTTTACTTTACTTTACTTTACTTTACTTTACTTTACTTTACTTTACTTTACTTTACTTTACTTTACTTTACTTTACTTTACTTTACTTTACTTTACTTTACTTTACTTTACTTTACTTTACTTTACTTTACTTTACTTTACTTTACTTTACTTTACTTTACTTTACTTTACTTTACTTTACTTTACTTTACTTTACTTTACTTTACTTTACTTTACTTTACTTTACTTTACTTTACTTTACTTTACTTTACTTTACTTTACTTTACTTTACTTTACTTTACTTTACTTTACTTTACTTTACTTTACTTTACTTTACTTTACTTTACTTTACTTTACTTTACTTTACTTTACTTTACTTTACTTTACTTTACTTTACTTTACTTTACTTTACTTTACTTTACTTTACTTTACTTTACTTACTTTACTTTACTTTACTTTACTTTACTTACTTTACTTTACTTTACTTTACTTTACTTTACTTTACTTTACTTTACTTTACTTTACTTTACTTTACTTTACTTTACTTTACTTTACTTTACTTTACTTTACTTTACTTTACTTTACTTTACTTTACTTTACTTTACTTTACTTTACTTTACTTTACTTTACTTTACTTTACTTTACTTTACTTTACTTTACTTTACTTTACTTTACTTTACTTTACTTTACTTTACTTTACTTTACTTTACTTTACTTTACTTTACTTTACTTTACTTTACTTTACTTTACTTTACTTTACTTTACTTTACTTTACTTTACTTTACTTTACTTTACTTACTTTACTTTACTTTACTTTACTTACTTTACTTTACTTTACTTTACTTTACTTTACTTTACTTTACTTTACTTTACTTTACTTTACTTTACTTTACTTTACTTTACTTTACTTTACTTTACTTTACTTTACTTTACTTTACTTTACTTACTTTACTTTACTTTACTTTACTTTACTTTACTTTACTTTACTTTACTTTACTTTACTTTACTTTACTTTACTTTACTTTACTTTACTTTACTTTACTTTACTTTACTTTACTTTACTTTACTTTACTTTACTTTACTTTACTTTACTTTACTTTACTTTACTTTACTTTACTTTACTTTACTTTACTTTACTTTACTTTACTTTACTTTACTTTACTTTACTTTACTTTACTTTACTTTACTTTACTTTACTTTACTTTACTTTACTTTACTTTACTTTACTTTACTTTACTTTACTTTACTTTACTTTACTTTACTTTACTTTACTTTACTTTACTTTACTTTACTTTACTTTACTTTACTTTACTTTACTTTACTTTACTTTACTTTACTTTACTTTACTTTACTTTACTTTACTTTACTTTACTTTACTTTACTTTACTTTACTTTACTTTACTTTACTTTACTTTACTTTACTTTACTTTACTTTACTTTACTTTACTTTACTTTACTTTACTTTACTTTACTTTACTTTACTTTACTTTACTTTACTTTACTTTACTTTACTTTACTTTACTTTACTTTACTTTACTTTACTTTACTTTACTTTACTTTACTTTACTTTACTTTACTTTACTTTACTTTACTTTACTTTACTTTACTTTACTTTACTTTACTTTACTTTACTTTACTTTACTTTACTTTACTTTACTTTACTTTACTTTACTTTACTTTACTTTACTTTACTTTACTTTACTTTACTTTACTTTACTTTACTTTACTTTACTTTACTTTACTTTACTTTACTTTACTTTACTTTACTTTACTTTACTTTACTTTACTTTACTTTACTTTACTTTACTTTACTTTACTTTACTTTACTTTACTTTACTTTACTTTACTTTACTTTACTTTACTTTACTTTACTTTACTTTACTTTACTTTACTTTACTTTACTTTACTTTACTTTACTTTACTTACTTTACTTTACTTTACTTTACTTTACTTTACTTTACTTTACTTTACTTTACTTTACTTTACTTTACTTTACTTTACTTTACTTTACTTTACTTTACTTTACTTTACTTTACTTTACTTTACTTTACTTTACTTTACTTTACTTTACTTTACTTTACTTTACTTTACTTTACTTTACTTTACTTTACTTTACTTTACTTTACTTTACTTTACTTTACTTTACTTTACTTTACTTTACTTTACTTTACTTTACTTTACTTTACTTTACTTTACTTTACTTTACTTTACTTTACTTTACTTTACTTTACTTTACTTTACTTTACTTTACTTTACTTTACTTTACTTTACTTTACTTTACTTTACTTTACTTTACTTTACTTTACTTTACTTTACTTTACTTTACTTTACTTTACTTTACTTTACTTTACTTTACTTTACTTTACTTTACTTTACTTTACTTTACTTTACTTTACTTTACTTTACTTTACTTTACTTTACTTTACTTTACTTTACTTTACTTTACTTTACTTTACTTTACTTTACTTTACTTTACTTTACTTTACTTTACTTTACTTTACTTTACTTTACTTTACTTTACTTTACTTTACTTTACTTTACTTTACTTTACTTTACTTTACTTTACTTTACTTTACTTTACTTTACTTTACTTTACTTTACTTTACTTACTTTACTTTACTTTACTTTACTTTACTTTACTTTACTTTACTTTACTTTACTTTACTTTACTTTACTTTACTTTACTTTACTTTACTTTACTTTACTTTACTTTACTTTACTTTACTTTACTTTACTTTACTTTACTTTACTTTACTTTACTTTACTTTACTTTACTTTACTTTACTTTACTTTACTTTACTTTACTTTACTTTACTTTACTTTACTTTACTTTACTTTACTTTACTTTACTTTACTTTACTTTACTTTACTTTACTTTACTTTACTTTACTTTACTTTACTTTACTTTACTTTACTTTACTTTACTTTACTTTACTTTACTTTACTTTACTTTACTTTACTTTACTTTACTTTACTTTACTTTACTTTACTTTACTTTACTTTACTTTACTTTACTTTACTTTACTTTACTTTACTTTACTTTACTTTACTTTACTTTACTTTACTTTACTTTACTTTACTTTACTTTACTTTACTTTACTTTACTTTACTTTACTTTACTTTACTTTACTTTACTTTACTTTACTTTACTTTACTTTACTTTACTTTACTTTACTTTACTTTACTTTACTTTACTTTACTTTACTTTACTTTACTTTACTTTACTTTACTTTACTTTACTTTACTTTACTTTACTTTACTTTACTTTACTTTACTTTACTTTACTTTACTTTACTTTACTTTACTTTACTTTACTTTACTTTACTTTACTTTACTTTACTTTACTTTACTTTACTTTACTTTACTTTACTTTACTTTACTTTACTTTACTTTACTTTACTTTACTTTACTTTACTTTACTTTACTTTACTTTACTTTACTTTACTTTACTTTACTTTACTTTACTTTACTTTACTTTATACTTTACTTTACTTTACTTTACTTTACTTTACTTTACTTTACTTTACTTTACTTTACTTTACTTTACTTTACTTTACTTTACTTTACTTTACTTTACTTTACTTTACTTTACTTTACTTTACTTTACTTTACTTTACTTTACTTTACTTTACTTTACTTTACTTTACTTTACTTTACTTTACTTTACTTTACTTTACTTTACTTTACTTTACTTTACTTTACTTTACTTTACTTTACTTTACTTTACTTTACTTTACTTTACTTTACTTTACTTTACTTTACTTTACTTTACTTTACTTTACTTTACTTTACTTTACTTTACTTTACTTTACTTTACTTTACTTTACTTTACTTTACTTTACTTTACTTTACTTTACTTTACTTTACTTTACTTTACTTTACTTTACTTTACTTTACTTTACTTTACTTTACTTTACTTTACTTTACTTTACTTTACTTTACTTTACTTTACTTTACTTTACTTTACTTTACTTTACTTTACTTTACTTTACTTTACTTTACTTTACTTTACTTTACTTTACTTTACTTTACTTTACTTTACTTTACTTTACTTTACTTTACTTTACTTTACTTTACTTTACTTTACTTTACTTTACTTTACTTTACTTTACTTTACTTTA